>BMAU01019665.1:1060000-1660000 GCA_019973935.1 Trichonephila clavipes
TAAAGCACATGATTGCCAATTTAGCACCTACAATACGTGAGAAATCAGGGTTACTAATTCAGTGAGTTATCTTGAAAGTTGACTTGGTTGCGATAGTACATAAGTGTCAACAATTATCCTGTTGACAATTTTTCTTTGGCCTTGACATAACAGATTTAAAGATCGCAATTGTAAAATACCAAGGGATTTTAAGTCTGTAGTTGGAATTGCTAATGTTACGGCATAATGTTTGGGGGGCAGAGGCAGATTAAGCTAGTTAGAGGTTTCTGGCAGTGAAAGGTTTGAGGCCAATGGGCTCAAGAGTCAAAAAACAAAAATAGTTAAAAGATTCACAGACCTTAAATTCTAAAAACAAATTATATTGCTAATAATAAAGCTCGAAGGCTAAAAGAAAAATCTTAATTGTACTCTAAAAAAATTAAAAACCGTACAAAGAGCTTACAATTTTGCTATCTAACTTTAAGTTTTAATTTCTCTTTGGCAAATTCATCAACTATTTTTGCCATATCTACACTGCTGGGGCCATTATAATTGAAAAACCAGGAAGGAAGGATCTAACAAATGTCATAATCCCATGAAATGAAGAAGAGGTTGGAATATGCAAATGATTAGTATTTCATCATTTAAATGACATAGGAGGGTAAAACAGCATCTGAAGCTTTGCATAAAAGGAATGTTGTGTAGTAGATTTCTCATTCGGAAAGCATTTTGTAAGATAATTTTTTTTCAGAATATCATGTGTCTTTGTTTTCTTTTAAAAATAGTAAGAACTGGACTATTTAATCGTCCAAACTAAAAGATTCATAGTCTCCTTCATAACTATCCTTTAATTTTTGTTTAGTTTTCTTCTTAATTTCAGGTAATAATGTTTTTTCCAAAAAAACAGAAAAGGGTTCCATAAAAATTTCATATATCTCAGTTTTTTTGGTTAGTTCTGCTCTTCTCTTAACACGTATGATATAAAAAGAATCCACTATGAAATTTTCCCTTCATTCAAATTCATGACCGACTTCTTTACTTTCACTGGAAATAATTTTTCTTTTTTTCTGCCTACAAGCTTGTTCAGCTTCTTCAAATGAGAGCCAGTTGTTTCTTGTTCCACTTTACCAAATTCATTTCTGAAATTTTGGATACAATTTTCTGGAGATTTTTGTAGACTAGACCCTTTTATTAATTCACACTCAACTAATTGCAATGATTTTCTGAAATAATAATCTTCAGGGTTTTTTTATATCTTTTCCAAACTCTCCTGAAATTACACTTTATCCTTTTTCAAATTTTCCGACTGAATTATGAAATTTCTGATTTAATACAGAAATATTTCATTTAAATCTCATAATTCTTAACTCGTTGTTTCATTTCTAAATCTAAATGTAGTTTAGCTTCCGGATTATTTATAACCAAAATTCTTAAAATATTTCAACCAAGTAAGCTTTCCAAATTCTAAGGTTTAAGAGCTCTTTTAAAAACTAGAAACTATCTCTAAACCCTTAATTTGTATAGTTTACTTTTGAAGCATGTTAATATAAATTAATGAAGCATTAATTGAATACAAATGTTTGTTACACATTCTAGTTTATTATTATTATCATTATTTTTTTTTTTTTGAAAAATTTCAAATTTATTATTTTTTTTCGAAAATCTTAATACTTTGAAACTGAGAGGAAGAATAATACATTTGCAAAATAATTTGAAATGTCCAAGGTATCCCAAACCTTTCTGACAAATGTCACACTTTAAAAAGGAATAACAAAACAGCAAAAAAAGAAATCTAAAAGTGTTTCAACTAAATTTATATCTTAATTACACTTATAGTTCCTTTTCTCTAAATTAGCAAAACTCAAAATGTAGACATACTGAAAGATAAACATTATCAAACTGGAAGCACAGTGCTTGTTTTTCTTAAAAATCAAACATGTGGAAATAGTAAAAAAAAATGATTCTGTGAGACCAAAACAAAAAATTATACGACAAAACAAAACATGTTACCTAAATTTTAATTTTACAGATGAACTGGAATGCCATGCAAAACAATTTAATCAAAATTAAGATGAATAATGTTAAAAATTGCCATCATAATTCAAATTTCATAGAAGTATAAACCTTGCTATTAAGGCCTAAATTCAACCAGTTTGCTTTGAAACTCTACACATCTTTTATCACAAAACTTCATTTTGTTTATTTATCTTCATTAGTAAAATAATATGTATCCATGAATAACTAAGCTGGGCTGTGAACTGAAAACAAGCATTAGACTTGAATAGCATTCATTCGTTCAAAGCAAAATTTGAACAAAAAAGTGCATGAAAAAAGTTTGTACTAATTTTAACAATATATGAACAGATATACAAAAGAAAGATGGCTGGGGTTGTTCCACGTCTCAAATCTGGTAATCATCAGGGTTATACGAAATTGGTACAATATTCTTTTGTTGCATTTTAAACTTACAGCTAGATTCCATCAAGCTCGGGCCCCTGCTGGCCACCAGCTGATGAATCCACCTCTGGGGGTGGGGTGGGAAGGGCAATTGATAGTTTGACTGTATTGTTTTTTGCCTAACTAAGGTTACAGATTTTTTTCATAGTTATAAAAGAAATTTTTATGATAAAATATGTTTTTAGTTTTTTTTTTGTGTGAACTGTTATTTTTTTAAACGTTGTTACAACTAAAACTAGAAATTTTAGCTATCACCATATCTTAGTTGCCAAATCTAACCAGCCTAGAGAATAAAAATATTTGAATTTTTTTTAGTAAATCTATGATTAAAGTTGTATATTGTATTACACTAAAAAAAATATAAAATTTATTAAAAAATTTAAGTATATTTTTATTAAAATAAAGAAAAATATTATACAATTTGTTAAAAAACTTAAGTACCTTAGTATAAATGCTGAAAAATATAAATGTTTGAATTTGTTTTGCCAAAGTATTTGTGTTGAAATTGATTGTTCAATAGCAGAAATTAATTTTTAACATTTCTTAATGTAAAATAATATACTTAATAAATGTTTTTCAATATGAATTCATTAAAAAAACTTTAAATTCTAAATAAGATATTTTATTTAGTTAGCATTTATTTTCAAGTTAAAAAATTGTTGCTAAAAGTGACCTGAATGAGTTTATTACAAATATATTTTACAAATCTCATGCTGAAAAATATCTGCATAGGAATACTTGAGGAAAATAAAAATTTTATAGACTGAATATTTTTGTTACCTCAGTAATTTAAAATGAAATTAGGTTTTTTTTAATAAAAAATCTAATCTTAAAAAAGAAAAAGAAATTGCTGCAACTTGTTACTAAAAGTTGCTGTCATATGTTCATGAATTTTTTGTTTACTTATTTGTTAATGAAATACATTGAAATCTTATTATGTCAGAAATTGAATGAAAATAATCTGCATATACAATTTAAAGTCTATTTTTAAAATGAATGCATAAACTGAAAGTATATATATATGTCTGATTTTTTTCCTAAACCTGATGAATATCTATCTCTGTATTTATATTTTGAAAAGCTTCTAAAGTATTAAGGGGTAAAATTTATATTAATTCCTAATAAAAAAGTATTTCAAGTAGATTACAACAAGAACAAAGCTGTAACTTTTCCACAAGGTTTCAAATTTGATTTTCAAAATATAAAATATCAATTTTATCATGTATAGTTTTGAAAATATATTTTGAGAAATTCACATTTATTTAAGAAAAAATGCACATGGACAGCTCAAATACTGAAGAAACTTTAAGAAAATATCTGAAATATTTACCGAAATTGCACCAATGTTATTTATCTCTCTCTATATATCCTCTTTTAAAATCTACATAATTTTTCCAATGTAGAGACTATTTTTATTCCAGTCTGATAAAATGTTATGAAATGAAATTGATTGTTTACAATTTCTTTGATTTCATTTGTTAAAGTCTTGATCCTCCTAACACTTATTTGAGGGGTTTAAACAAATGTTAGTTTTAAGTTGCTAAATCCAAAATATACAGAGAGTGTTTGAGTGTTATGCAAGGAAATTTCTTAAATTTTCCTTGTATTATACCTTCTATGTGGGAGTCTTTCATTATTATTTTGAAAGAGGAGTTATTGTAGACCAAAGTGAAATGTCTTTTAGGCAGATATGTTGTTTTAACCTTCACAATAGTATATTGCATTAATTACGTGCCACTTGAGAAGAAAATCAATCGACACAATACCCTGCAAGTCTCCCAAAACTAGTGGCGTAGCTACTAATGGGCTAGGGGGTGCCTTGCACCTGTGTCCTCAAGATCAGGGGGCCCTCAGACCTTGATCATCAAGCAAGCCGAACTTGCAATAATTTCTCCCACCTTTAAGATATAAATATTAAAGGTTACAACATAACTATAATTAGGGCAACTCAGTTGAAAGTTATTTCGAACCATAGGGAATTCCCCTTAAATTCTTTCTTTTGTTTGTATAGTGTTGCACACTTATAAAAAGTTTATATTTTTCAATTTTGTAATTTTTTTAACTGTTACTTAAAAATAAACTTCAAGTTCAATGAAAAGTCTTACCATACATCTTTAAAAACATACACAGGAAGCTATTTCTTCTTGCTGGGTAATCATTTGTAACAAGAAAACTCGTACACATGCATGTAAGTAGTATGTAGCTTTGCTTTCTTATGTTCCGCAGAGCATGATAAGGGGCTGATGTTAAAGTAGCTTTGTATATTCAAAATACTAATATATTTTTAATTTTTTCTTGTTAATACCCTATCAAAATAGGGTCCTTAGTTTTTTTTTTGCACCAGGGTCTTTGGATTCCTTGCTACACCACTGCCTAAAACATTAAAAAGTGTAGATTGAACATTTGTCATAATTTTAAAATGCATTTTTTTTGTTTGCTTCATAGGAATTCAAATGTATTTGACAAGTTTTCCTTTTGTCTTTTCGTTTTGCATTTAAAACTCAAGACTTCTAGTAACTGTGATTTTGTGAAGTTGCAGTTATTCCAAATAATGTATTGAACATTTTCATAACATACCTGTTTGATCACTAATTTCATTAACTGTTACTTATTGGTCATCAAGAATAAGGTCATGAATTTTTATAATATTAACTTGCTTGATGATTATGAGTTAAATTTTTAAATTCTGTGCATACATTTTATACTCTGTGCCGTTTTTCATATTTGAAATCTGGAAAGAGTGTTATTATGAAACTAGGTGTTCAATTTATGTGCCAAATTTTGATGCATTTGCCATTTTCATTCTCTAAAAATTTAATAGTTATTCATTATACAACTGCTGTAAGTACTTTGTGTTTCCTCATTGTTCTCATGACTAAATTAATGAATATATGAAGAATAAATCAATTCCAAATGATTATAAGCATTAGATAATCATTATCATGGTTTCAATGGCAAAATATACTAAGTTATATACTAGTATAAAAGTCTTAATTTATATTTGATCCACTTTTATAAATTTTTATTTTATATACACTAAGTAAAAAAATAATTGAATTTTCTTCCAGTAACATAAGTACATTTGTCATATTTTTTCTGTTTGATAATTACATTTATTATTTATTGATTATCAATCAATAGAATGACAAAGAATTGTTTTTCACATTATTTAGTATTGATACAGATAAAATTTCAAAACCAGCAACAAAAAAAAAAAAAATTATTCATTAGTAGGGGAGGGAAATTCAAATGATTTTTTTTTTATTGAATTTTCCATCATTTTAATCTGGTGTATTGCTGCAAAATTAAATGAAAAATGTTGCTAAAAAGCAATGGAAATAATTTGTTACTGTGGTATTATTTATATTTGTATATTATTGTAACTTTTTCTTTTTTTAAATTTCAGATTAGGCCCACATGCTTTTTCAAGAGCATATATAAATTTTCTAATACCTGAAGAGATTTTTATATTTAAAGACAAATTTGATGGATATGTGTTTTTGGATAGTAAAGGTAAAGTTACATGTACACATGATTTACAATGAAAAACCACACAAAACAAGTACTCAGTTACATAAATTTTAACATTATTACAGGTAATGAATATCCTGCTGTGGTTGAATTTGCACCATTTCAAAAAATTCCAAAGAAAAAGAATCCAAAGAAGAGAGATGCTAAATGTGGAACAATCGAAACTGGTATTTATATTATATAATTTAACTATGATGGAATTGAATGAAATATGTATGAAAGAATGAAATGGTGAAGAATGGCACTTTTTATTACCTTTATGTATATTTAAATCTTCAACCAGGTCTATTTCCTTGTAATCATAACCAGTATTATTATATTGTAATGTGTTTTTGAGATCATAATTTGGAATATTATTCATTAAGCAACAAATAAAGCAACTTCCTAATATATATATATATATGTAAAATATTACACTTATAAGTGTAAAATATCAGTTTTAATATTATCTAACATATAGTTGATGTTTCGGTAAAACTAACATGCTTTATGACTATATTTCAGAAATCATATTTTTAAAATAAGTTTACATAAGTAAATTAGATAAAATAGTTTTTGGTTAATCTATACTCAAATCTTGATCATTATTTAACTTTTAACTTCAGTTTTAAGAATAAGTTCATTAATAAATTTCTTGTGCTGTTAATAAAAAGTAAGAGCTAAAAAAATTTTGATAATTGTTTTGCAATAGACATACTTAAGGGTAATAATTTTTCTTGTGGAAATATATCACTCTTTGATTAAAATACTTCATTTTGCTTTCCAGGGAAACTTTTTTTTTCAATGTTAAACTTCTTTATTACTTTACAAATGCTATACTATGCTATTACCATACTTCTTTATTATTATTAGATGAAAATACATTTTATTTGTTTTTTGCTAAATGAAAACAATGTACCTTTTACTGATTACTAATTTTTTTAAACATGACAAAAAGTATTTTTCCAATTTGTCATTTGCAGACTTGGAAAAAGATGGTGTGATTTTGTGCTATGAAATTTGTGTTAGTGTACAAAATGATAAATGAAGTTTATTTTTTTAAAACTTTTTCCTTGCTGAAAAAATGTAAAGCATAACTCTTAATAATTTTTCATTTAGTATTAATTTCTATTTCATTTATTCCTTAAAAAGAAAGAAAGTAAATGAATTGCAATTGCAAGAAGTTTCTTTAATTTTTGAGGAAGCTTAAGTATGCTGAGTAGAATTCTATCAAGCATTGAACTAAACAAATGTAAAAATGTTCTTCTTACATCAAAAACTTATATTATTTTAAAAAATTCTACTTAGATTGAAAAATTGAAATAAAATTTGTAACTAATTTTTTTTTTTACAGTTTTATAAAGTTATAAATTTTCTGGTAGAATTTATTTATTTTTATTTTGGGGGATTTTGGCTTTTTTTTTTGGTAAAAGATTGAAAGTTAAGAATTTCATTTTATATATATATATACAGTGGTGGCCAAAATTGTGGACACTTTTTAAAGTTATGTTTTTTAAGTTTGTATGCTTATAGAAAATTATGCATTGCACAAAATTCAAATATTTGCAATGCAAAAAAGTTATGCTGCAATAACTGTTGATATACATTAGATACTGATGATACCAGTGAGTTATCAGAGCTTAGTGAGGTTGCCTTTATTCTTTATTACAGCTTCACATCGATGTTTCATTGAGCTGAAAATGGTTTTAAGCTCTTCCCTCAGTATTACATGATGCCAGGAAACAATTATATCCTCAATTAGTTCCTTTTTACCTCATTTGGACAAGAGTTTTGAAATGGTGCTATAAATTTTTGATAGGATCAAGGTCAGGACTGTGTTTCCTGGCAAGGATAACATTGAAAAATATCAAATAAAAGTAGATTGGATACATGTGTAATGAGAAAGTTGTGTTTGCTATGTTAAAATTACATAACAGGTGAGTAGTTAGGTGACTACATCTGGAGACTGAAAGGTTTGTTTAAGAGAAGTCAGGAGACAAATTTAATGAAAAAAAAAGTTAATGAAAAAGGTACACCATATCTGTTTATGACAGAAGAACAAAAATACTATGTTTCAGAGATAAAAGAATTTCTCTTGGACAGCAATCAGAAGTGATCTGAGTGATGCTGTGTTTTTGTCAGTTAAAAAAAAAAAAAAACCCTGGAGTAGATTAACAGATGTAAGACTAAAAGGTGGAATTTCATGAAAAAAGCCCAATCAAAATTTACAGCAGTGCTAAAAGGGACTACAGTGGGCAATGGAACACATTAATAGGACAAATAATTATTGGTCTCAAGTTTTATAGAAGGACGAAACTAAAATATCGTTTTTCGGTAGTGATAGCCTAAAATATGTAAGACGTAAAATACCAGCATCCAGGCAACTGTGAAGTACCCACATAGTTTTATCATTTAGTTATGCAGATTAGCAGATGGTATCGGTCGCCTTCATATCACTGATGGGACAGTGAATGCCATAAAAGACATTGACTCCATTCTAGAACCCAAATTTCTGCCTTTATTCAGGGGTCTATATACCAACAATGCTTCATTTATTTTTCTGCAAGATTCTGCTCCTTGCCACACAGTAAAGTAATTGAAAGACTGGTACCCTTCTAAGATCATTGAGTTGTTGTCCTGGCCAAGAAACAGTTCTGACCTTGATCCTATCAAAAACTTGTGATACTGTTTGAAAACTCTTGTCCGAATGAGATGCCCATTAAATAAAAAGGAACTAATTGAGGATATAATTGTTTTGTGGCATCATGCAATGATGAAGGAAGAGCTTAAAATGATTTTCAGCTCAATGAAAAATCAATGTGAAGCTATAATAAAGAATAAAGGCAACTTCACTAAGCTCTAATAATGTACTGCTATCACCAGTATCTAATGTATATTGACAGTTATTGCAGCATAACTTATTTTGTGTTGCAAATATTTGAATTTTGTTTATTTGTATTGAATTCAGTATTAAATTCTCTTTAAACTGATATAAAATACTTTGCATTTTGTGTAACGTAAAATTTTCTTTAAGCATACAAACTTAAAGAACGTAACAACTTAAAAAAGTGTCCACAATTTTGGCCACCACTGTATATATATATATATATAATATGTAAACTAAACTTTTTTATATATATATAGTGGTGCAACAGCCCATGAGGGCCAAGACCTATTATGCCAATCTCAATATATGTGACCTTGTGCACTGAGGTGCATAAGCAGATGTTCCGGTCAGGGGGTCAGTCTTAAGTGAATCTCTCAGTGTGTACTCATTTATCAATCCACTGAATATATATATATTTTACAGTGAATTATAAATACCATAACATTTATGAAAATTGGTTTTTATTTAATTTTTATTTGAAGTACTTTTAAATATATTAATATTTACAATATAACTATGCGAGTACAATGACAAAATAAATATGATAAAGCTGACTAAGAATTTCATATCCCCTCTGTAAGGTTTCTAAAATCTGAAAAAAGTTAGGGAAGAAAAATAAAAGGAATTCTTGAAAACCAAGTCACCACTACTATTGCCAACTGTTAAATTTTTGAAGAACATGTCTAATTTTTTCAAAAAATAAACATATAAATATTAACTATAAATAAACCCAACTACCATATCTACTTTTCTTTAAAAAAAAAGTATGTTATTTTAAGTAACATGATCATTAATTGTTCCATTAGTTTAGTTCTGATACTATTAAAGTGAATTATGTGGTTGTGGTTATCTTGGAGTCATGGTCACAAACTCATGGCTGATGTTATTTCTTTTGAATTTTGGTCCATTATGGACCTGCTGTATGTAGTGGGTGATGCATGTTAAATCTATCATATCTCAAAGTCTTCATGACAGCAGGGTGTAGAAGTTTGGAGATGGATTGTCAACTTGACCCTGGTTCAAAGTTATGAAACTGTTTCCAATGACTAGTGCTGCTATTGTGCACAATATTAATGAACAATCATTAAGATTATTGCTATGATTAATTAAGTTACCATAAAATCTGTTGTATAACAGGCTCTTTTAACACAAAAAATAAGATTGAAATTTAAAGGTGCACATTATATGCCAGGTATGAAAATGAGAGCTTTAAAAATAAATAAAAAAGATGAGCATAAAAAAAAAATTTACACTTCTACATACATCAAAATACATTTATTTAAAAGAAATTATATTTGTTATAAACTTAAAGAGCTGTAGTTCTAGAAGTATACTATTTTTTAAAAAACCTGCGACAAAAAATACTTTGAATTAATGACTTCAAGACGTAAGTCGCCCATTCAGTACAGTGGTTAGTGACACTGACTGCTGTAGTGTAGGGCCTGGGTTCAATTCCCGTAGAAGGCATGAATGTAAATGTCTAGTGCCTTTGCAGCATGGGGGTATTCTAAATAGCAGTCGAGCCGTGAGTCCTCTCATGAGGTTGGTTGAAGGGGAAGAGAGGCCTCTAGATTGAGGTGAAACCGAGCCAAATCGTACTGTCATTTGTATGGTGCTCAAAGCTATGACTAACGACAGGTGTACTTCTAGCCCCTTGCCACAATGAATTTTGTGGCCCTTGACCTGATATTACTGTCGATCAGAAGGTATAAGTAACAACAAGACATAAGAGCATTGCACACAAATGTTTCAGAGTTCTATGTAAAAAGGGGGTGCATGTTATATGGCGAATATACCTAAAAATCAAAACTGTGGCTTGAAAATATAGGTGCGTGTTATACGCTAGATTTTATGGTAATTCAAATCTTATTATAACTTACTTTATATAGTTACTGTTATAATTATGTATAATAATTTCAACCATTTTGTGACAGTTTGTTTTGAGAAATAAAAACAATACTAAAATATATGTATCATAAATAAATGTTTTTTGTATGTGATGTAAATGACCCAATCTTTTTTTTTTAAATAAACTATTTTTTGGATGAATGTCTTGCAATTTGACATTTTCATCTAATAACTCTTGTCTTATTTGAATTAAATTGAAATTGGATATTCAGTTTGATATTTTTATATTATTGGATATATTTTAGTTTAATTTCATTATGTAGATCTTAGTTGCTCCAAAAAAAAAAAAAAGTCTGAAAACTAGTGATGAATTGTTGAAAATTCAGTTGTAATTATTTTATAAATATGAAGTTTTTTGTGATTCAGTTTGATTCAATATGCAGTAAAAGATTTAAAATTCTTTTTGAAAATGTTGTGTTTATATTTATGACTAGATCCTGATTATGTAAAATTTTTGGAATGTCTAAAAAAACAAGATGAAGTAACTCTCCCTTCTGCTGAAGCTTATTTAGAAGAAATAGAATCAAGAGAAAAAGAATTAAAAGGTTTTTTCATGAATTTTTTTTGTTGCGTTTTGATTATTATATTGCACCTATTGTTTTATTATCTCATAATTAAATATAATATGGTTATAAAATCAAAAATTGTTCTCTCAAATTGACTTATACCTTTTTTTTAGTAAAATTTAAAAAATATATAATCAAAACTTTAAAGACTTAAATAAATAAAAAGTCTAAAGCTAGATTCCTAAACAAAAAATGTGATGATTTTGTTTGAGTTACGTAAAGTTAATTTTCAGAAAACATTGTCTCATTAAAACATATTTTAATAATTTTAGTTTAGAATTATTTTCATTCAAGTTTTTTTTTTTTACTTTTAAAGAATACTGTATGTATTCGAATCTAAGCTGCACTTTTTTTCCACTGCTAATGGTACTGAAAATTAGGTGTGGCTTAGAATTGAAGTTGAAAAAATGCACTGGATGAAAAATTGAACATGATACTGACGGTTAGAGCATTTAAAGTTTCATAAATGTATTTAACAGTTTTTAATACTGATAAAATAAAGTATTCACTTCTTATTAGTTATAATTTTTTTTTTTAATTTCATGTATATTGGATATTTATAAACCATTTTACATTATTTATTTTTTCACAAGATTGTGTTGAGAATTTGAGGTGCCTTTTAGAATTGATGGTGTCTTAGATTCAAATAAATACAATAATTAAAAGAAAACAATTTTTGTTAAAAAAAAAATCATCTTATAAAATTGACTATTTGAATTGTTTATATTTAAATAAACCATTGAAGACTGTGTCTGCAAATGAATGGATTTGTATTTTTTTTGTTTTAAAATTGCCTTTTATTAATAAAAAATCATAAATTAACACTTTTTTTAGTTAATGTTTTGTCGCAATTTTATGCTGTATGCTGCTATAAATTTTAATTCTTTATTTTGTTATATTTTTGTATGCTTAAAAATATTTTTAATATTCATTTATTATCTTTTTTACTTTTAATTGGAAAAAGTGGTTATTGATTGCTAAAATTAAGTTCTCTAATTTGTCAAAATAACTGTTCTAGCAAACAATGGTGTCCCTAAAGTTTCAACTCCTCTAATTGAGTTTTTAAAGGCAAGAAAAATTGAACAACAGGTAACTTTTTAAAAAAAATTTGAATGTTTGGTCAAGTGTTTATTTAATGGATAAATTTTGTTTTATAATTTGAAGAATTATTCTACATATAGAATCAAATTGTATAAAACTTTGATAAAAATAAAACATCGGAAGAAAGTACTAATATAATAAATTTTAAATGTTTTTAAAGATTTCCTTTTTGAGTAACTATCCCTTTATAAAAAAAAGTGTTTTTGTAACACACAGTTTAATTCTAAGACCAAATGTAGATGGCGGTACTTATAACGGAAGTGTTACCAAGCGAAGCACTGTATTACCGTCAGAGAGAGTTGGGAATTGAATGAGTAAACATTACTCGTCTCGCTGTCCAATCCTGGACTATGTAATATATTTAATTTTCCCCTTATTTCCTCTAAATGTTTAACCTGTATTGTGTCTAAATGTCTGTCCATTGTAACTGTGTTATTTTATGTCATTAAAATATTTTAATTACCCCGAGACTCTGTCAAATACTTTGGTTTACCCAGTAATGACATAAGTGAACCGTTACAAATTGGCACCCAATTGTTTACGTTTACTCATTCAGTTCCCAACTATCTCTGGCGGTAATACAGTGCTTCGCTTGGTAACACTTCTGTTACAAGTACCGCCATCTACATTTCGGTCTTAGAATTAAATCGTGTGTTACATTTTGAAATTTATTTTATTTATATTTTTAAAAACTGGTTTAAGCTTGTACTCATAAAATTACTGTTTTACATTCGAAAATTCTTGTTTTTAAGTATACCATGATAACATGTTTTTAATTTGATATCTTTATACCATCATTATTTATTAAATAAACTAAAGTAAGTTACAAAAAATTACTTTCTTCAAATTCTTGAATTTTTAAAAAATTACTCCGAAAATATTCTGAAATGTTTTCTCTCAATGAAGACACAATTAAAATTATTATTTGCAGCCAAATACAGGGCTAAGCAGGGATATCTGATGTTATATTAAAAAGAAAAAATAAATAAAATTTAGCATATTTAGTTATTGTTATTTATACTTTGAAAAAGGTATTTGAATTATGAAAAATTACATCCTTTCAGATGTCCTTTATTGTTGTTCACACATTACGATAATGGATTTTAAATTAGTCATAGCATCATGAAGCTATTTTATAATTGGCATTCCACTGCTTTGAACATTTCAGACTGGAACCTGCTAATTGATTTGCATGTCTATCTGTACAAAATTGTATTTATTTAGGAGTAACGATCTCCTGATAATGGGGCCCAATTTGTTTTTAGTGTTAGGATGTTGGAAGTTATAACTGTGATAAGATTATTGTAATCATGTTTGATGCAGCGCATTTTCATCTCTTGGGTTTCATTAAACAGTTGGAACCTGAGAGGAATTCACAAGTATCCATTTCACTTACAACAAATAACAGTTTGGTGTGGGGTACCCTTGTGTGGATTTTTTACATGTATAAAAGTAAAACACATTGTATAAGAAACCAATAGTTTATTTTCTTCTTATAAGTGAAACTGTATTGTTGTTCATAGAATTATAAATATTCATCAGAATTCAGCATATTTGTAATTTCTTTCTTAAAAGAAAATCCGTGATGAGAAACGAGAAGAGCGTCAAGCGCAAGGATATGGAAAAGAAACGAATTAGAGAAGAGGAAAGACGTAGGCGCAAAGCTGAAAAGGACAAAGAAAGGGTTAAAGAGAAATCTAAAGAAAAAGACAGTTTATCAGAAAAAGAAGTAAACGATGAATTAGAAAAATCTCCTGTTTCTGATGATGCAAAGCAAATCGAACCTGTGGTGCAGGTATGTTTTTTGCTGAGAAAAAAAATAAATAAACTTAGCACCATTCTGGTGATATTTAGAAATCCTAGTTTAATATATATATATCAATTGATAGTTTTGGAAGAAAAATAAGTAAATTTAATCAAACTGAAGTCAAAATTAAATTTTTTTCAGGTCTTGAAAAATCCAGAAAGAGAAAAAGAAGTAATAATTACTACAAGCACATCTACAGCAACAACAACAACTACCACCACTACAACAACTTCTACTACTACATCTACGTCAACGCCTCAAAAATCCAAAGATTATTTTGTGTCTTCCAGAGTTAATAAAGATAAAGACAGGAATAAAAAAGAGTGGGAAAGAATACGTCCTAAAGATAGGCAAAAAGCACCAGTAAGGAGTTATTTTAATGATAAGGATAGAAGCCGAAGGGATAAAACCGATTACAAGTTAGTATGATTATGAATTAGCATGTAACTGTTATGTTTATTTCATTACATAAAATTTTTAAAAAATCAATGTCGATCATAAAAATAAGTTACATAGAAAATATTTATCTGTAAAAAAATGTCCCTAAAAAAAATTATTAAAAAGTTAATTTTTTGTGTGTGATGTAATAATGGCACATGATAATATAAAATGTTTTTGTTGTTCAAGTCTCTTGTTATTCTGGTTAAAACAATTAGATAAAACAGTTGGAAATTTTTTAAACATATAGTTGATGTGTATTTTGGGAAGCCCAAGTAAAAAGACATTATAGCCTTGAATATTTTATTACCAAAAATAAAATAATTTTCATAGAAATATTAATTTCTGATTATTTTACCTTCTGTGAAGTTTAATGTATTGGTAAAAAATTGCATTTTTACTTTTAAATAATAACCATTAATTAAGATATGAATGAATTATTTTTATATCTTGCTTCATTTCCATCTTATTAAAAAAGACAAGAATACTAAAATCATTGGCTGCTTATTCACTTAAAATTAATACTAAATTAATGTCTTTCCTCCTCTAAAGCAACCTTTTTTTACCTTTAATGATCCATATCCTTACTAGATGCCAAAATTAAAAAGCAATTAAGAAATTCATTATTTCTTTGTGATAAATTTTTAAATAACATGATTGTACAGTAGAATAAATGTATTAATTTTATTGTTTCGATTTCCTTTTTACCATTTTATGTTTTTAACTTGCACTCTAGGCATTATTACTGAACTTAAGTGGATTATAATACTCAACAAGTTATTTTAAGTTTTGTTAAATTTTTTCTTGTTGCTGTGAAGTGAGATTTAATATATAATTTTCCTTCACTGGCATCTTTTGAAATACTGAAAAATTATGAGTTTTGTAACTGTGACAATTTAAAGTTTCTATTTTTCATAATTTGCTGGCAATATATACATGAGTGTTATTTTATTGTAATTTTATCCCTGTTTAGAAAAAATCTTTGTGCCAGAGTAAAAATATTGCTTATCCATTCCTATTATAAAAATAATCACTTTTATATTTGATTAATCTAAATTAAACTGTTTAATTGTATGTCGCATGTTGGAAACTATTTATTTTTTGGTATATATTTTTTTATGAATTTTCTGCTGAGATGTATCTTCTACATACACACACAGAACTTAAATTAAGCATCAGAATAAAATAGTATTATAAGATATTTTGATTTATATAAAGATTGTATATGAGGTATAATTTTTTTACTCTGCTGTGTATTTCTGAATAATTTTGTTTCATTTGTAATAAAATGTATAACATTTTTAAAAAAACTTCCAAAAATTGTGCTATTTATGTACAAAATTTGTAATTAAAAATTATATGCTGCTTATATATATTATACAATCGACCAATTTTGCTGAATCAGAAGACATACATTATTAAAAAAATGTCATCATTATGTTCGAATGTGAGCAAGAATGATTTTCATTATTGGCTGCATATTGTGGTATTTGGCAAAATTTTTTGTGATGAAATTGGTCAACGGTATAATACATAAGTATTCATAATGTGAATAAGTTATGAGGATGAAATTTTGTTGCTTATAGATTACTGTGATACTTTTTAGATTGTACAACAATAAAAAACAATTTCCAATTGAGAGCTTTTCCCAAAAACATAAAGATACCAAAGAAGCAGATCCACAAACTGAAAAGTTGACCAAATCTGTGGAGAATTCAAAAGATTCCAAAGTAGATTTAGATAGTGCTACATGCAGTCAATGGCCCTCAAAAGACAAGAGGGATAATAGTTGTCCTGGGAATGTTGAGACATTAGGTAGTCAAAAAGAGAAAAATGAACTGTCCTGTAAACAGTTTAAAAATTCATCAAAAAGTGTTACTGGTGATGATATTTCTAATATGAATGATGTTTCAAAAAGTGATAGTAACACTAACGATTATAGAGATCGAGAAAAGGATCCTAGAGTTGAACGACGCATCAGAAATAAGGTAAGTTTTTCAGTGTTACTCCAATTCTTTTTTTCATATAAAGAACCAAAGGGTTTATATATTGAATTGTTAAATATTAATTATAATAAATACTTTCAGAAATATGAATCTTAAAAATTTATTTGCTAAATAAGAGTTTTGCAGGTTTATAATTCCAACACTATTTTAATTATTTTCCTATTATTAGATGTAAGTTAATTTTTTTTTATCAGTGCTGAAATAACAATTTAGAATTTTTAAAATTCAAATTTCATATTGGAAAAATATGAATTTGGTTCAAAGAATCTTTTCTGTATTGTGAATTTTAAATAAATCATTGTGGAATTTATATAGAATAGTAAATAAAAGTAATAGAATTATTCTCTTCTGTCTGATTTAAAGTTGCATAGATAGAGATTGTTTTATATCTGTATAAGATGAAACAAAACACACTGAATGGGTATTTAAAAATCATTAACAGATTACATTTTCAAAAATAAGTAATAAACATAAGGTATCCTTAAAATGTTACTATATTATCACCAACAAGAACAAAATAAGATAATAATAAACATTGTTAAACTGATATTTGTGTACATCTAATGTAAGTGGGTTTATTTCATTTCATTTGACCAAGGCTTCAGAGATGGAAATTCGATTTATCATGTTTTTGTGTTAATTGGTGTGGCGCTTTAACATAAAGCTTCTTTTTTAATCCAGCTTTGAACAAAGGGTTCAAAACTGTTTTATGGTCGATGCTATGACTTCTAACATGTAGATCAACTTTGATAATTTATTGTGATTTTATCGACATTTTCGACAATACGTATACCTGAACGGAATCGACATAACCAAAATTGCCTGTTACAGTATTGGAACCAAAAACACCGCTCACAATTTTATGCTGCATGGGTTGCATTTTTATTTTTATCAAAGAAAAACCGTAAAATGTACTGAATTTTCTCTTTGTTGACTTCCATTTTTAACACCCTGTTACTCACAACCGAATGACCAAACAAAAAACAGTGAAATAATTTTTTTAAGGGTGAAATGTCAGATTTCCAACAAATGTAAATCTGAAATTGTTTGATCGATACTTCACAAGATATCGATCACTACAGCCATCTACCAAGAAAATAATGGATTTCTTTTTCCCTAAACAAAAATTATAGCACAGACCAATTTTGAAAGTCAAAAGACATCTCCACACATTAAAAAATATCACCAATTCTGCACTAGCAAAAAGACACATTCCTGTATACACTCCTTCTTTATTTGTTGACAAATAAATTACCATAAATTTAGAATTAAATACTGCATTTAAAAAAATACATGTACATGTGAAATAAATGGAAAATTTAATAACAACAATATTTAAGTGGCCTAAACACTGTAATTCCATTCAAAGTTATGACAAATGCATCTTCATGAGACTACACCATATAAATTCACACAAGTACAAATCTAAATGCTGTAGTGTAGATCCACTGTTTCTTGTTTTGTTAGGTATAAGTACCTCAGGTACTTATTTATTAAACTAAAATACTGTACAGCATTTTTTTCTGTAGAAAATAGATCCCAAATTTTAATAATTTTTCCAACAAAATAATAATACAAATTATAAACAATGTTGTTTTCGAGCATGAGTAATCAAGAATGTTGTGTTTTACCATGTATGGGATTGGTACTGCCTTTAAAAAAGGTTTATTTTAGAGAATGCATGGATAAGATTATTCTATTTGAAAATGTAAGAGGACTGTGGCATTTTGCAACAATTTAATTTGACAAAATTGGTGAACAATATAAAATTAAGTGCTGAAAATTTAAAGACAAAATTGTCTATTTTTGAAAGCTAAATTGTAACCATTAGGTATGCAAATTTTTTTTATAAGAATTTTATTTTTTATTAATTTTTCAACAAGTTTTCTTATTAACTAATCATATCAATTGCATAGTATTCAATATTATAATATTGTACTATAGAAAAAGTAACTTTACTTTTAATTATGGTAGTAAAATTAAATAACACTTATTACACATATCTTGGTAGCATATAAAATTTTAGAAAATTGTGGAGTGAAACTGGCATTTGGAAAAATTTGGTCATTTTTGACGAAAGTATTTTAATTTGTGTAGGATCGACCATCTATTGAAATATACAGGCCTGGTCTGCGTCGATTTAGTGCTCAAAGAAGTAGTCCACAGAAAGAAATTTCAACTTCAGCTAGTAATTCATCAAGTCCTAGTCCTACACCTCCTTTAACTACTACAGTAACACAGATCCAAGTACAAAAAGAAGAGGAAACTGATGATAAAAGTCCTGTGTAGCATTCCTATGAGGTACTGACTTTAATGAAAAAGACAATTGAAAAAATCTACATTTATGGTTTCAGAAAAGATATGAGAACTATTATGTGTATTTACTCTATTTTGTGTTTGGCTTTTTAATAAATTTATTTTAATAAATGTTTAAATTTAATTTTCAACTAAATTGTTAATCATTTTATTTTCTATTCTACTCCAAAGTAGATGATGATTTAAGTCATAGGATAGCATCAACAAGCTGTGGGTTATAATTACAGTAATCAGCAATGAAATTAGAATGAATTTTATAGCTTTTCACTACAGATAGAGAATTTCCAGACAAGGTCTTGTTTTCAACGAGTAGGTACTTTTCATTCTCATTAACTATATGCAAAACAAACCTATGATGCATATGCACTTTCAGTTTTGTAATGAATTTTTGGCTATTCATATTAGGAATTTTCAGTGTCAGTATTTAGAATAATTACTGTTGTACACATATTTATCATTGTATTATATTGTATTGCAATACTGTACTTTTTTAAAAAAAAAAACGTGTTTACTTATTTTTCTCTTAATTTGTTTAAAACGCGAGTTAAATAGTTGAGCAGCAATAAGATTTTTTTCCTTATATGTATTTTTAAAATTGTTCTATTGAGTACAAATATTACCCTACTACAAGGGTGGACAACTAGTGGCCCATGAAGAACCAACGTCGACAGAAAACCAAACTGAATGAAAATGTTCTTCATATTTGTGAGTATGAAGATCACTAAGAGTAAACATAAATGCATGTTGGCTGTCATTAACTTGCACATTGTGATGAGAATTTCAACAAGCAATCTCACTCTTGATTTTAAAAATAATTCTGAAAAAGTGTGATAGGGTACATTTGTCTCATTTAACTGATTCTCAATTTAAATGGGTTCACAGCTAGAGATGGTATGAAATTCGCTCAGTAAATAAATTGAATAAAACTGTCACTATTTTATTTAACTTATATTCATTAATTTTTAAGGCACCATTTATACCCCTTTCCTCAGATACAAAGTTAACTAATGAATGCAATCGTTTTAAAAAGGTGCAGCCCTCTGGTATCCTCCACTTCTGCAAAGTGGCCCTCGAGCCAAAGTAGTTGCCCACCTCTGCCCTACAACATTTTATTCAAATTTATCAAGCAGTTTCAACATGTATATTGATTTGAATAAATAAGGGTCAAAAGGATATTTCTTAAAATTTCTTTCTTTATTGCACACACTTATTTGTATAATAAGATGCATATAAATTTGATTTGTAAAATTTGTAATATAATTAAAATTAAAAAAACACCAATATCACATGATCAGATAAAAGATGAGCAATTCACCGAGACAGACATATATGCAGTGTCCTCTAACATGTATTTTAGCTTTAATGGATTATTTTCAATAAAATTGACTTTGAAACATATTCCATGAATAAGAAATGGAATATTGATAATATTAATTTGTTTTATAAAGAGCACAATAAATTTAATGAAATTTTCTTTGTCATATTGAATTCAAGTTGTAATTTTTCAATCATTTTCTATAAATATTTAACAAAAAAATAACCTATTATTGTTTTGGCTGTCATCGTAAAATTAAAAGAGTTTATGTTGGAGAAAAATATCCCTTGAAATAAATCCTTATACATTATAGACGATTCTTTTAAGCTTAAAATTGATAGTGAATTATCAATAAAAGCTTAAAAGAATTTTAGAATCCAAAATCTTTGAACAAAAAAGTAATCTCCTTTTGCATCTTCAATGCATAAAGACTAGAATACCATATTCAAATTAAAAGTTTTGAGATTTATTACATTAAAATATAAGAGCATTGTTATTATTGAAATGTGTTCATTGATTTAAATATCATATTTAAAGAATTTGAAGCTTCTTTTAGCCTTGTTCATGTGAATAACAAATTAAAAAAAATTATTTCCTCCTTTTTTTAAAGTAAAATTCAAAATTAGTAATGAGCGCTGATTTTAAATGAAAGAGAACACTGCACGGAAATATTTGATTCAAAGCACTGCTTTTTACTTTTACCATTCCATGCTAATTTAAAACAATGTACATATTTACAAATTTCAATGAAATTGAGATTTCTTCAGTTGCAACTTATCCTCGAACTGCAGAAGGCTGGCAGGTAACTGGATTATTAGGATCACTAGTTGTTCCACCAGGGCCTTGGGAAGGTGGTCTGCGAGGAAATAAATAGGAAGGACTAAAGTTCACTGCAGCACTACTTGAAGGTATTAAAAAGTGAAATTTCTTAACTAATCTCTAAACTAAGTTACTCTAATTCTAATGACTTAACTCAGCATAAATCAGTAATGAAAAACCTAAAGCTTATTTTTCCTGATGAACTTCTTTTACTTTAATTTAGAAGTATTGAAGAACATAAAATAATAATAATACCTGTATAGTGTAGATTTTGATAATCAAGTGCCAAGAAAGAAAAAAAAATAGCATCTTTGTTGATAATACTATTCAGTAATTTTAGATTTTGATGCAAGCTCTTTTTCCATTAATAATTATTCATATGAAATTTAGTTTTATTGGTCATAAATATTTTGTGTAAATACCTCTTGATTTATTTACTCCTAATATGTTTACATTTTGGTTACTGAAATGTTTTTGCAGATTTAATATTTCTGGCATCAACACAATTCAAATTCATTAACATACTTTTTAATGAAGAACTACTGTTTAGTTTGAATCCACATAATTATAGAGCACTGTCTTTTAATTTTAAATCCATGTCAAACAATGATTACAATTGAATTGGTGTGATACGAAGGCCTGTTTAATCTCTTAGTGCAATGACTTCCTCAATTTGTAATGGAGTTAAGACGATAAATCCATTATATTTTTGATTCTTAAATTGAGAGCCAAGATTTTGGTAATTTAAACCAATATACCTCTAAAAAACACAATTTCCTTCATAAAAGTAGCAAAATATTACTTAAATAAGTTTTATGAATAAAGGATTTATTTTTGCAACTATGAATTATCAACTAATGAATGTGTGTGTGTTGGATAACGCAACAAATTCCGATAGCATTTTCAATTTTATTTTAACTAAATGTTTAATTGTAATTATTGAAATAGAACACAAAATTAATGTATATAGAATTAAAAAAAAATAATTGTGTGTGTGTACATTAAAAATGCGCACAATTTCGCTAATATACTTTTCAATAATAATATATCAGAATTTTCAAGGTACTACTAAGATTGTCATTTTATAAATGCCTTTAATTTTGAGATTATTCAATATAAGAAATATTCGGTAAATGCATACAAATATCAACTTCAATACATTTTCAAGTAATGTAATGAAATCTAAGCATTTTTTTACTATGAGCAAATGTAAAACTTTAAAAAAAGTTATTTATTGATTTTCATTTAAAATTATATCTGAAAAAAAATTTTTATACCCTGTTAGAGATTATTTTTTTAGAACTAGAAATCAAACTAAGAATATTTTTGCATCCATAAAATCTTACAAAGAATTTATTTAAAATTTTATGCAATAATTCTCTTACTTTATTTAAGTATCAAAGGCTATACTTTGTTCTTTTAAGAATTATTTTTAAAGATGCCCCATGTACTACTAATTTTTTCTTAAAAATATATGCTGTCTAGTTTTAAAAAATTATTAGATTAATGGAATAAATTAATGTTACTACAAAGTTTAAAAATAACAAAATGTACCCAAGTTCTTATGTAGCATAATAAAATCAAATATGCACAGTTTTAATTTTTCTCTGAAATGTCAATCATATAGTCAAATACGCAATCCTTTATAAATTAACATTTTATTAAATTTGTTGATCAAGTTTTATACAATAGCTATATAAGATTGATCAGCCATTACATAAACTATATTTCTTTTCTTGGTTCATTCTTCAGGCCATTTCTTGGGATTCCTGTTTAATTTTGTTCACCAACAGCTTTTTATAATTTAATACTGCAACCCATGTGGTTTTCCTTTTTAAAATGCATTCTTATTGCCAAAATATCGCACACTTGAAATATGTTAAACAAAACTCCTTTTTAAGAATTTTTTCACAGTTACATACATTGTTTTATGTAAATTTAAGGCTACAGTATTGTGAATAAACAGTGGAAGTTTTTAGTTTGATTTATTAAAAACCTATATGAAATACATTTAATTACACAAAATGATGGTTAAATAATTTTAACTGCAAGATATATATATGTTACCATTAAAGTGTATAATTCAGTTATTTCATGAAATAACTAGACAAGTCAGTTAACGTATATAACAGATGAAAAATTTCATACTTTACCGTTATTCTATGAAATAACTAATTAAAGACCGTTAAATTGAAAATAAACAATTTCAAAGATATTTTATAAATTAATTGATCATAAATAGCTAAAATCTCTCAAAAGATACATTTATCTCTTTTGGGGATGAATAATTGATAAATAATAAGGAAAAGTAGATGATATAATGTATTATTGCACAAATTGCTAACATTAGTTAAACAAAAAGGGAGAAAAAGAATATGTTGCAAAAATAAATTTTATTTTTAAATATCAACAAAAACGCATGCTGTGAAGAAAAACTGTTGCTTCATAAAAAACATTGTGTAATCTTTTTAAAACAAAAATGTTAGAGAATACTAATTAAAATTTTATGAGATACCTTTGTTTTACTTTTCATTATTTATTAGATCAAAGATTGCTGTGATGACACTTTGGATTGGACTGCTTATTACTTTTGAAACAAGCCCACTTTTTACCATTACACAAGCGCTTTTTAAATCCTTGTCCAGTTCTGCAACTGAGCTATTGCAACAAATCAAAACATTGTGTCAATATTTGGAGCATCTTCAATGGAAATTAATTCTCGCTGACATATACTGAACTGATATCTAGAGTACACAATTGTTTTATTCAGCCATCTAGTTCCTAATCAGAAAAATCCTTTCCTCGTACTTTAATGATCAAGTAATTGTTATTCTGTAGAATACCTAGTTAAATCGTAGAATTCAATAATTTTATATACTTAAACTGACTTGTTATTCTATGAAATAACGGATTTCACACTTTAACAGTAACAAATATAATAAAATTTGTGTGGTGGGGGGAAGAGAAAAATTAAGATCTTTAAATTCTATTCATAAAATGAGTAACAAATTATAAGATTTAATACACATTTTTTTTAACATTTAATAGCAGTTCTTGAATCCATTGGGAGATTTCAATTAGAAGTGTTTTATTTCTTTTTTAGCGAGAATATTTATTCAATTTCATTTTGATTCTCAGATAAATGTGAAACATCTAAACTGACTAGTTTAACATTGATAATATTCTTATATATTTTTTAGATTTTGGATGACTTCTTCCTTATTTAATCTGAATTTAAAGATGGTAATTTTTTGCAACTTATAAAAATTAAAAAGTTTATCAAAGAGGAAATAGTAATCAATTCTAATTTTTTAAATACTTTTGGGTGTTTAGAAGTATGATTTCTTTATATGCAATTATTTTTTTCCATTGGTTTTATTCTTATCATTTTGCCTTGAAGGCATTCTTAGAAATACAATGCATGTGTTTTATTTTATTTTTTAAAACAATTTTTAAATCAATGATTTTGACTGTGTATTTCTGTATTGATTAGTGTGTAATAAGAAAATGATAATAATAAAACTATCATTTGAAAAAAATACATATAAAAAGATATTAAAATCATAGCAATAAAAACATGACATTCTTAGCCCAGAAACTAAATTTACATATAATTTCAGCAACAAATTAATAGAAAGATGCATCATAGCTATTATATTTTAGATATATTTATTAGAAAATATCAGTATAACTAGGATATTACAGTTACTGCTAAGAAACCTTCTATCACAGTTTCTCTTTGGGAACTCAAAGAGAACAGTTTCGTAAATTTACTCGTTAGGTATATTTTTAATGCTTTAAGGGGAGGGGACATGGTATGATTTATGCAAAAATTTTTAATTTAAGGATTTTCAAAAATTTTTTGGTTGCCTCCTATGTGTTTATACTATGTAAAACAGATTTTGTGCTCAAAATTTAATAAAAAGTTAGCCATTTAATTTTTTAAGGATAAAACTTAAAATTTGTGAAGTTATTTTAAAATGCTACTCCTCGTACAAAAATTTACATACACGCATGAAATTTGATTTACAAGTACTTCCAACTATGTATAACAAAAGTTGGTATGGCTTTTGCATTAACACGATTGGTATTTGTACAATACTTCTTTTTATGAATCCCTATTGAAAATTCCTTAAAAAATTTGCAAATTCTAACTTCAATTATTTTTAAAAAAGTATTGCTTTGATTCAAAAATGCATACCAACTTTTGTTACATGTACTATTAACAATAGGTAAAAAAAAATTTCAAAGCATTAGGCACAAAAGAAAAAAAGCCGTAGCATTTTAAATGAAGACAAACTAGTTATTTTACCTTTCTGGGATAAGTAAATTTAAAGTTTTGATTTGCCATAGGGATGTGAATAAAAATGAATGCAAAAGCTATCATAATTCTGCATTTTTTAAGTAAGTTTTTAAATTTTGTGAGGTTATAGAAAAGTATATAAAGAATAATTTAGGCTAGAAAAATTAGATTTGATTTTTTGACCGATTTTTGTCAATTGAATCGTATAGAAAAATAATAATAAAAAGTATTGAATTTAAATTGTAGATATTTATTGCTTGAGTACCATTGCAACAAAGTTAAATGATTGTAATTTTCATAGACATTTGTCGGTTTATTAACAGTGCTATGGTTTCTTTTCATTGTTTAATTTTAATCACATAATTTAATAATTATAAAAATTCTGCTGAAGATCAAATTCTGACCTAGTTTACTGCCAAATATTCAACAGTTTAATTCATTCAAGGCCAAGCGATTTTTCCTGTTAAGCCTAACTCTGTTTAAAAAATAACATAAAATCATTACTGTAATAAAATTTATAGCTTAAAATCTTTCTGAATTCAGATCACATCGGTGGGATCATTGTCCTCGGATGGGGCAAAATGCTATCTCACATATGATACAGTGTTCCCTGAAGTGATCATGTATATGTGATCATAAACCTGAACAGGTTAAGTAAAATAGGTGACATAAACATATCAGGTCACATTTTGAATGCAGAAATAAAAACACAAATGTGTAAAAATTTATGTGGTTTAAAATATTTCATAAATTCCCATAGGCACTTATCATTCAATAACTAAGCAATGCTTACAAAATAATTGTTAAACTTTTAAAACTTTATGCTTTTTTTCTAAAAGTGAGCTAAGATCAAAAGCAATCACCACCCATATTTAAGCAATATTTCAGGCAGCTATCGTGATGACAGTGTGTAAATAATCATTTTGAAATGTGCTTTCAATATAAGAGCTTTGGTAAGACCACAATAAAGTCATTAGTCCCTGAAAAATAAACTGCAGTTGCTCAGGTTAACTAAATGAAATTCTGATCCAGTAGTTTCACATAAGCTATTTCAGTGACTTATTGTACTAAAATGAGATTGTCTTAATATACAAACCATGTGCTTTCTAATAAAAATCTGATTAACTTTGTAAATAATTTTATAATAATATATATTTGATCTATTCATATTTAAAAAAATTATAAATGGTCCTTTTATAAGACTGTTTAAAGCCATTTAAATTCTGATGATTTTTAATTTATTTGTTTTTATTTCAAATTTGCAAAATGATTGTATAATGGAGTTATTTTTTTTAACAGATCAGCATGTTTGTTTATTAAGTAAATTATAAAGCATTTGCATTGTTTTTTTTTATAATTTAAACTAAATTTTTTTGATAACTGTAGTGGCCAAAATTGTGGACACTTTTTAAAATTGTTTTTTTAAGTTT
Organism: Trichonephila clavipes; assembly: GCA_019973935.1. NCBI lineage: Eukaryota > Metazoa > Arthropoda > Arachnida > Araneae > Nephilidae > Trichonephila > Trichonephila clavipes. The sequence continues at coordinate 1,086,843 of BMAU01019665.1, forward strand.
GTATAGAAAATGTTATGTTGCACAAAATGCAAAGTCTTTTATATCATTTTAAGGAGAATTCAATAATAAAAAAAAATTTAAATATTTGAAATGCAAATAAAAGTTGTGTGGCAATAACTATCGATATACATTAGATACTGATGATAGCAGTGAGTTATCCGTGCTTAGTGAAGTTGCCTTTATTTTTTATTACTGCTTCAATGACCTGAAAATAGATTTAAGCTCTTCGTTATTACATGATACCAGGAAACATATCCTAAATTAGTTCCTTTCCATTTCATGGGTACCTCATTCAGGCGAGAGTTTTCAAATGGTTCCACAAGTTTTCAATACGATTGAGGTCAGGACAACTTAATAATCTTAGAACGATACCAGTCTTTTGATTACTTTATTATGTGGCAAGGAGCAGAATCTTGATGAAAAATGAATGAAGCATTGTTGGTATATAGATCCCTGATGGCAGATAGAAGTTTGGGTCCTAGAATGGTGTCAATGTATTTTCTGACATTCACTGTCCCATCGATGACATGAAGGCAATCGATAACATCTGCTAATATCCATGACCAAATCATAAAACTGTGTGGGTACTTCACAGTTGCTTGGATGCAGCATTTCTCCTATTCTAAGTCTTATATATTTTCGGACATCACTACCGAATAATGATATCTTAGTTTCATTTCTCCATACGACTTGAGATCTCTAATCATTTGTCCAATTAATGTGTTCCTTTGACCACTTTAGTCTTTTTTAGCTATGCTATAAATTGAGATAAGAGTTTTTTCCCGGAATTCTATCTTTTACTCTGACATTTGCTAATTGTCGTCTGATCGTTTTTGAACTGACAGGAACACCAGCATCATTTAGATAACTTCTGATGACATTCTTTTACCTTGGAGACTATAATAGTTTTGTTCTTCTGTCATCAATACATTTGGTGCATCTTTTTCGACCTTTTCCTGCTTAGTTTTTTATTAAATTTGTTCCCTGACATCGTAAACAAAACTTTCAGTCTCCAGATGTAGTCACTGAACCTCCCTCCTGATCTGTAATTTTAACACAGGAAAGACCACTTTCTCGTCTCACATCTCTTTCTAGGTCTCCAGTCTACTCTTTTATTTGGTGTCATTACTTCTTGACTAAATATCATTGTTGTCCTGGCCAAGAAACAGTTCTGACCTCAATCTTATCGAAAACTTGTGGCACCGTTTGAAAACTCTTGTCCGAATGAGGTACCCATCAAATAAAAAGGAACTAATTGAGGATATAATTGTTTCCAGGCATCATGTAATAATGAAGGAAGAGCATAAAACTATTTTCAACTCAATGAAACATCGATGTGATGCTGAAATAAAAAATAAAGGCTACCCCTCTAAGCCCTGATAACTTACTGCTACCATCAATATTTAATGTATATCGATAGTTATTGTAACGTAACTTTTTTTGGGTTTCAAATATTTGAATTGTGTTTTTTGTATTGAATTTAGTATTAAAGTCTTTAAAATGATATGAAAGACTGCATTTTGTGCAAAGTAAAATTTTCTATAAGCATACAAACTTAAAAACATAGCATTTAAAAATGTTAACAATTTTGGCCACCACTGTATATATATATATATACATATATATGCAGATCCGCTAAGAACGGGTTTTATTTCAATCGATTACCAAGGAAGATAACGGGGGAGGAGTAGATATAAAAAAATTCCCGTTTTTAGAGTTGCACCATCCGACAAAATTCAGTAATTTGCTGAGTGGAGATCCGCTTAGAAATGATTTTAGTAAATATCGACTGCTAAAAGGGGGTAGATAAAAATTTCCATTTTTGAACAGTTATACCTACAGACTTTAAATATAGTGAGCATTTTTCTTTTGTTAAGTAGAGATCCTCTAATAAAGGGCTTTGAGGAAGCTACCCCAAGGGTTGTTGCGAGGGATTAAGAGAGCTATGTATACAGTGGTGGCCAAATAGAGGAAACTTTTTTAAATTGTCATGTTTTTTAAGTTTGCATGCTTACAGAAAAAGTAACATTGCACAAAATTCAAAGTCTTTTATATGATTTTAAAGAGAATTTAATACCCCAAATTCAATAAAAAAAAAAACAAAACTCAGATATTTGAAATGCAAAAAGGTTATGCTACAATAACTTTAAAACTGCTATTATCAGTATCACTTCATTAGATACTGATGATAGCAGTGAGTTATCAGTGCTTAGTGGGGTAACCTTTATTTTTTATTACAACTTCACATCGACGTTTCATTGAACTGAAAATAGTTTTAAGCTCTTCCTTTGTTATTACATGATGTCAGGAAACAATTATAGCCTCAATTTGCTCCTTTTTATTTCATGGATATCTCATTCGGTCAAGGGTTTTCAAACGGTGCTGCAAGTGTTCGATAGGATTGATGTCTGGACAACAACTCCATGATCTTAGAACGATACCAGTGTTTCGATTACCTTACTGTGTGGCAAGGAACAGAATCTTACTGAAAAATAAATACATCCCTGATGGAAAATAGAAGTTTGGGTTCTAGAATGGTGTATTTTCAGACATTCAGTGTCCCATCCATGATATGAAGGTGACCGATACCACCTGCTGATATGTATGACCAAATCACAAAAGTATGTGGGTACTTCATAGTTGCCTAGATGCAGTCCGGATGTAGCATTTCTCCTATTCTAAGTCATATATATTTTCGGCCATCACTACCGAATAAATATATCTTAGTTTCATCCCTCCATATAACTTGTGATCATTAATCATTTGTCCATTTAATGTGTTCCTTTGACCACTTCAGTCTTTTTTAGCACTACTGCAAAATGAGATAAGAGTTTTTTCCTGGAATTCTATGTTTTAGTCTAACATTTGCTAATCGTCTTCTGATCGCTTTTGAACTGACAGAAACACCAGCATCATTTAGATAACTTCTGATGACATTCTTTTACCTTGGAGACATAATAGTTTTGTTCTTCTGTCATCAATACATGTGGTGCATCTTTTTCGACCTTTTCCTGCTTTGTTTTTTTATTAAATTTGTTTCCTGACATCGTAAACAAAACTTTCAGTCTTTAGATGTAGTCACTGAACCACCTCCTGATCTGTAATTTTAACATAGGAAAGACCACTTTCTCGTCTCACATCTCTTTCTAGGTCTCCAATCTACTCTTTTATTTGGTGTCATTACTTCTTGACTAAATATCATTGTTGTCCTAGCCAGGAAACAGTCCTGACCTCAATCTTATCGAAAACTTGTGGCACCATTAGAAAACTCTTGTCTGAATGAGGTACCCATCAAATAAAAAGGAACTAATTGAGGATATAATTGTTTCCTGGCATCGTGTAATAACGAAGGAAGAGCTTAAAACTATTTTCAGTTCAATGAAACATCGATGTGAAGCTGTAATAAAGAATAAAGGCAACCTTACTAAGCTCTGATAACTCACTGCTATCATCAGTATCTAATATAATCAAAGGTTATTGCCACATAACTTTTTCTGCGTTGCAAATGTTTGAATTTTCTTTTCTGTATTGAATTCTTTTTAGAATGATATAAATGACTTTGCATTTTGTGCAAAGAGAAACACTTTCTATAAGCATACAAACTTAAAACACCTAACAATTTAAAAAAAAAAAAAAAAGAGTCCACAATTTTGGCCACCACTGTATGCAGTCAAAATTCTATTATTGTGTTAAAAGATTTAAAGGTGATATTATTTTGCGAGTTTCTTTATGTATTATTTGATATGAAGCATATTAATCATAACATTAAATTTGCATTTTTTAGCGGCTATCTTAATGTTTATTTCTTTAGTCAAGACAACTGAGGGAAAATACTTGAAAATTTTTACTTTATATTTATTTTGCAAACAATCGATCTTTTCTTATTTTTTCGTTATTGAGTACTGAATCAAATTTCGCTTTATGTATATTAAAATACCAAATTCAGGAATAGAGAATTTGTTGTTGCTTTTAAGTTGAAAACCCCTCTCAATTTGAATACAAATTTTTAGATTTTTTTTTGTCATTACATAATGTGGAATTGTTAATGGAGCTCAATCCATAAGAATTACTCACATGAAAGATGTAATTGCAAGTTTCCTACAGAAGTCAAAATAGATATTTTTAAATTTCTTATACCATTTCAAATTTAATTATTAGGTAATAATATACTAATATAGAAATTTTCCTAAAATTTTTCAAAACAAAAGATATAGTGTGGATATTTTAAAACAAGTTTTTTTTCCTTTTGCGTGTTAATAAACCTGCATTTTTCAAAAAAGCTTATTGAATATGACAACAGTTAAACACATCAAGTAAATGAATGGAAATAGGTGATTACATTTTTATGTAATTGTAATGTCATATGAGTCAAGCCCATCATCTAGATAAGATTTTTTTTAAAAAAAGTGTGTGTGTGTGATTGGAATTTCTTAAATAACATCTTACTAAATTATAATTTGATATGATCTGCATGTGCAATTCTTTTTTAAATCAAGTATTCTTCTAAACATTTATAGCTCAGTGTCTGCTTTTGACAAACTGAGATTTTTAAACAGTTATATTATCAAATTTATAAATTATCTCATTTTTTTAAATTTAATTCACTTTAAAATGTTTAGTCTTCCTTAACTTTTGCTCTATGAATATTTTTTTAGGTATTCAGATGTATCGTGTTAAATTATGTAAATTGGTTATCTTTTTGAAGATTTAATATTGTTATTTATGTAAACCATAATTTTATTCTAAAAATTGAAACTTTCCAAGTAAAATATTTAATTCAGTTTATAATACGAAATTTTTTAAGACAATTTCTGACTTTTAATTATTTTAAAACTACTTATCTATCTTAAGACTCTAGGATAGATATACTTAATTCATACTTTTAACACCATAAATAAAAAAATTAAACATTTATAAAACATAAACCCCTCCTGAAAAATTTAAATTAGATACATGCTTTTATCTCGGTTTCTTATCAGCATTTCATTTTAGCCATTGTAAATGCTTCGCATATATGCAAGTCTAAATAAGTTATAGTATTTGGTTTATCATATTAATTACTCAATGCATTTTATAAAGCTAGAAAAATGCTTAATAAATTAAAACAGTACATAAAATATAGCTAAAATGCAAAGATTTAATCTCCTTTTCTAGAGTAGATATGTATAAACTAAAATATAATAGAAAAATATATAACACAAATAGATTAGTCACTTGTTTCATGAATTAGTTTTAAAAAAATGATAATTTTAAATTATCATTTTGAGTTGAAAATCTGTTACCTATCTTGTAAATTTAAATTTCAGGACAACAGTTCTTATAGTTTTTGTGAAAACAAGTAAAAATTAATACTAAAGCAACTTCCTCCATTTCTAACTCAATGTATTAGAATTGCATATTTATACTGGAATTTTTTTAAAATTTGTTATAGCAAAATATTAAAATCATCTGGAATATTTGAAATTTTATTTTACCAAATTGCTACTATTTCCATCTATGTAGAAGAGTATAATTCTTTTCTATGCTCTTCTTTTATTTTTAAAGCTCTTATTTTTTTGTGTTAAAAGTGCACATTATACACCAGATTTTACAGTAATTCTTTACTTCATTTTGCATGGCATGGAACATATGCCCAATTTTATTATAGGAGGCTTAGATTTTCTTTTTTTAAAAACACATTTCCGAGGAATGGTTCTGCCACTTAAAAAAAAGTTAATAAAAACTTTTGCCCTAGATTGGATTACTGTAGTTTTATATTAAAAAAATTTGAAGAAAAGATTAATGCACACTTGAGCCGAAACATTATACTATGTATCATTTTTACAACTTCATATACCCATTACTTGAAGTTATTTTAAGAGTGACATATTTAATGAAACAAATGAGGGAAAGCGCTTTAATTTTTGGGAAATTTTTACATCAAGCAAAATTCTAGTTCAATTTTACTTAAATCATTTTTTATAAGTGTTCTTTTATGACGAACCTTTTCAATTATACACTGACAGAAAAAAATCTCAACACCAAGAAAAATTATTGTACAGCCATGAAATTTGGACAATGCAAGAGTAGTTAACATGTGTAACTAGAAAATTGATTAAATTTTTGAGATCACAGGTTACTTTAAGCTAAAAAAAAATGCATTTCAAATGTGAATTGCTGTTACATTACTAGCTGGTGTAACCCCCAGAATTTTCAATGCAAGCATTGTGTCCAGTGGCGCACACAAGGGAAGATGTCCGGACCCCCCAAGCCCTTGATTTTTTTCCCCGATTGATTTATAATTCTAAGTAAATAGTAGATAAAATTTAATTATTTGTTATTAATGATTAGCTTTTTAATGTGTTTTGTTCCCGAAAATCGACAAAATTAAAAGGAGCATGATACAAGAATGGTGAACTTTCGACCCTGACCCCCCTTTAAAAAATTCCTGTGTGTGCTACTGATTGTGTCATACAAGTGCCAAATATTACTTTGTGTGGTATGGAGTTCCATGCTTGTTGTGTCAATACTGGGACAGTCAGTGCTGGAGTTGTTGTCCAATGATATCTCATACATGCTTAATTTGAGACAGATCTGGTGATCTCGCAGGCCAAGGTAACATGTCAACCCTCTGTACAGCACATAACATTACAACAACAGTGTGAGGAAGAAACTCCTCCTTAAATGGCAGTACTATAGGTTGAATTACCAGACTGATGTACAAATTTGCAGTCAGTGTTTTGGGGATAACCACGAAAGTGCTCCAGCTGTCACAGGAAATTGCTCCCCAGATCATGACTTCAGGTGTATGTCCAGTGTGTCTAGACCACATACAGTTTGGTTGCAGGTGTTCCCCAGGCTTTCTTCTAACCAATACACAGCCATCACTGGCACCAAGGCAAAACCTGCTTTCATCATAAAACACAACAGATCTCCACTCCCATCGCAAATGGCTTGGAGTCAGTGGAATACACACTACAGGGTACCTGGCTCGGAGCTTTCCTTGAAGTAACCGATTTCTAACAGTTCCTTATGTCACTGTGGTTCCTACTGCACCTCAAATTTCTGTCGCAGATGCAGTACCATGTGCCACGGCTATATGCCAAATACAGCAGTCATTCCTCTCAGTGGAAACCATGTGGCCTCCTTGAGGCAATAACATTCCTTGACCACTACTTCCAACAATCTTGCACAGTGGATACATTCCAGTCAAGTCTTTCTGAAATATTGATGAAAGAAAATTCCCCTTTTTGTGTGTAGCCCTATTACAAAACCTGGTGAGCTGTTGATAATAGCATCTTCTTAAAGGCATTTTTGACTAACATCAACTCAATACACCAAATTTCGCAGACAAATATGCCCATTGAACTTTACAGCATGTATTTAAAGCAATCTTGATTTGCAAGTTCTGAGTGGCGCTACTAGCAAATAAACGAAATTTGAATCAATGTCATCTTTCAGATGTATAAACACACCTACCAAATTTCATGTATCTAACACAAGTCTTTCTTGTGTGGTGCTGGGATCCCTTCCCTTAATGTAAATACAACCATTGCATTATATATATATATATATATATATATAATAAAATTTATAATTGTGGATTTTGTAACTATCAAGTATAATTCAGGACTAGATTGTACTCAAATTCACCATGTAGGATAAAAGTTTATGCAAGTAAAAATTTGTAAAATTTAAAGGAAACCTTGTCATTTAATTTAAATTGCGTGATGTCAGCCTAAATTTTGTTGAAATACTAAAAAAATTTGTTTCAATGGCTCTATCAAAAATCACCGTCTATAACATATATATATTCATGCATATAAAGAGCTTCATCATTGGTTATGTTCTAGTTATATCTTAGCTCTATACATTATGTGAAATAATAATGCCTCAAAGCTTTTGTGTGGTGTGCTAGATTAGTCGGTGCCATCTGACTGTGGTTCAGAATAATTTGCTCTGTTGCCAATGACTTCATGATTAGTTAAATGAGAGTTCAAATCAAATAATTAAGTTTGATACATTAGCTCAAAACATTTGTTATAAACTTTTTTAGTTAAGGGATATATTTAGAATTTGATAATTTAGTCATTAAATTTTTTTATTTAGTTCTGTCTCAATTAGAAAGAAAAAAGGTCAATCCTTGATTAAATTTAAAACTTATCCATACATATTTCAATTGTTTGTATTATTTATAAAACTTTTACAAGCAAATTTTGTAGCATCAGATTATGGCAATTTTAATGTATAAATTCAATAAATATGTTACACATATAATGTTCTGGCTCAATCAATACAATCTAGTTGTATACTTAATATAAAGTTGTACTTTATATTAGTTTTAATTCTAAAAGAAGAGGGGAAAAAAGGATTTGATTAATTACTTTATGCTTATTATTTTTAATACTAAATAATATTGATTTGCTTTCTATATATAAAAAAATATACGCATTATAACTATTAATTTGTAAAATAATTACACTAATTATGCAAATTTCTAAACAAAATTAATCTTGGGAGAAAAGCTCTGCATTAACCAGCATCATTGTGCTTGTTTTACAATATGTGAAGATTATTTCTAAAAAAACTGTGCCTGCAGCATTAAAGCACACAAAATTCCAAAAGAGTATGACACACTAGTGTAAATAATACTTTATTGTTCACAAATATGGCACAGCTTAATGAAATTCTTGTTATCACAGAACATGTGGAAATAAAAGTGACTACAAACAAGCACCATGTTAAGGCTGTGTTGAGATGCAGATGATTTCTTACCGCTTTCTGCAAGGATGGCAACTTTGATAATTGGACAAATTACTTAAGATGGGGCAATTAAGCATACCTGTAATATTTACTATATCATTTTTTGAACTGTATAATGAATATTAATTTTATTAAACATTTTAAGGATATAAAATAACATTTTTTTTAAAATGGGAATTAAAAACAGTTTGTGAATAAAACTTTTGGTTCTCATCCAGAACAAGTTAATGCTGTAAAAAACAAACTCGAGTTGAACAAACAATAAAACATTTTTAATTATACAATTCATGTAAAATGTTTATGAAAGACACATCATTATCTAAAAAAATACAGTTTAGGAAATCATTCTTTCATATATAAGTAATTAAAATGCTAAGCAATCAGAAATGTTGACTGTAAAGCCAACCAACATAACTCAAACATAATGGCAACCAAAAAGCTATGGAAATGGAGAACTCATAGCCAACAATGTTTCAGTTGAGCTGCATGTTGCAGTCATGATCCCATAACTACCCCTTCATGCAGAAGGATTGATGTGCTGAAATTTGTTACGAGCTCAAAGCCTTCATCAACTTATCATAGTTACAAATTACAAGGCATTGTGGCTGTGATTAGCAAAACTTTGCATCGAGGCAGCCAGAAAAGTAATACTAACAATAATCAAATAAAATTAGCTGTGATCCAGATTCAATACTGAAGTAATTCCAGAAAGAAATAACAAATGAAAAGTTCACTTCAGCAACTACTCCTATCTTTAATTATAAAGAACTGAAAGTAAACTTTATGATCATCTGAAATAATTTTCAGAGGCAAGGACTGGAGAGAGAAAAATGTGCAACCTCCCTTTAACAATTCTGAAATATAAAGAGAAAATTTTCAATTGTGCTAATAAATCTTGTTAAAAATAATGCCATAAATAGAACAGCAACAGCTTTAATCATGATGCTCAAATTTGCAACAGGCAGGCAGTTTTGCCACTGTCTTGGGAAATCATGACCAAACACACTGATAACAAATTTTAGCACTGATGGTTTAAAATCCAATGTTAAATTTTCAGATATCAAAATATAAATCACATCAAAAGTTAAACTGTACAAATATTGACAAAGATAAAAGGAATGTGTATTTTCTTCAAGATATTAATTGTGCCAAAATAATAAAAAAGACTTTAATATTGAGTTGCCTTGATTTGCTTCAATGAAATTTCTATAGTTGAAAACACATTGACAGCAGCATGAAATCCCCTTTTTTGTATCAGTTATAGTACCAATATCTAGGGAGTGAATATAAATTAATATCCTAACTTTGCAGGACTATTAAAAGAAAACAAAATGAAGCACATTCTCATTGTCTATCAGAATTGAATGTTTAAATTCAACACAATTGTCAGTGTTCAAAGTAAGCTCCTCTAGAACTTCAAACAATATTGTGGCAGGATGATAATTCATTCCACACCCTTTATAGTATGTGTGGTATGACATTTTGAAAGGCTGTAAATATGTATATTAAATTTGTTAACATCAGTAGTGGTGAAAAAATGATGCAGAATGTCAAGGCTACGAGATACTATTGATGAAGAGAAATTCCTGGTGTACTCTGATGCAGCAATGTCATTTAAAAAAATCCAATTTTTTCCCGTATTAGTTCTCATGGAAAAAGAATGAGCCCAAAATTTTGTCATGTGCCATTTTCAAAAACGTCGTACTTTGTTTTCTTTTAATTAACTTTGCAAAGTGGTCGGGATATTCATTTATGCACCTATTAAGGTATGCATTCTATATAATTCTAATGAGAATAATACCTGAGGATATTATAGGTTGAACTTTTTTAAATCACATTTTTTTTTTATTAGTACATTTAACATATCCCCTTCTAACAGTCTTAATTTTAAGCAATTTTTCCAGATAATTTTATTTTATAAATGTAGAGCCAGGTCATTCCACATTAGCAAAATTTAGCTTTTGAATGTTCTGTTTTAGATTTAACATTTGAAGATTCCAACAAGTCATAAGCATTTTCATGAGATTAAGAAATGCATTTTATTTTCTTTTCTTACAATGTTTGCAATATTAAAATTTCTTGCATTTTATTTTGCCATCAGAAAAATCCTATCAAATAAATATATTACAGAAAGCTTTCCATACACTTGTTTATATGGATGATTTTCTATGCATAATAATAAATTAATAAGATGAAAGTTTGATTGAGTCTTGTGTGTGAAATGAGAAATTGGAATTATGTGATGAAAACTTTGGATAATTTCAATGAAACAGAAATATTCATACACAATTCAATTTGGCCAGCAAAATTCGCCTTTAAGGTGATTGCGTATAATTTTTTTATAATGTATTTTGTAGCATGTTACAGTAATATACTGAACTTAAACGAGAGGTGGGACCACGTAAGGCGGGGGATGTTCTCGCATGTAAATAAATACATAAAATATTTTTATTTGGGGCCGGAGACAAAAGAAAATAATTAAAAAACACAAAATGCTCAGTAAAATCTTAAATAACACAAACACAAATTTACAAACCAAAATTATTTTGATGTAAAAGGTTTTATAAAATCTAACAAAGTAGTCTGCCGGCTCAAAGATTTATTTCTTTTGCAAAAATTCCTCAGCATGCAAATATTTTTTTCATTCCTTGTTTTATTGAAAAAATATGCTCTTTGTTGGAGTATATATTTTCTAAAATTTGTAACACTTTTTTTAATTAAACTGAGGCCTGTCAAATTCTATACCATCATTCAATTTTCTGATTGAACTGGGTTTAAAGATTCATGTTCTTCAATGTCTTGCTCTTGCATATGTATAAGCCCATTACAATTCTCAGCACCTGATCATGGGAATGTCCTGACCATGTCATCACTATCCTCTTATAAATTTGCCAGGCAAGATCGACAACTTCTTCAGCCCCTTTACCAATTTCACCAATTTTTTTCTCATACAAAAAAAATCAATGAGATTTGAAAACCACGGTCAAATTTATTGGACACATTATGTTGGCAAATGTGCTGCTTCAATACATGATCAAACTTTATTTGGCTGGACCATTCATTTACCAATCATTGACCGCAAGTGTTCAATGGCCAATTTATCAAGAGAATGAGCTGACCAAGATAGCAGTGTAAGCTGGAAGGCAATATTAATTTGTTGAATGTCACGTGCAATCCCATATTATCCAATTGAAACTTGGATGCAGGCAATCTTTAGGGTAAGTTCTGGCACTTGATTCAAGATTTCAAAATTGTAGCAATGGCTGTTGAGTGAGCCTGCAATGTATACATGTGACAGTGGAAACAAAATTTGATGATATTCAAAGCCACATCAGCTAAATGACTGGTATGGCGAATGTATAATTTTAGAATCATGCTATCTCTCATCAAGTAAAATTTTAATTTCACGAGAACAGTGAATTTAATATCTCTCAGTTGGAAAAGATGCTAATTCTGATTTATCAAGAGATAATATTTGTCATAGTGTATTTTTTAAAATTTAAACCTTGGGCACATTACAGGGAAAACCTAATCATTACAAGGCACCTCACATATTTGACAACCAGGAAGTGATGCAAAAAACTACATACTGACAAAAATATTTTGCATTTTAGAATTTAGACTAGAACATAAATTTTAGAGGAAGGAGGAGTTAATGCAAAACTAATGTAGATTGGTTTTTAATTACATAAATTTATACAGAATTTACTGATATTATTTAGTTGTAAATGGCAAAATTAGTCATGTTTTTTTTTAAATGTAAGATTTTAGCAGTGATAATTGATTTCACTATTTTATACATGTATTTTAGGTTGGTTCACTAATAAATAGGTAAACTTGACAAGCAAATGTAACAAATCAATTAACATGGAATGACCAAGCTAGAAATGAAGAATATTTTGAAACTACTAACGGCTATTTAGGTAGCTTAGTAAAATTTTAAAAACTGTTTCAATCACAAAGAAAAAAAAAATGTTATAATATATACATTGAGTATACAAAATAAATATTTCTAAATATTAAAAATAATCATCTATTTTTACAAAAATGAAATATGAGCACCTTTTTAAAAATACCTTTGTAAAAAGGAAATATATTTATAAAACCATGATTTGTTTTTGAATGTTATTTACAACTAATAAGAGTGAAAACAGAAGTATATTATTAAAAATCAATACAAGTATAACTCATTATAAATAGTTCAAGCAAATATTTGGTTTTTGTTTAGAATAAATCAATAATTTAATATCCAATTTCATTGCATATGTTTTAATTAATACCCAAAATTCTGTATAGAAATACTTAATCGTAATCTTTGAAAATCTCTAGAATACTTATCTTCTAAAAAAGCAATTAATTAAAAAAAAAATCTAATACTTATCAATTTACATTAGTAAATTAACAATACTTAAAACTAACATTAACACATCCTCTATACACAAAGAATATATTAAAATGATTAAAGCTATTTCATACTGCCATAATAGTTCCAACAATGGATGAAGAAATATATCATATGGTACAATGTAGCAATATTTTCCATTTTATCGTCTTCTTTCATACTACATTTGGGGGGAATAGAAGCATAACATAAAATAATGCATACAATATAAGGAAGGAGTGAGAAAACACTACAATTATAACAAGATCTTTGTGTAATGTCTTATATAGTCAATAGAAGACTGTAGAATGTCAGTAACGGTCATTTTATTGTTTTAGAAGAAAATATACAATAAGTTCAGAATTTATATCTCTTCTTTTAAATAAGAAAAACAAATAAGGAGAATGCTATCAGAAAAACCAATCACAATTGATTTATTATTTCTAAAAATGCCAACAATTTTCTCAAGGCTAAAAGCTCATTTTTTGAAAACTGTTACATTTCTGATGTTTATTGCTTTAGAATTATATTGTGAGGAAACAAGCTAAAATAAAAAAATTTACAAGTTTTTGAAAGATTAATGAATCTGTAGAACAACATAATGAGCTGAATGATAGCTCAAAGAATTTTAAACTGCTATCAGATGAGATCAGAAATTTCCTAAATGTCAAAAGAGGATTTACACTGAAGATGCACACACACCAATTTATAGACCATGAATTTGTAATTTTCTCTTAGAAAGAGAAAAGAATGATGTATTGTTATGCACATAAGACTTTTGGAAACCATTGTGGCAACTTGAAATCACTTTAATTATTAAAAGAATAAATTTTATTGATTGTGAAATATAGAACCAATACATTTAAAACAAAAATATGCCATATCAAAAAATCGTTAAAAATATCCATTATATCATATCACTGTACTTAAAAAAGTATTCTCACTACACATGGGTAAGACATTACTTTTTTTCTTAATGTTCTACAAATGTTATGTTTGATTTGACAGTCAAATTTTTCACATGTTCAAATGAATTGAAAAATACTTAGTAAAATTACAGCACAGCAGTTCAAATTCTATTGTAGAGTGAATAATAAAAAAAAAAGCAAAATTAAGGCATACATACATATACATACTTGTGTTGCTTGGTATATTCATTCTAATAAAGTCAACAATTATTTTTAAAAATACTAGGTTACAATTTTCTTTTTAAGTTATAAAAATTTATTTTCACTTTTACTATTTGAAAACACATATTTATTAATCTTCAATTCACAACACAATTTTATTTACTTACATTGCCAGTTTTGGATACAGGCCTTTCAGTAGCAGTTGATCCATTAAAATTTAATGAATTTTGCACAAATATTAATAAATACAAATATCAGACTCTTACTAAAATTATTAAGTTCTCATAACTATATAATTATTCAAGAAACATTTTGCATTGCATCATTTAATTCATTAGGATATCCAAAATTAAAATGGCTATTTAAATAAAATTATAACTGTATAAAACATTATTTTCAACACAAATTTATTTTTTTAATTTAAACAAAAAAAAAACTTATAAATTTAAGAATGATTCATGCTTCATATGTAAATAAAACCAGAAGAATTTCAATCATAGAAAAAAAATCTTAAATTCCTTCATCATTTTATATGCAAAACAGACTTGTTAATAATGACCAGTTACTTGATATTTGCAATTTCTTGCAGTAAGAGTTTTTCACTTGTTCAATTAATCAGTTGCTTTTCTATTAATACTTAAAACATTTTAACACTCTAGTTGGACCAAAAACCGAAAGAATACTGAAAAATCTCTGCTTAAGCATTGTTATGCGATACCACTAGAACATATAGCATTAGACTAAGTAGAGTATGAGAACAAATCAAAATGAAAGCTACATTTAGCACTGTATTGTAAATAGATCCTAGTAAGTTTGTAGGGTAAAAGATATAAAACATACAGAAGGAAAGGTAGTTAATTATGCATTTGGAAAGTGGTTCATAGAGGCACATCAGCAACATCCATACTCCAAATTGAAAGTAAAAACAATTAAAATTTTTTTTAATACACTGAGCACTTGTAATGCACAGAAATTCATTGTAAAATTGTTGTATACGGTAAGCATCCAATATTGAGGTCTGCAATTTTAAAGTGGTCTGGGAAATTTGAAAACGGCTATACTGACATAACAGATGCTTAACATCCAAAGTGACCAGCAAAAATTCCATCAGTACCCAAAATTATCATTACTGAACAAATTCTTCAGTACAACTGATAATTAAAAATTAAAGTAATTTTGTGTATGCTGGATATATTCCATTCCAATATTCATGAGCCCCTGCATGTGAGATGAGTGCCACAACTTTAAATGGCTGCAAGCAAATAACTATGTTGCTGGTCCTGTTTCAATCTTCAGCAATGACAAGCTGCAGAATGCATCCATTTTCTACAACACATAATCAAGGGGATGAATATAATGGTATCTCCACTTCTCTCACAAATGAAATGCTCTGCTATAGAATGATGATATAAGACTTCTCCCACAAAAGGAAAAACCTGAAGTTGGACTATCAGCTGGAAAAGTTGCAGCCATTGTGTTTCTGACAAAGAGGAGGGCACGACATGGGAAATACTTTTGGGCACGAGACTTTGAGTAATAGTATTACTCCTTTAGGGTGTTAAACCCTAAATTTAATTGCATGGAATGGGCACTCAGTTAAAAAAAAAGCCTTTGAAATTTATACTCAGTTTATATACAAATAGGTTTAATCTAGGTCCTTTGGCCTAGATCAGTGGTCCCCAAAGTAGTCTATGATGACCTGCAAAGGATCCACGTCAGTGAAAAAATAATTTGGGGGTCCATGAAGACATTGGGGGTCTATGATAGCCTTAAACCAGATCATGACTTTAATTTTAAAAGAAAACTTAATCAAGTGTAAACAAGATTTACCTATTTAACAGCTTTATTTATTAAATTTATTGGGGTTAATTTGCAATTACAAGGCGACAGCATTAATTTTATTAAAAAAATTGTCAAAACATTGTCACATTAAAAAAAATGTCTGATTACAAAAGCAACTGATTTTAATAGCCTTAATGAAGATCTTAAATTAAAAGTTTAGAAATGAATGTCAGCAATTTTGGCTATAAAAAGATATACCTGTTATTTATCCCAAATTATGAAACATCTCAAGAAAGTTTTTTTATTGCTTTTCCCAGAGAGGAGAAGTTTCATTGCGCTTGTCAATCTCCGAAATAAACACAGAAAGAAAAAAAAATAAAGATTGGATACTACTAACTGAGGAGATTTAGAGTTAAACCTTAAAAGATTAGGGCCAAATGTGTTGAAAATTTGTTATTGAAGCAACAGATTTCTCTCAACCATTAAAAACGTTTGTTGCTCAGTTATTTTATGTAACAATTATTTCATAAATTAATTAAATTTTTATTTAATTAATTCACATGTGTTAAGAAACACATTAAAAACACTCCAAAACTACAGTTAGAAACATAAAACTTTTACAGTAAGTAGTGCTATACCAGCTGTCAAAACCATTTAATTTGATAAATTTGCAAAAATTTAATATAGGTAAGTAGGGGTCTACACAATACCGAAAAACATGGCAAGGGGTCTATGAGACAAAAAAGTTTGGAGACTTCTGACCTAGATGGTAACATACCTGCATACAGTACAGTTGGATACAGTTTGAATTGCCCAATCAATCAGCTATTTTTTCTCAATTCATTTAATTTTTATTATTATAAAATATTATTTAATAAGTCATTTTTAAATAAATTTATTTAATTTTAAAAATAAATAAATATAGAAGAAAAAAAACCCAGCTGATTGATCATGACTCAAACCCCGTCCGAGTGCGCTGTATGCAAGTACGCTACTATCTAAGCCATTGAGCCAACAGAGTTAGATTAAAATTATTTGTATATAAGCTCAGTATAAATTTTGAAGGATATTTTCTCTGAATTGACAGCCCATTTGGCGCAATTACTTTGAGGGTTGGACACCCTGGAGAGAAGTATTACTAATTCACAAAGTCTTGTCCCCCAATGAATTTCCCATGCCGTTCCTTCCCCTCGCGAAAAGTTAACACCAAATTCATGACTAAAGAGATCACAATAATAGTTGACTTGTATTGCAAAATATTAAAGAACTTCAGAAAGGAAATCAGACTGCTGACAAAGTAAATTGAGTGATATCATACTGTGACATAATGCCAAACTTCAGCAACTTACAGGGGAGGGGGGGGGGAGTTGCAACAGAAATTCAAATGGGTGCTTTTATCCTGCCCACCATACAGCCCAGACTTAGCTCTAAGCAATTTTAATTTCTTTGGACAAATGAAGGATGATATCTCCAGACAAAATTTTTAAAACTGATGACAAACAAACTGGCTGTACTGAATTGGTAGGAAAACAATGGAGAAAATGTCTATTTTAATATAATAAAAACCCTTATTGCATAGTGTGATAAGGGTTCCAATTCATTTGGAGAATAATAATAAATTAATAAATAAATTTTTTTTTAATAAAGGGGGGTATATTTATATATGTCTTTTTCCTTTTATTGTTCTTATGTATTGGGAAGCTAGATTGAAACTAATGGCATAGTGGCCAAGTGTCTGGCATTTGTATATATAAATGTCTTTCTCTTTACTCAATAAAGAATCTTTATTCCCATCTTTCACTCAAGTGCAATTTAATTTCGGACTTGTCCTCATTTATTTTAGATTATCTCCTACATGTTCACCAATTCTGTTCCGAGCAACACCCATCTATTCACATTTTGTTATTTCAGAAGGAAAAACAAAACACAAAATACTTTATGAATAAGTAAACAAAATACAAAATATTTTATGAATAAGTAAAATCCGGTATGTCTAAAGTAGATAATTCAACAAAAGCATGTTAAAAAAACTCATTTCTAAAGGAAATCACTTAAAAAAGAAAATAGCATCATAAAACATATTTCATCTGATATTTGGTTTGAATTTCTAAGAATAGTTTTTGAAGTGAAACTTTTTTGCTCTCGAGAGTGAATGAGAAATTTGCCCACTTTTGCGTAACAGTAAAAAAGTGAACGGAAATAGTATGCCCCCCATCCCCCCGAATCATCACCATGATGACAGGATAGCGAGTTGGGAGGAAAAGGGGGAGCAGGGACACCATGTGACTTGCATCATATCCCTGAAAAAGTTGAATGATTGCTCACTTCTCTGACTGTTCAACTTGCCCATCTTCCTATTGAGGGTCCTTTCCCCCCAGACCCGGGAACATCTATCAACGGTTGTATGAGATGCAGTGACATTACGGTGTAGACAAAATAGCTCTCGCAGAAAAAGCGTTCTTTTTTCAAATATTTTCTTAGATTGTTTGCTACATTGCGATGTTTTCGGCGGTTAATTTGTTTTTTTGACTTTTATTTGGGTTGAATTATATTAATTCTAGTCGTAATGCCTAAATTAAATGCACAAAAAGAATTTCGTGAAAGAAAGCAAAAACTAGCAGCAAGTCCAGTAAAAAAAAAACCCCAGAAAAATATTGCAAATTCATTAAGTGCTACTGCCAAATCTCCATCAGAGTATATGAGAATATTGAGCACGAAAAAAAAACACTGCAAAATACTCTCTTTATGCTCAGTTTAAGGGATGGGAATGCTATTGAGACTCTTCTAATGACAGCACAGATTAATACAGACTTAGTGAACCACCCTGTGCCATTAACTACAGAGTCCTCGACAAGTCTAGTGCGTTTTGAAACTGATGCATGTAAATCAATAATAAATTCTATCTTATGTTACAAAGACTATGATTCCCATAAAAATGCTCACAAAGATTTTCAAAAGCGATTCGTTGATAATCGTTCATTTTATGATAGATTCTGGATTAGAAATGATTTGAGAACGTCTGTGGCTGAGCACAAAAATATTTTACCGGAAATTAATTTAGAAGACACATTAAAGCATGCTACAATTTCCGACAAAGTTTAAATAGGAAAAGTATACGAAATTTATCAAAATATAATGGTATTGTATACCCAGAAATTCCAGGACATCTTTCTACTTTGGATTTGGTATCAGAAAGATTCATTTCGTCGCGAATACCTTTTACACAAATTAGGTGATTGAGACATGTGCCTGGTCAATTTGGAATATTAGGGTAAATACAACGTCACCAAAGAAGTTTCACTTCTATCGCGTGGCGTTCCACAAAACATTTTTTTTTCTCCTGATCTGTAAGTTTGTAACATTTTTTTTTTAACTTCCAAAGTCTAAACTGAATAAGATTTTGAAACTGCAACTGGTTCTACAAATCAAAACAGACTATTAAAATATAATTTATAGAATTGTTCCCATAAAATATAAACATATCCTTCTGGAGAGCAATGCTTATAGCAACATGTGCTAAAATCAGTTAGGAAAAGTAGCAGTATAGTTCCATATTTCAGGCAATTTTAATTGCATTCTAATTAATAAAAACCATTTGCTCCAACTGTACCATTTAATACTGTTTTTATACCTATGATAATTTTTTTTGAAGTGGTTTCTACTGTTCAACAATGCTTTTTTTAAAAAAGTACACCACAAAAAATAGCTGACTATTCATATAGGTATTTCAACATGTCATTTTTTAAAAAAATTTAAAATCTGAATAAACATTTTCCACGTAGACTTGCAATATTTTAACTACTTTTTGGATAACAAGAAGTAACACAAGGCATAGATATATAACAATTTATTTTTACTTAGCTTTGCTTTTATATACACAATGCCTTACCTTTAGAGTAACTGGTTTTAATACTGACACTATAACAATAATAACATTAAGAAAAAAAACCCACTAACTTCACTTTAAACCATAATTTAAGAATTTATTTGATAACTTAAGAGTATTACAAAGGAAATACAGGAAGCTTCACTACCAATGAGACAAACAAAGAGGCACAATGACAATTCAGAATCATGCAGTGGATGGCATTTGTAGAGAATGACCGCAACAATGATTTTGTTTGAAGCTAGCACTGAAAGCAGTAGCAGTAGGATAAATGAATATTAAAACATGAAATTGGTTGATTTACATATATAGCTACAGATTGTAACAGATGCTCCATTTTGCACTTGTATCAGGAATGTTTCTCAACAAAGTGTGCTCTTCATATGATTTAGCATGTCTGTGCAGCTTATGCAAAAATAGTTGTTTCAAGAAAGCTACCATTAATTAAGAGTAATGAAAATACTGGACACTGTCCCACATCTTACAGAAAGCAATGCAAGAACAAGTACTGAAGCAACAAGCCAATGTTTGAATGTTTTTTAACAAACCAAATGAGTCAATTCCATTTACAGTACGTTTGGGCATTAATATGGTTCCAGCATGATGAAGCTCCACTTACTGTAAAATCCGGCGTATAATGCGCACCCCCTTTTTACACAGAAATCTGAATTATTAGTATACATTGCTCTTATTTTTTGAAGTCATTTATTCGAGATATTATCCCAGACTTTTGAAAAAATAGTTATAAGTCTAGAACTACAACTTTTTAGTTCATAAGGCAAGTCGTTTCTTTTAAGCAGTATTTCGATATATATTTGGTACTAAATTTTTTTATGTTCATCACTTTTGTTGTTTTTGAAGCTATTGTTTTTACACCCGGCGTATAATGCACTCTTAAAATATGACCTTATTTTTTGTGTGCACGTTTTGTGTGCTCGTCTTGAAGTGCATGTTAAACATAGGATTTTACGGTAATTACACCAATGAAGACTGATACACCTAAAGGTTATATCCAAATATCATCGAATTTCCTAAGGCAGATGGATCACTGAATTTCTGATGAGGTCATAAAAAGTCATTAGTGTAAGAGACCAATGTTAATTCAGTTGAAGACCTAACATTTCTGAAGCTGTTTCGCAGATCTGAGACAAGCCAAGAATCTTTTATAGAGTGTTACGGATTCCACATGAGTGTTTTGTGGTAGAAATTTTTCATGCCTTCTGTAGCATGAGTGCTTTTTACCATTGAAAAATGTCATTCAAATGCTTTGTCTTACACTAATGCATTGCTTAATATACACAGTCGACTCTCGCTAATTCAAACCTTCGATAATATGAACCTCTCGCTAATTCAAAGTATATGCTCAGCCCCTAGAAAAATGTTTTATATTTCGAACTAAACCAATGAGTTTTGGTACACTCAGTGCTTCAAAGTAAAATCTGTGGCTCTGGCCAGACTACAACACACAATAATTCACAGTTATATTATAAAATTCTCGAAAATTCGAACACTCACTTTCATGTAGTCTTATAGTAAACAGGATGGAGCTTACATGTTTTGTGTTGTCTTTGTGTGTCTCTCCTGAACATGCTCCTTTGATGACCATCTGTCTGCTACTCCTTTGTGTTTCCTGGTTCTTCATGTGAAAAATACTTTTATAGCTTTCCTTCTTCAAGTGGACAATAGACTGGCTGCACCATTTGTAAGCCATCCATATCTTTAATTCAGCATGTGGCCTTGCTACACATGTGTTTAGAAAGGAAGGTCTGTTATTGTGAAGAAAAGATGGATAGGATTGTGTATTTTACGTCAGATTGACATGACACATTTTGGCTCACCTGTGTGACACCAAATAGGGCATTGGCCAGCCTGTCCCTGCCTTGAAGAACCAATGGTTTAGGGGACAGTGTCTGAGGGAACTGGGTATGAAATAATTTTATTTTCAATGAGGAATGGAAGAGATTTGGAGCATCATGAAAGAGTTCTGTTCGAAATATGGAGTGGAAAGTGAAAGCAGAGGAGCAATAAAAGGGGGGGACCAGTAGAATTTTAGCGGATTTATTAGGCGAGAAGAGCCTACCCAATGTCCATACTATTAAGTATACCCAGCAGCTGAATGTGAAAACATGTTTTTTTTTACTTTTAATAATTGGTTTAATGCATTTATATATTCTTTTAATACATGGCTTTTAGCTTCACTATAATATTTATACTGTGTAATATGCACTTTTTAAAAATTTATTAAAATAATTTTATACTTATGTACACAATTGTTGCTTTATTACATAGTTTTAAATTTAAATGTGTAAGAAAAATTTCTCTTTGTGTATTTTGGAAGTTTTCTCCTACCCTCTTGTTAATTCAAACTCTTGATAATTTGAAGTTTCATTGGTCCCTTCAACTTCAAATTATTGAGAGTTGACTGTATATATATATATATATATATATATATATATATATATATATATATATGCCTTTTTAAAACTCCAGCTCATGTAGAGGCCCTTTCCGATCCTGCAATGCTTTTCTGAAATGTCTTTGGCCCTAACACTCCAGAAAGTTTGTTGCACTGGTATATATAGTAAATCATCCTGTATAACTTCATTAATAATGTTTGATAAGAAAGGGAACAATGACATTATGCTTCCTTTTTTGTTATTACAAAAACTTAAAAAACACTAGTTTTATTACACAAGTTTAGGTTTTTTAAAATGTACACAGCTCCAAACAGTAGCTAAAACAGTTTGTTTTAGCTGGTTTGAAATACCTCAACTAATAGTTTCTTCATTCAAATGAATATCTATTTATTTTGTCTCTCCATATAACTTTTTTTATTGCTATACTTAAAAATCAAAGAGCATATTTCTGAAACACAATTCTGCATGATTTATTACAGAAAAAAGCATACTGTGTTTCACCATAAATTTCACAAACATTCCGTTTTCCCAGCTTCCAAAAGTACAGTTTGGCACAAAGCAACTCCATATTTAGGTTAATCAATTAGTTTTTCATTGTTTCGGCATATTTTTCACATGCAATTATGGTGATGACAGTCATCTCAACCATCATGAGTGCCAAAAAATTACAATTTATAAATAATGCAGTAAACATATTCATCTAATAAATATGTATATTGAACGAAAACCAGTTTTTGTAGTCTTCCTTAAATATTTGGGTATTGTTTAAAAAGAGTTTTTGACAAAAAATATAATGAAATTTTCATTCATTATGTACAAGAAAGGCAACAATAAACTGATCTTCAAACAATAACCACAAACACAACACACTATCCAAGAACAAAAACAAGATGCAAAGATTTGCTGATGCCACAAAGAGAAATTCTCCTTGTTAGACAGCAACCTGTGCCTATCGAGCCTTGACAGACAATGCAGAAATCAACTGCATATTACAATCTTATCATAATGTAAATGCACAGTTGACCAACTTGGTTCTTAGAAGTATTGTAAATGAAAATTAATTTGGAATATTTATACGACCAGAACAGATTAAAAGAACAAAAAGTTTTATAAAAACAAATTTTGAAAAAAGTGCTATTCTAAAACTTTTTCCATAGCTGCTATAACTTTTCAGTAGGAATTTCAGGAAATCTGTAGTTGTTAAGTATCATTCTTAGCTTTTCAAGAAAGACAAAGAAAAAGATGTATTAATAACATCTTATTACCTTTCAAAGAAATAGAAATAAACTATGATGACTTGAGATACATTACCAGGTTCCACTTAAAAAAAGAGTTGATTTTAAACATGCTACCATGCAACAAAATTACTTCTATGACTTATTTTAAAACAATTAAATATGACATCCTACAACAAAAATGCCTTCCACATAAGCAATTTATTGATGAGTTATACATACTTTAATATCAAGATTTAGAAAAACTTATGTACCGTATATTTCTGTGTACAAACCAATAACTTTTGGAACTTTTTAAAAATTAAAGTAAGGGGTGTCAGCTTATATATGGATCTTCTTATCTCGGAAAAAAAGATTTTCTGTCAGCTACATGTAAGTAATTTTAATTGTTTAATTTTTGGGGCATTTTGAATAAACTTTTATTCTTAAAGAAAAAAGTCACATAAATACTTAAAAGTTAATTCCAGAATAGTTCGTAAAATTCACAACATTCATTGTGATGTTTGAATCTTCAGCTTTGAATTAGCCGTCTACAAATTTCTCTTCTCTCTCATTTGCAAAAAATTAAATAAATGGAAGAAGGTAAGACTAGCATAGATAATACAGAAAATAATAAATAAATAGAAAAAGCTTTAGATAGGGTTATTAGGAGTAAAACTACTGTTGGCATATTATTTTACTGCAATTTGATTGGAGAGTATTTTACTTGATTGACAACTTTCTCACACTAGCAGCAATATGTTTGAAAATTACAGGAATGAACTTTTTTTCAATTTGTTTTATATACGAGTTTTGAATTTTAGGTAAGGAAACACACTAGCGATGTTCATACGAATTGGTTTATATTCCGAAATATATGGTATACATGTAATCCTGAAAATTTCCCAAATACTCACTATACATATATTTTCTCACTTTTTATCTATACTTAACAGATTCAAAGCCTAAATATATGTGCCCTTTATAGCAATCAAGAATTATTAAAAAAATTAATGTATCTGTGATTTATCAAATAGATGTCATCAAAATTTAAATATTTTATATCAATCCCTTAACACTTTCTTACATTACATGATAAAAAAAGTTCCATACTATTAATTCCTCTGCCCTTCACACTATGTCATTACTTAGAAGGAAATATTACATTTTTTCGAATATCCAATTAATTTTATAATTGTTATTCAACCATAATCTATTGTCATATGTGTTGCTTATCTTAACATATATATTAATTTATTAGATTTCGTTTTCAAAAACCAAAAACCAAAAAAAAAAAAGCTGCAGCATTTAATATAACAAAAAAAATATATATATGTATAGAAAATATCTTTTAAGTAAGCAAACACAAAAATAAAAACAAGAACATTTTAAAGAAAATACATGTAGTAATTCAGAAATGTTCATTTTCTTTAAAAAATGAATAAAAATAGTACTTATTAATGAGATGTTTTCCTATTGTGTTTTTAAACTAAAAACTAACTTTTAAACTCTAAATATTTGTGAATCCATGTTATGTGTATAAATACACTCTTGACTAACCAAAACAATAAAAATAAATTCACACAATACTCTTATTTTTAAAACATTTAGTAAAAAAAAAAAAAATCCCAGAAAAATATCTAAAAGCATTTTATGTATGAATTTAAAACAATGATAAATGATTTTAAAATAGGAACCATTTGAAAAAGATTGCTATTTAAAATTATAATTTGAATATTCCTAAATTATTAAATTAATCTATCACTATAACTTTTCAAAAAAACATTTTTTCCCAATATTGTTGTTTTGGTACCTGGTTGATTGAATTTTTGGCTTTGGTACTTTAGCTAAAAGTGCTGGAACCTCTTTCTTTTCATCAAATTGCTTCCATGCATCATACAGTGAAAGAATTTGTCTTGTTATTTCTAGAATCTGAAAAAGAAAAATATATATATATGTATAGAAACAATCAATATTATAAGTAAAATACATGGTGTAAAACCTTATATACTCCTATTGCTATTGCTACTTATACCACCTGATCTACAGTAATACCACAGCAAAGCCCACAAAGTTCATCAAGGCAAGTTGTATGCCTGTCGGTAGCCATAGCTTTGGGCAGCATACAGTTAACAGCATGATTTGATTTGGGTTCGACCCCAATTTTGAGGAAGAACACCTTGGGGGTGGTCAGAGGCGTCCCACCTCTTTTCCCTTTCCACCAACCTCACAAGAGGACTTGTAGTTTGACAGCTATTTAGAGTACCCCCATGCCACAAAGGCACTATATATTTACAAAAATTCATGCTTTCTCCAGGATTCAAACCCAGGCCTTACGGCACAGTAGTAGGTGTCACTAACCACTATACTTCATTGGTGGAAACTTGTTAATTCATCACCTAGATGAAAAATTAAATTTTGCATTCCTCAAATAACAAAATGATAGAACAAATTTTGGGATAGATGGCTGGTTTGAATTTTTGGTACTAAGCCCTCTTAGGACACACTGTGCCAAAGACATTTAGATGAGTTCCAGATGATAATGATTTCCACTGAGAAACAGTGGACTTTGTGTGTAATGTAGTTTATTATTAATCTAAAGATTCCATTGATCGTGTGAATGATTAGGTACAGATGCTTTATCATATCTCATAAAATCATAATAAGAAAGGAGAGGAGATATTATATCCAATGTTATTTTAGTAGCAGTGTTGTTTTATTGCCCTTGATTTAAACATGAGAGGGTATCCAGTAACTTTTGAGATTTTAAAGCATATATGTTTTTAAAGTTTCAATGATCAATGGATGAGATGAACAAGTGGGGAAATGCAAGGACTACAAGTTAGTCAAGGAATCTGAGAAGACAAGAACATTTCCACAGCTTTGGCAAGAGACATATTCTAATGTTCTCTGAGTAGCAGATATCTCATAAGTAAAAATAAAATATACTTAGTGACCGATCCATCAGATAAGAGGCAACAACTTAATTGGTGAACTTGGAACCATCAGTGTAGATATGGGTAAAATTAAAAAAATGTCCAATAAAAATATTTGAAATTTGTTTTTGTAAATATCTGTAATGTCCACTTATTTAAAATTGTGTAAAGAATTCATAACATTAAATGTGTGATCATTCTATGATGGAAAATCTTCAGTTCCTCTGAATGCTGAAGCATTACAAATTCTATAGCTGTTGGCTAAGACTTTTCAGTGAAAAGGTAATGCAGCATTTTTTCCCCTTTTGCATGATAGTCTTTCTAAAACCAGTTTTTTCAGAAAGAAATGGCAAAATACTTGATGATGACATTCAGGAATATTGAAGGTTGCATCCTGAAGATAGTTCGAAACAATTTGCTTCAAACTATGGATAGGAGAAGTTTGAAATACTTCTGAACAGATTCACAATGCAGTGTAATGTATGGTATACAAAATCTGTAAAAAGATTTTCAGGTTGAACCATACACTAGACTTGAAATGGAAAATATGAGCATAACAAACAAAAGTAATCTGAAACCATGCAGTTTCCAATAAAATTTTTAAATGTGTATTGTTCATTGTTTTTGTCCCCCATGAGATTGAAACATTGATTTTTGTAAGAAATTAAACAAAAAATTGATCTTGTCATCAATGTTAATTAATATATCATTGCAGTCATTTCAAGATTAGGATGCAGTTTCCTTTGTCTATAGAATTTTACAGATACAGTTTTTTTCAAGGAAAAGCTGAAACTGTTTATCCAATGGATGAAGTTGGCAGGTTATTGATACACATCAAACTTTTTAAACATGTTAGAACGTGGGAGGAATGAGATTAATTTTTACAATAAAAAAAATTACACTACAAACACTCTCTTGCAGCACTCTTTATTCTACGATAAAAGTATAAGAAAAGCTCAAATGAAATTGGCTTTTATCCTATTTTAGCCAGCAGTCAGTTTAGTAACATATTCAAGTAACTTTCAAAGTTTCTCTGACTGCTCCATAAGCTCCTTGTAGCTGGCATTCATTTTTATTGAGGCTGACAAAATCCCATTCTGACACCAGTTATTACAAATTTGCACAGGGGAAAAGCAGCTGACTCCAATTACAAAAGGCTTTTACTTACAGAACAGAATTTTTAAAAAATTCAGAAAATAAATTTTAAAATTCATTACAATATTCCGTGACCACTGCTTTTTAGCAGTTTTGATTTACAAAAGCAATTTAGAATAATAATTAACAAATCAATTTTTTAACTATTGTTTATTCATAAACTTTTTCAAGTTTCTTTACATTTTCTTACACATTACTTTATTGTAATCTAGAAAAGAGGGGGAGAAGCAAATTCCAGGAGGTCTGAAATTAGATTCTAATAAATAATATTTCTTAATTTATTCAAAATTATTTTGAAATTTTAAGACACTGTTTATGTGCCAAATTGTGGTTTAGTTTACTTCCACAAGAATAACATTCAGCATCATTTTAAGACAAAAGCAAAAGATTTTTATAATAAGAGAAATAATATAAGCAAGAATTTATAACTTAATAAAGAAAGATTAAATAATAAAATTCTAAGAATTAAGTATAACTAAAATATAGTGACATTAGATTTAATTTTGATAATAATTCTAATAGAATTTATCACATTTTATACAAAAGAATGTATACCATTTTAATTTGGATCGAATTTTAAAATACACATGAATTAGAATTAACTTAAAATTGACAGATATTTGCATTATAGCTGCTTAAACTTTGTCTTGAATAAATAATTAAAATTCAAGCTATTAATAAGACAAGTAAAAAAAAAACTCTATAAGAAAATATTTTATAAGTGTATCAGCTATATTTTAAAAACTTAATATTTAGAAATAAATAAGAAAAATATCAGAACTATATATCAATAAATCATCATAGCCTATTAATACAACATTGAAGGATGATTCCCGTACCCCTCTTCTTTTTCATATACCATCAAAATAAGCTTCAACTTTACAAAGGTAATCTAATTTGACTATAAATCAAAGAATAAATATAAAATTGCTGAACAAGAAGTACTAAAAGAATAGACTTTGATTTAACTGCAGCATCTATCCATTTGCATAGCCAATTGCAAGTGTAACCCAATACCAGGGTTTTTCAAGAAAGACAGTCAACATTATTAAAATTATAAATTAGGAAGAAAGTATACCTTCTCCATGTCAACATTAAGTTCAGCAAACCATTGTTTACAGTCTCTTCCAAGTATCACACAAGCCATATGGAGACAAGCTAAATAAAAATTTTAACATTTTTAATTATAAGCATATAAAATATATAATAAATCATTTAATATTAATAAAGAAAAACATCGCTTAGTTACCTAAGGCAATTTGATGAGGAGGATATAGTAAGCAAACATCAGTTCTTAAACTGTCATTGATCACCTTCCTAGAAAAATAAAAACTTAAGTAAAAATAAAATGGAAAAGATGAAATCAAATCAAAAGAAATATTACAAAACTTCACAGTTGTAATTTGAAAAAGTTGTCAGCAAAAAAGTGGCCTCAATTTTTTTGCTGCTCTGAGGAACATCTGTCTGACAAATGGGTACGCAATTTTTTATTACCTTAAGGACTATTTTAAATGTCCTTATCGCTCATGAAATTGAGTATGGCTCAAATAAGAAGATGTGCAGGGTTAAATTAAGCATAACTTTTTTCTCACAAGATATATACATTACACAATTTAATTAAAAACATAAAAACATTTTGACGAAAATACAATTTTTAATATTTCAGTCTCTATGAGGCACACTATATTAATATATTTTTATCACTAGAATTGCGACTTGTATTTTTATAAAAACCGATAAGAAATTATTAATATTCATGTGAAGTAATTAAAAATAATTCCAAAAACGAAAAAAACATAGGAATTTCCATCTGATAGACAGTGATAGGTATATCACTAGTTGTAAAAAGATAGCCAAGTACCCCCCCAACATATGGTCCTCGCACTGGGTAGAGTCCAACTAAAGATGTCAGAGGCAGCCCACCTAAAAAAACTCACACCATAGCATTACCTACAGGCATCAAAGCAAATCATTCCCATCTGAGAGATAGATGTTCCAGCCAGAGGATTAATAAAATAATTACACTGAAAATGACATAATGAATGATTAAAATTTATTACCAAGCCATTGGTAGTAATGTTTCTTCTTGTCCAATATCTTGAATATAATATACTAAAGGTCTATATGGATGGTAGAGAACTAAGCAGCAATCCTTAATAAAAAAAAAAAGAGTTAATACTAAAAACTTCAATGGATAATATAATCAGTATCACATGGATGCTACTTTTTTAAAAACTAAAGTAATTTTATAAAGAAAAAATTATATATATAAAAAAAAACTAATTTACTTACCATCATTTCTAGAAGGTAAAATTCACATTCTAAAACATGACTCATGCGATATGGAAATTCTTGAGCATATGCATATGAAAACTTGTTTTTTACTAAAATTAAAAGGAAGAAAATTACACTTTAAGTAATCAGATTGATTACATACTTAAGAGATATATTACATTAAATATGTAATATGATAAATTGTAAACTTACCAACAGTTTGGCAAGTTGTGATTAATCTACTGTTTGAAATGACTCCAAATTCCTAAAATTCATGGAAATATTTAATTAAAAAACATATATTCATAAAGTCTTCTTAAAAAAATATCATTAAATGTTAAAACACAAATGATTAAAATTAAAGATACAATTTAAAAAATCTTACAGGAAAACAATCTAAAAAAATTGTACATTACAGAATAAATATAGAAAAATCAATAAAACTTACTTCTACTTTTGAGGCTAAAAATATACATGTTGGAGCCATCAGAAGAGGATCTATACATTTCAAACTATTCCTATGACAGAAATAAAGATTTATCAGAGACAAATTATTTCAAACACATAAAGTAAAAGGTGAGAGACATAAAACTTTCAATGTCAACAGAACTTTTAATGTTTTTGTAAAAGTTTTCTCTTATTACGGTGAAAAGGAATGATGTGGCTTATATGTATATGTATGTATGTATGTATACACACACACACATATATATATATATATATGGCTTATTATTATTTGAAGAGTACTAATTTGAAGAGTACTATACTATACTAAGAGTACTAAGTTATTTGAATAGTTTTTAAAGAAATGAATAAACATATTAGTTACAACAATATTAGAAACATTGGTATTGAATAAACCTGACAGAGGATCATTTGCTATGTTTTGTAGCTGTTGCCATGTTTGGCTTTATGGCCCTTTAACTCAAAAGCACTATCTTTTACATATACATTCTAAGCATTGTAAGAATAATAAACAATATTTTTGGACACATAAGGATCAAATGTGAAATTTTTTTTTTACATTATAGTGCAGAGAAAGGTTAAAAACATAATTATTCAAGCTGAGAAATATTCCATAAATGAGGTTTGCTTCAAATGCATGAACTCAAAGTTTAAAGGGGGAAGAGAAAAATTACCCCTGCACACACACCATAAAAGTTATCAATTTATATTGTTTTCATTCTTAATCCAAGTTTTGAAAAGAGAGAGCAATTTCATTGTTACAGGTATTCTTTATAGTACTAATGGAAGTGACAAAGGAACACAACACACACACATTTTCCTTTAGCTACTCAATAAAAGCAATAATGTAAAGGAAAATGCAAGGCATAATAATGCAATACATAGAAAGACAAGCATAAGCCAATGTCAACAGTGGTTGCAAGAATTTTGATATGGAAACTACAATCTAGATAAGCCTTGTTTTAGAACAGGGGTGTCTAACATGCGGGCCGCCAGTACGTAAGTTGCGGCCCGATG
Organism: Trichonephila clavipes; assembly: GCA_019973935.1. Classification (NCBI taxonomy): domain Eukaryota; kingdom Metazoa; phylum Arthropoda; class Arachnida; order Araneae; family Nephilidae; genus Trichonephila; species Trichonephila clavipes. Next base: position 1,118,242 of record BMAU01019665.1, read on the forward strand.
ACTCTTTTTAAAAATATTGTAAATATCAAGTTTTTAAAGTTTTTTCATTTTGAAATTTATTTAAGGGGAAATTTATATATATATATAAATCTACAATGTATTTGCCCGTTACCTGTTCTTGTTTTAAAATAAGTCCTTTTTGATAACAGAAACGTCCTTTAGATTAAAATACATTTATATTTTATCAAACAGTTACGTTGGATTTTACTATAATAAATTACTTTTTTAATAAATTCCGAATTGCATTATGCATATTCTTTACTATGGATGGTACATGATTTTTTGTGTATGCAACTTTCATTTCTCCTCCTCCTTTTCTGTTTGGAGTGCCCAAAAAGCATGAGGCAGTCAGAGATGTTTTTAAAGTTTACAAAAAATTATTCAGGACGGTTAAGATAAAAGGCAATGTTTGACAGCACAATCAAATTTTAACAATGAGTAACAAACAATCAGTTCAAAAGGAACTCCGTAATTTTCAAGAAAATGGCAACTGTAATATTTTGAACATTATTTGATCATTTTAATATTATATTATATAATCATTATTATATTATCTATGTCTGTATACATGAAAAATGAAAACAATAATAATAATTCATTTTGTTTTAAATTTTCACTGCAATAAATGTTTTTTTGTTTCCCAATCTGATATAAATGTACATATTTTTATTTACGGCCCGCAAGATTATAACGTTTTTCCGAAGTGGCCCGCAAGGTCATTTGGGTTGGACACCCCTGTTCTAGAAGATCTGCAGAGCTCAACAAGGACATCCTATAGACCAAGTGTAACAAAACTTCATATTACTCTAAAGAAACTAGCAGGAAAACTCAACAAATGAAATAAATAAGTTTTTCAAAAATTTTCTGATTGTAATTCAGTATAAATAGTAAATTTGTTTGTGATATTCTTTACTGTCAGGTCCCAGGAATTAGACTTATTTTAACTAAATAGTAATAGGTAATGAGAAATGGGAAAATAGTGTTGAATTCTAAAAACCAGTAGGTTGGGCAAGAAGAAACACCAGCACCATAAAGATAAATAATTACAAATCTTTATTCATGTAAAATATTGTCTGTTTGATAATATATAAAAAGTTAAGTTGATTTTGAATTTTTAAATCCAAACCAAATGACCACACAAAGAAGTTTAGCTCCACATAGTTTGAGTGGTGAAGTCAAGGTGACCATTTTTGGTTTCAAGATGAAAGGAATTTTCCCCATAAGGCTATGTTTAAACATATATAGAGAAGTAAGTAAGGGTTTATTAACAATCACAATATAAAGCAACACATGGGTTTTTGGTGACAGACCTCTTAACCCTCTAACCGGATAGCACGGAAAATTCCGTCAGTGTAAAGATGCTTCGAAAATGGACTGCACAGATTTTTCTGCCTTCAAGTAACGTTTTCAAAAGCGGATTAGCCGCACTTTTCTGAAATCCTTTCCCCCTTTTAAGGTTTAACAACTTGAAAGATAATGAGGGACGGAGGAAGCAACACAGCAGGAGTTTTATGGCTTGCAGGGAACCCCGTGTTTTGACCCTTCGGCAATCGTAAAAAATCGAGGGGAAATTTCTTTAGACCATAGGAAGTGTTAATTTGTTTTACCTCGTTTTTTTAAAGTTTTGTAAAGTCCCAACGCATAAGTAAAATAAGTTACAATTCCCTTTTGGTTTCATATTAATTTGAAACTGTAACAAGTTGGGGCGTGTCAGTGCAATCTGCTATTTTATATAGTTAGACAAATTATCTTTTTTTAAGTATATTCTTTCTCTTCATTTTTCTTATTTTAATCAAAGATTTTAGTTCTTGAAACATGATTATTTTATTATAAGATACCGAAAAAATTAATAAAACACCAAACTCTTTAAAATTTGGAACCTTTTCAATTTTAGAACCAATAAAAATGAATAAATTTAAACTTCATCAAATCATTTGAAACATTTTCTTACACTTTGATAAAAATAATAACGAAAAAAAAAACTAAGATTTATTAGTTTTTTTTTTTTAGATTTCAAAGCCTAAGTGTTCAGGGAAGTTTAAGTATAGTGCCTGTGTGGTTATATATTGTTAAAATACACCGAATTATGTTTGAATTTTAAGTGCTTGAACTTCAGTTTAAATCAAAGACAACATGAATGAAGATTTTCACACATTTTTTTTATAACTTGAATGTTTGAATAAATGGTAATCAAAAATATACGGAAACATTTACAGTAGACATTTATGCATATAAATAAACATAAAAATCAATTTTAAATTCGAGCTATTGAAAAACATTCGAATTATATATTGTTCAAAAATATCTATTTATACAAAATACCTCTCAACATTTATCTTTTTTAAAGGCTAACTGAATAAGTAATTAAAATCTGGATATTTTTTGAAATCTCGACCTTATAAAGCTAGAAATTTTATGTTAGAAATTCCATTTGAAATTTCGAAAAAAAAAAATGCATCGTGCAGTTAAAAATTATTTATCATAAGTTTTAGCAATTGTTTGAGTATACTACAAATTTCAAATTTTATTATATAGCTTCTTTGGTATCTTAATATATTTCGGCCGCGGTAGCCGAGTGGTATAGGTATCGGAACGTGGCTTGCTTTGTCACGAGTTCGAGCCCAGTACCACTAAAGACCCGCCGTGTAGGGCAGCGATGCACGTTAAATCTGTCGAGAGCTGAAACGTCCTCCCGTTGGTGTGGTTTGGTAGTTAGGAGAGGGGGGTGCCAGCTCAGGTGTCGTCCACGTCACTTGACCATGGTTCAAAATTACGTGGTACGTCGCCAAAAGCCCTCGTGTAGCTGAACAGTGCGACGTTAATATTCAATCATTCATTTAATATATTTCGATTTCATACAATTCAGTTGAAAACCGCATGCTAAGAGCAAAAAATATACTAAAAAAATTGATGAATATACAATTACAATAAATTCTTACATAGAAGCAAAACTGAGAAGCTAAAGCGTAGGAATGAAAATTTTTGAATATATCTGAAGTAGTTTTCGAAATATTTATTTTAAAGTTCAGAAAATTTGTCTGCGTTATGTTATACTTAATATTCATTAAATGGTTAAAATAATATGTTAATATTAGTCATGTAATCGTTTGATGACACATTCATATACTAATAAAAATTATCATGGTCATTGATGCGAATGTCAAGAATTTTATGTAATTTTAAATTCAGACATTAAGATATTGATGTAGAAAATATAAAAAGACCATCTAAAATACATGAAAAATGCAGTTTGCTATAAAATGATCTTGACAAACAAAATTTGGCATTTTCACTTACTATGGCAGAGCCGGCTTAGTCAGGGGCGATCTGGAAAATCAGAGAGAGAACCGCGGTTTTGATGGATGCCGCTCTAGCTTTTAAAGTTCCCAGGAAAAATTATATATATATAAATTACAAATGCAAAAATAAATCTTGTAATTTTCCATACATTTTTATAACAACGAATTGTGGAATTGGCTTCCAATGCATTGTTATGTTTGACAATATGTAAGGTAACCAACCCTACTTTAGATAGATTTGTACTACTTTTTCGTAACCGTATTCCTTTTAAAATTAATTGCAGCCGAAATACACCTTTTGCACCCTTAAAAATTTATGTAAACTATAACGGTTAATTTTAATTTATGCAACTTGTGAAATTTTCATAACTAACCATTTCCGTCTAAATAGTTTACATGAAAAAAAAAAGTTTGGACTCCCTCATTCATTAGGGATTTATATAAGATTCTAACATTAAATTTGATTTTTCACCGAATAAGATCGAGTGGTAGTGTATCGTGCTTCCACACCACAGGTCTGGGGTTCTCTTAACAGGCTGCGCAAGGTCGACTCTGCCTTTCATCGCCGCTACATTGGGTCGATAAATGAGTACCAAGCTTGCTTCGGGTCTTAATCACTGAAGGTCTCTGTTCAGACAGACCACCAAATCGGGACATCTGTTCATGCACCTCAGTGTCCAATGGTCATGTGTATTATGATGGGCTCAGTAGTTCCTGGCCCTCATGGATTGTTGTGCCACTGAGTTTGAGTCTTAAGTTTGAGGATTACCTCACTTTGGGGATACCCCTTAGATAAACATGTATTACCACTCATTTGCAATTAAACATTTTTCTTTCAATTACGTTTATTTCAGAAGGAAGTTTGATTTTTCAAATGTATTTGCTTAATAACATGTATATTTGTGTATTATATTAAAAATTTGATCAATCCAAAATTACATGTTTTTAGCTCCTCTAAAAGCTTTTAGGATTTTACAACTGATCTTACAATCCATATACGTTTTATAGTAGTATATTTAAAAATGATAAGGACATTTTTACGACTGTGTGAGCTGTTATGCCTCGTTTATAAATATAAAAAATTGCATTCAGCTACAGTTTTTAAAATGTACAGAAATAAGTGGAGAAACAGGATACTTACATATTATGAATATTTTTGACTGCAGTAAGATATATTTATATATATTTCAGTTTCTTTACAATTTGAATAGAAGTTGTAAGCCATTTTGCGAATAGTTTGATATTGAGTATAAACCCATAGGCTGTTTAATATTGTAAAGTGTTTTACTTTGATACCAGCACACATTAAAATAAGGCTCATTTGCAGTTATATGATCAGCTTCAGTGATATTTAAATTTTCAAAAAATAGTCTACACGCGAAAACATTCTTTCACAACCGCACACCACATCTCTCTCTCTCTCATACTATATCTTCCCTACAGCAGGAAATATTTGTGTATACTGAAAAATTTAATACAGGATACATTTCCAAGTGTTAAATTTGTTTTTAAAATTTGGTATGAATACATTGTGGAACTGTCGGTTAACTTCACTGAACAAAATTGTTTTAAGTGTACTGTTTTGAAAGACAAGATTAATTAGGGAGAACTTTTCTCACAATAGAATTTGTAATGACTGAATTGTGTGAAAATGTAGTTATCGATGTGTGACATTTTCCCTTGTAATAAAAGAAACAGAAAGATAAGAAATTTAACTTGAGTAGAAAATGGTTAGAAGTACTGTCATGCGCATTTGAAGAAGTATATCCCCCATTAAAATTAAAAATTATTGACTGAATGTGTGTTATGTCCATCACAAATGCCGATGTAGAAAAGATATTTTTATTTAATACAAGGAGTTCAAAAAGGAGAGCACTAGGAATGAAAATTTAGATTTTTTCCGAAAAATATTCAGTTAACATAAAAATATCATTTATATGATTTAAATTTAAATAAATTAAAAGTATTGAAATAATTTTTTATGTTATTCTAAATTAAAAATATAATTGAATAGAGAAAGATCTGTTTTATAATATAAATATATGCACCATTAATTGTCTTATTGTTTAAAAAAAAGATAGGGCCTTTACTCTTTTTACCTCATAACTTTTTTAAAAACAGGAAAGTGAGCGCGTTTTCTTACTCTCATATTCAAAAATGAATACAGGATGCTTTTTTCTAGTTCAAATCGCAATACCAAAATATTTTTTTTTTCATTTTAAAAAAATGACAGAAAAATAAATTTTGTTTGAAGAAAATATAACTAATTTTCAACTTTTAACACGCCATTTATTTCATGTTTTTTTTACCCTGCATTTTAATTTAATTTTACTGTGACTGAATCCATGGGGAAAACGACAGAGTGGAACTACGGTTTTCATACAAGATTGCCCAAGGCAACAACAGCTAGCTGTAAACGATTGCTATCCTGGTTCTTACTGATTAAAGACGCGAACCAAGTCATAAAGTTGTCCCCTTTCGACCTCCCAAGTTTTAAAAGGGGGAAAGAATTGAAGTCTGTTGCATTTTTGAAGGGAATAGCAATATAAGAGTAAAACGTTTTCGGAATAACTTTTCAGGAGGAAGGTATCCAGTTAGAGGGTTAATTTTGAACCATGGTTCAAATGATGAGGGTGATATCCAAGCTAACACCTCTTCTTCCAGACTATCACACCATGCCAATGGGAGGATTTAGAGAAACAACAGGTTAACATGCATCCGCACCTCTCACAGGACTTAGACTCATGTCATGCTGGCCATGAGCTAGTGACCGTAACTACTAGGCTACTACCACCATGCACATACAGAAAAGACATTACAAAGGTTGGAAAAGCTTAAATAGGTAACAATGACCTACCAACTACATTTACCACTTCCCTATTTGATAATTAATAATCTCACTGTTTCCAAAATAACTTGGATGAGAAAAAGATAAATTCTATAAATGAAAATAAAAATAGAACTATAAAAGAATTTTTTGTGAATTTTGGAAGAATGGCATTTTAGGTTGTTGTATTGAAGGAATGTATATTTTAGGTTAAAGAAAATAATTTTGAAAAAAAAAAGTTTAAAAAGCTGTACCTATTAAGGGATGATATGATACACTAGCAAAATCATAAACTTTTCATTCATTTACTGTATAAATAGACAAATTTAAATGCAATAGACCAGTGTTCCCCAACCTTTTTATGGCCGCGGACAGGTCAACATTTATTAATTTTACCGCAGCCCGCTGAGGGGGAGGATGTTGATTGTTTATATTTTAGACTGTTTTGATTTAATAATTTTAATTTAATTGTATTTAGTCGTGACTTCAGAATAAAATACAACTACACCAAAAAATGAACATAGTGATTTAACAAGGAATATAAAGTGATTTTCATAAAAAGTAGCCCAAACTCAAGAAAAATAAATCACAGTAAATAAAAGGAAAATAATTTAATGTTTCTTGTGCGGATCGGTAGTATTTGATCCATTGACCGGGGGTTGGAGACCACCGCAACAGACTATTATGAAAGATTTCTAATATTGTCAAGAAAAGAAGAATATTTACTTAAATACAACAAATTACAATACATCATATTTTCTTTGAGTTTATATATACTTGTATCTAAAACACTTAACCACCAAATACTACTTATTTCTAAATCTGAGTAAACCATAATGTACATTTCAGCCCACTGTTTTCTCCAGAAGAAGTAACATAACACAAAAATACATATGGTGAACACATTTTATGGCACAAGTTGGTTCAATGAATATAATGAGCTGTTTAAATTTTTCATCAGATCAAAAAATATATCTTAAATATTCCCCCCCTTCTAATTACATAAATTCATATTGATTATTTTTATTAATGTCCTGCTCTAAAGTAATATGGGGGCCGTTGATGATGGTCCTACATGAATTCATTTAAAAAAATTATACTTTTAATTGCAACTATACTAGACTTAATGAGATTTTTTTTTTATACTAACATCTGTTTGAAGGCATGCTTCATTATTTGTATGACCTTTTAAAAGCAAAAAGTAGGCATTGGTGGCTTAAATTATTCAGTTGATACATGGATAAAAAGTTAACTGCTGAAACTCACAATATGCTAAATCATAGCATCAAAATTCCCTTACTTTTAACAAAACATTTCAGCTTTTTAGTTTAATCCAAAACTGTAAAAATACCAAAAAAATTACATTTCAACTTACATTTAACAGACAGAGTCAAATATGACATACATATTAGTTTGAAAGTTAAATCAAATTTTAAAAAATTAACCAATTTAAATGTATTTATTAAGTATTCAATTCATAAAAATGAAAGTAATGCACCACTGAAAACTTACCTCACAAAAAATCTTTTGAAATAAACAGTAGCTGTGGCAATAACCTGTTGTTTGACTTTTAATTGTTCTCCCAAGGCTTGGATAACTTAAAAAAAAAAATTCACAGATATATATTTAACTATTTATAAAGAAACTACTAACTAATGCATACAGAAATATAATATATGCTTTAGTTATCTGCATTTAAATGACTGAGTAGTTAAACATTCAGCTAATCAATCAACAGGAACCCAAAACTTATCATAAATATAATGAAGCAAATTGAAATAATTTAATAAAATTTTTTAAAGTGATTAGTTATACTTTTGAAGGAAAATGAACTAACCAATGCCATTACAGTAAATTGACAAGAAACAATAATGAAATTGATCCTGATTTTATTATTTCTTAATATTACACAATAAAGCACACACATTTCCCCAATTTTTTTAATAACATATGAGCCTGGTATTTTTCTCTTAAAATTACATAACTATAAGACTAGATAATAATTTGATATTAGTCAGCAGAAGACTTTCCTGCCAAATCCCAGTAAATTTTCACCTACTATATATAGGCACAATAACATTACAATATAATTACCTTGAAATTTATCATTTCATACAATGATTTTTCCTCAAAACATAGATTGTTCAACGGTGGTTGCTAGATTGAATACACAAATAGCCGTTAATTTTTTTTTGGGGGGGGGTATTTTTATTGCATTAACCCTATTAATTTGCTATAATTAATTTCATTATTTACAGTTTCAACTATTTCCTTTTTGGATGCAGCAATACCACCTTTTGTTGTGTGCTTTTTTCAAATATTCAGTAGACTTATAGATTGCAGAAATTATTGATGAGTAACAGGGTATTTTTTATAAAAAATATGTGGGCTCTGTATTTAATATAGAACAAAAGGTGTTCCAGTTTTCCCTTCTGATCTATTTTATGTTCTCTAACACAATGCAGATTTCTTAAAATTCATAGTTAAGTTTTTCTGATTTTGGCAGTTACTGAATGTGATGAACACATTGTAATTGTGAATTTCACCATTTTACTTTTAGGAATGATTTCATAACTTTTTCACATTCCACATAATCCTTTATCACTTTTTTCCTTCTAACAGTTATTTTTTCTTTCTGCCTCAATTTATTTACAGAAATTCTAGCTTTTCACATTTTTTTTCTTCCCTTTTAGCATTTATAAATTCTTCAAATTATGTCCCCTCCCCCGAGACTCATACTTTTCAGTATTATTTTTCACAAGGAAAAAAAATGAAGTAAGTATATTTCTTGCTATTTCATGTTTTAAATTGTTTTTCTTAATGTATCTTATTCTACTGTATTTACCTGCTTCACCAAGTATCGGCCCAATTTTTTACTTTCTTTACATCCCATATTTTCAGTGATAATCACACATTTTGAATAGAAAATCACTGACCACCAGAGGACTATTTGGCACTATTTTGAAATCACACAAAACAGCCATTTGGCAAGTAGCAGACTGATGTAAAATTAGTTTTCAAGATAATTTTTAATAAAAATTATTCAATTGCAATTAAGAAAGCCTAAAAAATCTAAATGCTTACAATTGGCAAAGAAGATCATCATTTTCTGGTATTCCTCTTCAGGAAAAATTTGAAGATCATGATGGCGTTCTCGTAGCAAGTCTTGCCTATCTAAAAGCCACTGTTGACTATGTAATAAAATGAAACAAAATTATAAGCATATAAAATTATTTAACACAAAAATCAATAACTGAAATGATACAAATGTTAAATTTTTCTTTTTATGATCAAATGATATGGAGTAGCATTTATATAAAAACTCAAAAATAATATGTAAAGTTATCAATTGCATTCAAAACATTTCATTTGGTCAAAAATGCTGTTCTCTTACTTACATAACCATTCATAATCTTTCTTTCTGTGTGAAAGAAAAGTTACGAAAAGGTAAAATTGGATACTTTTATAGCTTACATAATAAAACCTGCAAAAAAGTGTGTTTAAAAATCAGAACTTCCAGGATAGTCAGAAATAACTTTTCATCAAAAACATCTTCAGCTAAAATTACATGAGACCATTCTAATTGAGACAAAACAATTGAACATTAGTAACTCTTTTTTTTTTTTGAACATTGTGAAAATATACTTTTCTTAAGAAAGCTTACTTTCATTCTGTAAGGTAAAAGTTTGATTAAATGGAAAGCAAAAGTTGCATTATTCATTATCTTTTTACAAATTTAGAACCTTTTACTTTTAGATGCAAAATAAGTAAACACTACTGAATAATATTTACCGCACACCATAATCTTCATTTGTAAAAGTCACTATCACATTAAAATTCAAATAAACATGTTATGTGATCCAAAATGATTTGTTTACAGGGTGAAATAAGATCACGGTAAAATCCTAGGAGAGCACACACCCTTGGTGACAAACTGAAAAAAGCTGCAAGTGAATATAGCGGGATGTGTAATGAAAATATATGTAAACAATACAAACATTTAAGATAAAAATATAAAAACAGCACTTATTGCTGATCTTTTCCGAGTGGGGGGTGCAGAGTAATAACAGATTTTAAAAAAGCCTTGAAGGTCTCATCGCTAAGTAAATGATCGTGCGAGCACCGCCATAGATATTCTGAGAGGTAATGGTCGAACATACCTTCAATGTGGCTGGTACAATTTCGAAGAAAGCATTTTATTGCCAACCATTACATTTTGGACATTCATAACTATAAGCAATCAACCCTTCCTTCATACATCATTCAATCAGTTCTTTCTTACCTTTCGCATTCAACAAGGTAAAAAATTCTAAGGTATATTCCTTCACACACGCAGCCATACTTCCAGCCCAGTGCCCAACAACAAAATGAAGTTTGAAATGTCTGCCGATAAAATACAAAAATGTCAGAAGTAGTTAGGTTTACCATATCTAGTGTATCAAAGTAGGGTTACCAAGATGGCGTAATTATGGCCAAGCAAAATAATTTATGCCAAGGGTGTGGGCTCTCCTAGGACCGAACCAAGATCACATTTCATCCAATTAAATTACATCTAATTGTTCGAGCATACATTCAATTATTTTTTTTACATTGTAGCCATAAACCATTTTACATTTTTGGAAATTTATGTAAAAAAAGACAAGCTTCCTACAGTAAAATTGGAGAGACATTTTGTTATCCAAAAAATTCATAAGATGAAAAAAAAACTCTATATTTTGTTTAGAAGCCATGAAAAGAAAACTGCTAAGTTCTGATATGTATACAATTGATAAATACATATGCAATTTTATTGAACAATGGAATTTAAAATAAATATATACATATATATAATGCTTACGTAAAATTAAGTTGTGCAAGTGCACAACACAGCAGGATGACCAAAGTAACTTTTCTTTACAAATAACTTTTTTTCATCTACTGAAACTTAATTTAAAAAATTGCTTTTAGAATGGCATTAAAAATATCTTCATTTGCAGCCTGCTCCTCTCTTTTCTTTTAGATTAAACAGATTTCTGTAAATTCTATTAATAGTAAAATCTATAGCAATTAATATGAAGGCTGTTTTTTTTCTCAAAATATACACAGAGTATTAAACAGCATTTGTGTATATCAGTAATCTTCTAACTTTTTCAGCCCACGGAACCCTTAGAACTAGAAGGTATTTATGTGGAGCCCTGTCAAATGCATACACTTAGAAGGACATACCTTAAAATAATATTTCAAGTTGATTAACATGTCATAGGTACAATGGCAATTAAAATTTTTTTAATCTATTTTTAATATAATTTACGCATTAGTAACATTGATCTGGGACCCAAGTGATGCCTACACATGCATTATGTTTAGTAACTGGGATAGGTGCTTCCACTTATTCATATGAACTGACGAATCATAGGTCCAATGAAATTATCTGGAGTTGCATCACATATTCTGAGCTCAATTTGTTTCTATATTTTGTTTTTGTAGCCACTAACGTTGAGAAATTTTTTCTCTTATACACATTGTTCTGAATGGCATTAAAACGTTTATAGCAGTATGAGAAATACTGTGTACTTTGGATGAATTTGCAACAAATTTAAGAGCTGCTCTTGCTTAAATTTGGATTTTTAACATTGAATCTAAAACTGTTAAAATTAAAGAAATCTATTGCGCATGCGCTCAATTTCGCCAAAAAAGCGACTTTTCCTCCACAGGAAAACGAATTCAGAAGGGTTACCAGATTTGGCGAGAAAACACTTGGCACGATAAGTGCCCGATTCGACAAATCAACCAGAAAGCTATTTAGTTTTGCAAGACATTGTCTAATGAGCATAAAATTCTTTCGTTTAACACTAGAATGTCTGTTGGCATCAATTTGACACTGGAGCCTGTGTGTTTACTTTGTTCTCCTTTCAGCATTTTTGCAGGGAATTTGAAAATTTTTTACTTTAAATCATTTTCCCTGGTGATTACACAGAAAAAGTTTCATAGTTCTAGGTTGATTAGGAATGATTTTTTAACTAAATATACCTAGAACATCCCCTGGTGTCATTTCGACAACAAGGCAATTTAAAATCATAAAAAGCTGTCATTCAATAAAATATAGTCCACTAAGTAGATACTACTAGTAAAATAAACTTCCCAAAGTTCTATTGCCCATTTTTTTTACCTCAGATACAGTGTTAGTGAGTTCACAATGGAAATGAATCAATTATACTAAAATTGTTGTGTCGAAGTATTTTGTTACATAGTATTTGCTTATCTGCTCATAAAAAAGAATTTCATTTGATTTTCAAACTTAGTGCAGAGCAGACACCATGAAACGATGGCTCTTAGAAAAAGTCTAACCACTGATGAAATTGCTAATTTTTTGCGAGGGCTTTCTGGGAATGAATTGGCTTTAATTTAGATTTCGATGGAGACATAAGATTGAATGAAAGTGACTGCAAAGAATATGAAGAAAGTGCAGATGTAACTGATAATATTCCAGTAAATTCTGATATATATGTTGCAAGGGATAAGCTCTTGTGTATAAATAAAATCTTCAGTTTCTTAATGACAGAGATGAGATTTTAATTCTTGTAATTATACAAGCTTCATAGAGAACATGAATCCGTTTTGCATACACATTTATAAGTTTCTTTTCGATTTTTTTGTTACTCGTGGAACCCCTGGGTATGCCTAGTGGAATCCCAGGGTTCCGTGGAACACAGTTTGATCACAGGCGTATATGGTTAACTCAAAAATAAAATCATAGTAAAAACTTCAGATGCAAATTTATATGTCTTGTTAATACTGAATACATATCCTTTATCTCTAGAGAGTATTCAGATATGTTTTAAGCTATTATACAACCAATTTTCTCCAATAAGCTCGACTCGTAAAGCAATATTCTACAATTAAACTATTTTGTACTTGAGACCGAATTTCAGGGCGAAATAAAAATTTTGAAACCAAATAAATTTTTTAAAGTTTTCATTTTCTCACAATTAGTTAAAATTTTGATGTACCATGCAAGCATTAAATATAATAAAAATGCATTTAAAAAGTTTAGAAAAGAAATAAGATTCTTAATTTCCTTATTTTATTCCCAAATAGTTATAATAGAAAACAGATTTTTACTATTTTACATATACATAATATTTTAAAATCTTAATATACACTTAATCTTTACAATAAAAAATAGTAAACATCACAAAATACAAATAAATGTTGAAGCTTCTTAAAAAATTAAACATATGCTGAGATTAAAGTCATACACAACCAATAATCAAATCAATAATGTATATTTTACAAAGTATAAACTTACAAATGTGAACTCTGCCAAAAATTTCCAGCCATTTTTAAGCTATATTTGTTGCATTGACAGTAGTTTCAAAAATTGGCCGTCTCGACTCGCAATTTTGACCTGCAGTGAAAAATGACGAGGTCAACATTCGAACTGGCACAATATTCTCCACATCCACGTTCAAATCTTTAAATTTAAAATAGATTAAAATATTTAGTCTTATTATATTTTTTCGTATTATTAATATTTGACGCAATGTTGCAAAACAATTTATAATGTTTTAGCCGTCAAATAAAAAGAAAATCAAAGGAAGTCTCTCGTAACGAGATTATATGTCACGTGATATAACGCTTTCTATAATCTTCCGGACACAGGGTGGGCATCCTTTTCAAAAGAGCCACTGTCTGAAATAAATTATGCTATCTACTTGAAAATTTTCTTACATATTAAAGACACATAAAAGGGGGAAAATTGTTATTTAGAGAGTTTTACACAAACAGAACATTTTTTTCTCCATATAATTCTAAGTAGTGAAGATCTAAAAAAATAATACAAAAAATAAAACTAAAGTACACACAATCTTCGGTCTTATTCTTAATAAACATTTATAAGAAATTAGTCAGGTTGTGTATAAAATTTATAGAGATAAATAGCTTGAAATATTTAGTTCTAAATAATTGCATTACAGTCGGTTCTTAATGTGGCTTTTCAATTTGTAGGGTTTTTTTCTTTTATCAAGCCATTTATACTAGAAATAGTTTTTGAAAATGCTAAAAAAAATTAGGTCTTACTTGTCAGTTGATCTTGAATGATATTCTAATTTTATTAGTTGTAATTTATTATTATTATTATGTTCATTCAGGGCCATTTTTATCTATGCACTTCAATAGCTACCCCCTATTTCCAGAGCACCCCTTCCTCCTTCAGTTCTTACTTTTCCTGTTTTGCTTCGGGAGGGATTTTCCCTTAACTTTCTTACTCTTTTTCCTTTCTTTGGTTTTGCTGTTTGAATAGTCTTTCCAATATCCACCACCTATAGACTCGCCGTATTATGGACAGTCGTAAGAAAAGAATTGTGGTATGATTTGGCCACTCTCTTTCATTCCTTACTTAATAGCATCACGGACCACTCACCCTTTTGTAAATCAGTACAGTATGATAGAGGAATCGGAAGGGAAAGTGAAAGTGTAGGTTTTTTTTCGCTCCGTTTCATGGTCATTTCGAGGTGGATTCGAATTTAGGATCGGAGGAAGGTGGTCGGTTGAAAGGTTGAAGGTGGTGTATTCATTTCCTCAAGTCTTAACAGGTTGTATCATTCTTTTTTTATTTTTGGTTCCCTTTTCAGAGCAAGAGGGGTTTTTTCCCTACTTTTGGTTCTGTTTTTGGTAATTTTCCAATTTCTATTATTCTCTGGTTTTTTTATTTGAAAAAAGACTCAAGCTGAGTCGCTCTAGATTCATCGTCTCTGATGTTGAACAACCCTTAATCGATAATAGTTTAACAATGGAAACAGGATTTTCAAAATTTTTCAGATCTCTGAGGGACGCGGAAATTATTCTACGAGCTGGACAAAGAATTATATCCGAAATCACAATATCTTGGTTGAAAATAGTCAAGGATCCTCTCAGATTCCAAAGTCTAACCCACAGCTTTTAAATGCAGAAATAAAGAAAAAAATTGCTCGTCATGAAAACATAAAAAGTATGTCTTATTCGTAATGGAAAGATAAGGTTCTCTACGCTAGACCCAGTATGTGCAGCACAAATACTCTCTTGAGAAAATTTCAAATGTGTCCGTTAAAACGAATATTCTTTGGGAGGGAATCACGTCAAGATTCCTTATTTATGAAATACCACTCGATATATCTCTGAATGAGATAGCAAAAGAGCTACAAGAAACTAATAATTTTGAAATAATAGAGATGAGAAGATTTATTAAAACTGGTTCACAGCAACAATTCTCACCAGTATTAATTACAATACTCGGGACAACTCTACCAGAAACTGTGAAACTGTGGTTCATCAATCATCGAATTCAAAATTTTATCGATAAACCCAGACAATGTACAACATGTTTTAGTTTTCTTCATTCTACTAGATTTTGCCAAAAAACTGCAATATGTATCAACTGTGGTGATTCACATTCTGGACAATGCTCTAATAACTCAAGATGCATAAATTGCAAAGGTGATCACCCAGCTAACTCATTAAATTGCCCCGAATATATAAAAGAAAAAAAGATATTAGAATTGAAATGTGAGCAACATCTTACATTGGGAAAAGCGCGAAGAAGGTTCCGGGAAAATAAAAGGACATCTTATTCTGCAGTAATCCAGACTAATACAGTTAATCTAGATATGCAAGACTATCTGGAAAAAAAACTTGAAAACATGCTAACATCTTTTCAAGCAATATTAGAAAAGCAAGCCACTTTAATTATGGAAGCTTTTCAGAAAACAATGGAGTCTGTACTTTCTCACCTTAGCAAGATTTTTGAAATGGGGAAATCAAGTCACTCCCCATTGCGGGAAAAAAAAAGCTGTTGGTAACAAATCCTCAATCCGTAAAACACGCGCTTCTAGTGAAAGCGACGCATCCAATAACATGGACAGGGGATAATTACGGAAGTAAGATGGGTTTTTGTAAATATGTTTTTTATTCAAGTTTTTGTTTTGGGTCTTCATTAGTTTGGTTTTCTTTCCTCAAAGGGAGAATAGTTTGTTCTAGTTAATTTTTTTTCTTCAGTATTTATGAATATAATTCAATGGAATTGTAGAGGCCTCAAAAATAAATTCATTTGGTTAAATATCCCTCCCTTTTCTGAAGCAGATATCTGGGTTTTCAAGAAACTTTTTATCAATTCACGATAATATAAATCTTCCAAATAAAATCATTTTTAGAAAAGATAGAGAAGACAGATCAGGTGGTGGTTTATTAATTGCTGTTCCTTCCAATATTTCTGCACAACAGATTCCTATACAGATTCAACAAACCAGAGAATTAGAAATCCTCGCAATTAAAATACATGTTCGAAATATTTCATTTTATATTGTAAATATTTACGCTCCACGGGGATTTAATATTATAATAATCAAATCTTTTCTCGAATCCCTGATGGCTCCTATGATTATTTTTGGTGATTTTAACCTTCATCACCCGATGTGGGGATCGGATCACATTTCAAGGTATAGTAATGAATTCGTTGAATGGATTACTGATTCTAATTTGGTTCTTAACACGACTGTTCCCACCTATAGAAGTTCAGCAGATGCAACATCATTGATAGATCTCAGTTTGTTCTTCAAGCATATCTGGATACTGCAATAGTTATGTTTTAGATTGCTCCTTTAAAAGTGATCATAGTCCAATTATTACAGAGCTTTCTCTCCTCAATTCAAATAAACGAATTTTTAAAAAAGTAAACTGGCAAGCAGTTATGAACCAAACGCATTTTATTTTCAATAATCCTGAAGTTAATTCTGAGAATCTTTCTGATAAGATATCGCAAGTCATTGCTAATAATATTAGGGAAATTAAAGTCTCGAATAGATCCTTCCCACCATGGTGGAATAGTACGTGTTATAAATTCTCTAAGCTTAAAAAATATTTAGGAAAAGAGCTATTACAGAAATTTCATCTGAATTATGGATCAGATATAAACAATATGCGAGCAAGCTTAGATTCTACATTAAAAATGCCAAAAGAATGTACTGGGACAAGATATGCAATAATATTTCTAATCCCAAGATGTTTTTTAATATTCTGAAAAATTTTCCACAGTTACTGACACGGATCAAAAACTTAATATTCTTCAGCTTAATAATAGGTTTATCACTCATCCTCAATTGCAAGCAGATATGTTTGCAGATTATTTTGCATCTAAAAATGCCTATCATGAACCGCTTCCTTTGGATTTTCTCTACGACAAAAATAACCTTCTTAACAAACCATTCCATATTCTTGAATTGCATAGTGCAATAAAAAATTCAAAAAATACAACTCCTGGGGCGGATCATGTTACAGCAATTGTCTTTAAAAATCTTGATCAGGGTCAACGGGACGTAATATTAAGATATTTCCAAAAATTATTTGATAATGCAATCGTTCCAGATTCTTGGAAGCATGCACAATCCTCTTCTCCCGATTCCGAAACCTTGTAAAGATAAAACTAAGATATCTTCCTACAGACCAATAGCTCTGACTTCTGTATTTTCAAAAACTTTTGAGAGAATTTTGGCTAATAGGATTTCTTACTATTTAACTAAAGAAAGAAAACTTTATCCCCAACATTATGGTTTCGTTCCTTTCAAAGATAGCAGAAGTGCTACTTATCTGGTACATAAAGCAATAATGAATGCAAAATTACAGAAATTTTTTTTTGTAGGAATAAGTTTAGACATTAAAAGTGCATATGACTTTGTTTATGTGGATGGTCTTATTTATAAATGTTTACAAATTGGTATAACAGGAAATATAGCAAATTGATTCATAACTTTCTCACATCTCGATCCTTCCACATAAAATGGAGGGGTTATTTTTCTCCCAAAAACTTGTTCCGCAAGGCCTAGCCCAAGGCAGTGTTCTATCTCCTATTTTATATACTATCTACATGCATGATATTTTTGAAACCTTAGAATCGGAAGTTGAATGCCTGGTTTATGCTGACGACATTTTTATATTTTGCTCTTATAAATCCCTTGCTGTTATTTGCAAAAAACTACAAAATACTCTGGAAAGAATTTTCCAGTGGTGTAAATATTGAAATTAAATTTAAGCCCAGAGAAATGTACAATAGCTGAATTATCAAATAAAAGAAATTATACTCTTCCTAATATTTTGTTGGCTGGATTTCCCCTACAATGGCAAACTTCTATTCAATATTTAGGAGTTTTTTCTAAACGTTGTCAAAATTTATATATTAAAAATCAACTAAGCAGTAAAGCCTTGAGAAGGATCAATGCACTAAAAAGGTATGGCATATAAACACTATGGGCCGAGATCAAGAGATCTCATTAATTTAGTCAATAACAGCATATGCAGTGTTTTTTATTATATTTGTCACATAATAAATAAATGGTCTGAAAATCAATTAAAGCCTTTTAATGTTATCCAAACAAAAGCCCTCCGAATAGCATTAGGTCTCCCTCAATGGACCCCAAATATTGTGCTACTAAAGTTGGCTGGTCAAGAGATTTTGTCAGATAAAACTAGAAGATTGGCAAACAAGTTCTTTATTACTCAAATCTCCAATAGTGATTTCTCTCCTCTTTATTGCAACAACCAGAGGCACTGCATCTTAATGTTTTAGAAGAAGATAAAAATTATATCATTAGTGTGCTGCAAGATTTAAATATTGGTGGTGATCAAATTATTTCAATTCCCAGATTAATTACCTTTTTAGACCTTCCATGCAAAATTTATACCAATAGGTTCAAATTTCAAGATAAAAATCTACCGATTCCTGCAATAAGTGTTTTTTATTTGATGAAACGGTCGAACGGGAATTTCAGAAGTTTTTCATTATAGCTACTGATGCTTCAAAAAATGACCAAATTACATCGATAGCAGGTATATCAAAAAATCTTCATTTGCTTACAGGATCAACCATTATAACTCCATTTTTTCTGCAGAAACTTTGGCCATTTGTCAAGCTTTAGATGATCTGGTGGAATCTAATGTAAATTTACTTGTTTTATCGGATAGTCTTTCGGTTCTTTCTGCACTTCAAAATTTCTCGATCAAATCCAATAAAGTAATTCATAGACTTGCTAACAAAATTTATATGCTATCTAACTACGCTAACCAGTTAATTCTGCTTTGGACTCCGGGACACTCGAAAATTGTTTGGAATGAGCAGGAGGATAATCTCGCAAGATCGGTCACGGAGTCCAATGTTTACATTGACTGGATTGCTTCAGACGACATTCATAAAAATATATATCGAAATAGAATTCAAAAAATCAATGAAACATTTTACTCAAACAAATATTTTGAAAAATTGGGAAATATTCCAACCATTGATATCATTTCAAAGTGGACAGAGAATCGAAGAGAAGAAATCTTAAGCACTCGAATCTTCAGTAAAATGATTATTACTCCAGGCCTTCTACATAGATTTAATTTACAGGATAATGCAATGTGTATTACATGTAAACGTATAAATGATTTGGACCACATTATATTAAATTGTATTAGATATACTAGACATATCGTAACAATCTCTCTGGTTTATTCTTCGTATTGATCCACATTCCCCTATTACATTTAGAGATGTTTTGGAAAGGGCAATGAATAATAAATCAACTTTCAGAGTTTTTTTGAAGGGAATGAAATTATTCGATATCTACTAATCTATTAGGATTTCTCTTGTCTTGTCTTTTTTTTTGAGGGATCATAGCCTGTGTTGCTCTATATCCCCTTCAACCTTTCAATCAATCAATCAATCATCAGTACAGTAAATTAATAAAATCATGTGCAATTACAGTATAGAGTATACATTATTGTATGAGCTGTTTTCAACTTGTCAGATACCATCTTTTTCATCACTTATCGCTTTATTATCTTTTACTTTTTAGCATCCTTATTCTTATTGGGTCACTGTCATTGTACAACGAAATTTTCTTCAAAAAAAACGAAGGATTTTTTCAAGAAAATCATTAATAACTTCATTGTAATCACAATTTCCATCAATTTGAAAGCATAGATCTTATTTCAGTCTTTACTCTTTTGATGGCAGAAATGTTTATGTCAGGATTTGGTAGGCGAAGATACGTTAGCTGTATATATGTCATGATTTTTAAGACAGAATCAGATTAAAGTTAGAAAAGTGAAAAGACGACCTTTATTCTTTCATTTGTACATCTGTTCTGACACCGAGAGCAGGGAGGAAAAAGCACGCCATGGTGGTGGTTTCAAGTGGATAACACTTGAAAAACATATGGTAAGTATCGCTGCTTTGAAGAGGGTGCTTGCAAGTTAATGCTGACATATGTTGACTATTAAATCTAACGATCTGGAATTAGACATGTTTATTGTCTAGGCCATATGTTCGGAAGAAATAAATGGGTGATTAGTTTGATACTTGAAGATGGGAACTGAGAAAGATGAGTCAAGTGCTAGGTAGGGAATTTAATTTTTAATCTAATTTAATTATCCTTACATTTGCCCCCCAATTTTAAAAGGGAGTCATGGCGTGGTTTTTTCTCTCTTTACAAAATTAATTTTCAATAAACACAAAACAATACATAACATTATTTATAAAGACATATTAAACACAGTAGAAATATTTAAGCAATAGTAATACTAAAATCAAAAAGCAATACAATAAACGAAACTATAACCACAAACACAGTAAGGACACTTCCAACGTATTAATTGATAAAAATGAATTTCCATACACATATAAATGAAGATTAGCTTGTTCAAATATATTCGACATCTAGAATAAGAGCTCGCGCGTTTCCTCATATTCCTTCATAATAATAGATTCGTATTATAGCTGGTAGATATTTTCAAAAATATTATGTTGGAAAATAATATATCAAACAATAAGATAGTAAATATAAAAATACATGAAATCATACAAATGTTAAAATAATAATTTTGTATAAAAATCTACTCTGGCGCCATCGTAGTAATACCTTATATTTTTTGTTACACACATTTTGCATATATGAAATACATTTTTTAAAAAGATAAAAAAATATAGACACTAATAAAATGAAATTATTAATAATATGATAACGGTGTATAACATACAACTTCTATGCACTATCCAACACAAAAAACAATGTTTTATTTCATATGCGTTATAAAATATAAAAATTATAAGAATATAAGAATATAAGAGCTCTTTTTTATTATTTTGAGTCGGAAAAGTGGATTCACTTCAATAATAACTTTTAGTATTTCTGAAAAATTTTCACAATATTTATTGTAACTTAATATCTCGCATGCAATATTTTGAATCTTTCCGTAACCTTCTAAAAATACGTTTCATAGACAAAAAATTCTTGAGTTTCTCTTGCATCACACATTCACTAATAAAACTGTATCACCTTACTTAATTTTGAACACATCTCTCTGAGAAATCTGCGTCATCAACTCACAGATGTTCAGGGATGCTGATAAGAAACAATGAGAGGTGTACATAGCAAACTAAACAAGTTTGTCCTCTTAATGTTTCGAGACATATACAAAATTATAATGATTGTATTCTCGCTTATCCATTGTGTAATATCCAAAAATAAGCTTCAAGTTATTAAATTAATTTTAATTTTAGATAAGGAAAATTTTGAGAAATAGTGAATCCTGATATATGGCCGGTATATCAAAACACACAATTTCAAAATGAAAAAATTTTAAATGACATGTAATAAGATTGCTGCTGAATAAAATAATTAACAAAATAATTAAATTCAGTGGAGAAAAAAGAATGCAACGTGTCTTTACTTTTGTTTCTTCTCAAAATCAACATCATTAGTATTAGTACCTTAGAGTCATTTCTCTAATAACTTAATTTATATCTTTCAACTTTAAAACACCAATTTCTATCATAACTCTTAACTCATTCGACATCTTAAGATAAAATTATGAGAAGTATATTAAAATTTCTCAAAATTTTTTTGTATGACTAAACCTATATACTTTGTTTTCTCAATTAAAATATAAAGAAAATATATCATTTATAACACAACTATATTATAAAAATTAAATACCATATCATATATATTATTCTTTTTCGCAAAGTTCTGTTCAGCAAAACTCAGTTATTTCAATGTTACTAAAACTGGAAGTATACAATTTAACTGACCTCCACTTTGCAGTGGCAGAAACCCTTGGAGAACGGTAATCCAGATGTTGTAGCTTTATTTCACAAGTAAAATTTTGTTTATTTCGATATTGGTATTTCACTATGGTATGCGATGGTCAATTCACTGTAGTACCGTGCAGACTTTCCGACGAAGATTTTTCCTTTTATTTTTCTTGCGAAAGGGAGTGACGTCTTTCATCACGGGGAATAAGGGATTCACGCTTCTCTTCTTTTTTTCTCCATTAGAATGTTTCTTCCGTTCACGGTAAACTGGATGGCCTCTTCCGCAAAGACAGAATAACGTTCGGCGGTAAACACTACATTCTTCTCGGTGTTAAGAGCGATGTTCTTCCTAGGATTATTAGCGCGTTTTTTTTTCGTGTCATTTTTTATTCCGGCAATCCGACGTCTTCATACACTGCTGGACAATTGCTAAGGACGGATAACACTATCATCCATAGCAACCACAAAATGAAAGGAAGCAAAATGTGGAAAATTAGAATAAGTGCGGGATATTAGTAAGAAGAAGTATGAGTATGCAATTTTTTCCCCACGTCTGTTCATCACGTGATAGCGTTCATAAGAGCTTTAAAGGTTTTGACGCGTGTGGACAGTTGTTGTTTCAAGTCAAAGTTTTACAGGAAAGATTTAATAGACGAACTTAAAATTTTTGGCATGTCTTCCCGACATCACATAGATGATTTTATGCGTGGCCGAATTATTGGAAAGATCGAAGAAGGGCGAAAAATAACAGATGTTGCCAGGGAGTTCGACATCGCTCACAGCGTTGTTTCATGGCTGTGGAAGTCATTTAAAATTACTGGAATGTGTAGTAGACGGCACGGGGCAGGTCGTGTTAGAAGTACGACGCCTGCAGAAGACAGATATATCGTCCTATCAGCAAAAAGGAACAGGCGTACCTCAGCTCAGCAGGTGGCAAATCAGTTTCTTGCTGCCCCAGGAAAGCAGATCTCCCGAAAAACTGTTGCCAGACGTTTGAGGGGAGGAGGACTATTCGCACGCAGACCTGTTGTGTGTGTCCCATTGACCAGACAGCACCGTACTGCCCGTTTGCAATGGTGTCGTGAGCATCACAATTGGACTGAACAGGACTGGGCATGCGTACTATTCTCAGATGAGAGTAGGTTTAGTCTGTCATCGGATTGTAGACGCCAACTGATCTGGCGCGAGAGTGGTACTGCTTATCGTCCAGAAAATATCCAGGAAAAGGACCGATATCCGACATGCAGTATCATGATGTGGGCCGGCATCATGATCAATGGCCGCACGGGCCTACATGTGGTTGCGAATGGGACTATGACGGGCCAACGATACATTGATGAAGTTCTACTTCCTCATGTTCGTCTTTTCCGTGGTGCTGTCGGTGATAAATTTGTTTTTATGGACGACAACGCAACATGTCATCGAACACTTGCTGTTCAGGATTGTCTAGACAGCGAGGGTATTCAACGTCTCGTATGGCCAGCGCGTTCTCCAGATCTAAACCCCATTGAAAATGTGTGGGATGCTTTGGAGAGGCAAGTTGCTGGTCGAAACTATCCTCCGACAAACAAGAACACCCTCATCCGTGCACTCACAGAGGAATGGGATAAATTGCCTCAACAGCTGCTGGATAATGTTGTGCAAAGTATGGTACGACGTGTGGAATGTTGCATCACACTCCACGGTGGACATATCCCGTACTGATACCTTTCTTTAAGGCGCCTGCTGGCTTTTAGATGCATTGTTCCATTTCTCCGTACGCAGATCAAATGAACATTTTTTTCTTTCAGATGTTTCACAGCTTTTGTACTTTCCAGAACAATAAATATTCTTTATTCTAATGTCTGAACAGTGTGGCAACTATATTTTATCCTACTAGGCCTCATGTCTCGCTTAATGTTATGCTACATAGCAATTTGTGATCCGTCCTTAGCAATTGTCCAGCAGTGTATACAGGCATACGGTGCATTCGGTGTTCCGTCAAATTCTCCATATCATTTATTACCGCAGTTGGCGTTCATTTTTATACTAAAATTATTTTATAAAAAAGATAAGTTTTTTACATTAAGATCGCATATAAAGATCCTGCCGGTTTTAATTCTGTCATGATTTTTAAGACAGAATCAGATTAAAGTTAGAAAAGTGAAAAGACGACCTTTATTCTTTCATTTGTACATCTGTTCTGACATCGAGAGCAGGGAGGAAAAAGCACGCCATGGTGGTGGTTTCAAGTGGATAACACTTGAAAAACATATGGTAAGTATCGCTGCTTTGAAGAGGGTGCTTGCAAGTTAATGCTGACATATGTTGACTATTAAATCTAACGATCTGGAATTAGACATGTTTATTGGCTAGGCCATATGTTCGGAAGAAATAAATGGGTGATTAGTTTGATACTTGAAGATTGGAACTGAGAAAGATGAATCAAGTGCTAGATAGGGAATTTAATTTTTAATCTAATTTAATTATCCTTACATATATATAATTAAAATTTTTTTCTCTTTTTTCACTCTCCAATTTTTTTGTGCCTCCAAATCTTTTGAGCCCTATGCACACATGCTTAGCGTGCATAAGTGGAAAAGCGACCCTGTGCTTATTTTTTATAGCTGTGATTATGTGTTCGGTGGGGCTAAGGATTTCTTTTTACTGATAATTCTTTTCCTAAGTACTGATAATTTCTTTCGTAGGCAGGATATTTACTGTTAAAATTACTATGAAGTTGTTTGAATTGTCGGTTACGGTTAAATTTTATCATCAGGGATTACTCAAATTCCTAACAAACAGTCTTGGCAGTATATCGATGCGTAAGCAAAATTTGTGTTTCCCCCATTCAGTTTTAAAAACATGAATTACAGTATCTTCATGTTTGCTTTTTGATGTCAGAGGTTTACTCATGGGCATAGAGGAAATAACTTTTGAAATAAAGACGCTCTACTCCAAAATTTAATTAACAGTTTAACGTTTTGTTCAGAAATTCCAAATCTACTGAGTTAGCCAGCTAGAGAGTCGTACTCGTTCTCTCTCGATAACGGTCAACCATAGAAATATACAACGACACCGTAGAAAACTCAAACCACTCGACTCGTCCCCAAAGTGTCTTATCTCATCGGTGTACTGATGTCAAGCAGTGTCGCTTTCTGGCGCTATTATATTCAATAGTATATGAGTGGGGATTTCATGGATTTTGACAAAATTCCTAAGTATGACATTACAATTTCAACTTTTAAAAGTTTTCGATAAGTCTTCGCGCGCCATTGTTAAATTATGCCTTGAAACACTGTGGCACATATATCACAGATTGGGCATCCATGTTCTAGATCTAGACCAGGGATACTCAACCTTTTTTTCCACATACACATGATCGGTATTTCAAGCGGGCTGCATACACATGATAAGAATTTAACGCGGGTCGCAACATGAAGATAAGGTAAAAAGTACATTATAAGATCAAAGCAACATCGACAAAGAAAATTGATCAAAATATTAAAGCTAATCTTTTGGCATTTATTTTAATACTAGCCGTTACCCACCCGCTTCACTGGGTATTTCACGATGTTGTATAAATATATACTGTTTCCATATGTATAAATTATTGATATCTAGCATTAAGAATTCGATTGTATTGAAAAATATATTTATAGCTTTAACTCTCGCCACTTGATATAAAAAGGACAGAAATTATAATTTCTAATTTTTATTAATATCTAAAATATAGGAGTAGAAAGATTTTTTGTGCTCACTTAACCTAATAATCAAGTGGATTTTCGCCAAAGCAACTTTCAGTGGATCTCCACTCCATAAAATAAACATGCGTGCTGAATTTCATGTCTAAATCTTAAAGAGCAAAAACGGAATTTTTATCATCAATGCGCCCCGTAACCCCGTTGAGAGCATTCTTAGAGGATTTCCATTCAACAAAAGAAACATGCAAACCAAATTTTATTATAGTCCAAGTAGTTCGAAAACGGGAATTTTGTCTATCAATACGCCTCAATAACTCCCCCGATTACCCCTGGAGTTGATTTTTGTAAAATCAATTTTTAGCGGAACTCTATTCAACTAAAGAAACGAGCTCAACAAATTTCAAGTAAATGGGTTAAATTCAAAAACAGGAATTTTTTTATAACTCTCCTTAACCCCTCGCAACCCCACTCCTTTGGGGGTCCGTTATCGCAAAATTCTTTGTTAGAGGAACTCCATTCCATGAAAGGACCATATATTCTAATTTTCAAGCAGGTGAGTCTAATAGTTAAAAAACGGAAATATTTATCTATTGTGCCCCTTAATCCACCTCAGTGCCCCTTGGGGGTCAATTTTCCCGAAACTTATTTTGTAGCGGATCTCTACTCCATGAAAGGAATCTGCTTATCAAATTTCAAGATTGTACGGCTAATAGGTTAAAAATGGAAATAATTATCTATAACTTCTCTTAAGCCCCCGCAACGAAACCTTGGGGGTCAACTTTCGTAAATACCATTTTGCCGCGGACTTCTACTCCATGAAAAGAATCTGCGTATCAAATATTTAAACTGTATGTCTAATAGTTTCAAAATGGAAATAATTATCTATAACGCCATCTGAGTCCCCTCTACGCCACTTGGGCTTCGATTTTCATAAAACTCATTTTCTAGCGGGTCTCTACTCTATGAAAGGAATTCGCTTACCCAATTTCAATACTCTACGTCTAATAGTTTAAAAATGGAAATAATTATGTTTAACACCCCTTAGGCCCTGCAAACCCACTTGGGATTCGATTTTCACAAAAGCTATTTTGTAGGCGATCTCTACTCTGTGATAGGAATCCACTTCCCAAATTTCAAGACTGAACGTCTAATAATTTAAAAATTTAAATAATTATGCATAACGCCCCTTAAGCGCCCTCAACTCCCCTTGGAGATCAATTTTTGTAAAAATCATTTTGTATGGGATCTCTACTCTATGAAAGGAATTTGCGTACCAAGTTTCAAAACTGTGCATCTTATAGTTTAATAATGGAACTAATGATCTATAACGCCCCTTAAATCTCCGTAACGCCTCTTGGGGTTTGAACTTTGCAAAATCTGTTTTTAGCTGATGTCTACTCTATGAAAGGAACCTGCCTATACCAAATTTTTAAGTCTGTAGGTGTAATAGTTCCGGAGATATCGTGATTAGTCAGTGAGTGAGTCGCTTTTCTCCTTTATACCTGTATACATAGATAGATTTTTGGGATATTTGTTCGGTAGCATCTAGAATCCCAACTCTGATTTTAAAAAAAATATTTCAAAAACCTTCCCGGGGATATAACTAATAATTTCCCAAATTTTCACGTCGATTGGATGCATAGTTTTTGAATCTATCGAGTACAGACAGACACACATTTATTTTTTTATATATATAGACTATATTAACTTTTCTATCAAACACACACACAAAAAACGTTTATTTTTATGAATTTTTACTGAGTTATGAGATAGTTTGTATTATCTTTCATCTATGACAAAAAAAGCCTTTTGTTTACTTTCTACTATTAAAAAACAAATTGATAGCAAAATGGACACATTTGATTGCTTCATTGATAGAATTTCCTGTTTTTGTACATTGTTCTCCATTAATTGAATTTCTTAGTGCAATGGGCCATGACCGGGCCACTCAAAAAAGGCCGGCGGGCCGCAGGTTGAGAGTCATTGAACTAAACCAGGGGTGGCGAACCTTTCTGAATCAACGTGCCATTTTTTTCTCAAGAAATATTTAATGAGGTACAGACGTGCCATCAAATAATTTTGACGTGTGATTATTGAGAAAATAATAAAACTACATAATCTTTATTTTTGCTACAACAAATTAATTATTTACTTATCTACAAAACTCTTTATTTACTACGAAAAAAATGCATTTTGTACTGTATAATAGTAAATGTTTTAGTTATAAGAGTAATTCAAATTAGTGTGATTAGTTTAGTGTGATTCCTGTTGTTGCACATTATATAGATGACAAATAACTCACATTAGGATTATAAGATGTTCCTTTTAGTAGAATGCAAGCTGAATTGGAGTCATTTGTAAGACGGTTTCTAAGCGAGTCTTTAATGTTATTCATCTCTGAAAATAATAACTCGCAGGCATTGATAGATGGAAATGTGGTTGTAAAAGCATGATTCAGCTTCTTCAAACAGTTAAATGTGTCTGGAATAGAATTTCAGGTTTCCAAAATTCAACTACTGGCATTTTTACTGTACATCTCAACTCCAACTTTTTCCTTATTTTAATAAATTTTTGAATCCATATTGAACTAGACTGGAAATCAATCAGTTGCATTTCAAATTCTTCAACTTCCAACCAGTCGAATTGGGACAAGTTTAGTAGTTTATCGAATGAAGTCACATCAGGATACATAATAAAATTCAGTGTTTCTGATAATTCATTGAACTAAGAAACTAGGCTGAAAATTCCTTGATTAAAGAATCAATTATGGAAATAAATTCATCAATAACTGTGATTCTTCATCTTGCTTCTCATGGGCATCTAAAACTTTGATATATATATATTTTAAGTTTGGGAAGTACTTATAATTTCTTGTAATAATATCATTTATGAAAACATGCAGTTTAGCGTCAAAAGTGCTAATGAGATCTCTCATGAAGATTAATCCATAGTGAACTTAGTTATTTTTAACTAAAATGCAAACCAATTTGATCAGTGACGTGCCCAAAATATTGTGTCGTGTGCCATCAATGGCACGCGTGCCGTTGGTTCGCCATTCCTGATCTAGACAAACATGGAATATAGATCACCCGTGATATGAAGAGTCTTGATTTTGCTTTTCGAATAAGTTTATTTCATCACAGAGAAATAACTTCTAAGGAAACGATTCATATCCCCCTCTCCTTTTTTAATACCTCGTGATTAGAACATTAATGATCAAAATTTATACTGTAATATTTAGACAACGTGATTTCCTGAATTATGAAAGGGGATAAAAAGAAACTTAAGCTTTTGGAGTTTTATGACATGAGAAATTAAAATATGTAGATGTTTTGGTATATTGCAACTCTCTCTTTTTTTGTATTTTAAGTACTCGAAATAAATTACTCATAATTTTAATACAAAAAACTCCGAAAAGTGCTGAGTAGTAACTAATTTATCATCAAATGCTTGAGTGAGTGAGTGAGCTTGATTTCCACTATTCAGCTACACGAGGGCTTTTGGCGACAGACCACGTAATTTTGAACCACGTTCAAGAGACGTGGACGACACCTGAGTTGTCATCCCCTCTCCTAACTACCAAGCCACATCAACGGGAGGATGTGTTTCAGCTCTCGACAGATTTAGCGTGCATCGCTGCCCTACATGGCGGGTCTTTAGTGGTACTGGACTCTCGCGACAATGCCAGCCACGATCCGATACCTATACCACTCGGCTACCGCGGTGGCATCAAATGCTTGAAATACTCATTTAAAATAGGAAGTGGGCATAACTCAAAAACTCATAAGCAATGTTTTATGAAATTTAAAGTTTAAGCTATATGTGAAAAAAAATAATATAAAAAATAATTTTTTTCCTCACACTCTTCTTTTCATGATTATACTGAATTTTGCTACTTTGAAAGAGTTTTGAAACTTTGCACCATAATTTAAAACATACAAAACTTCATTCATTCTGTTACACCAATGCATTTAATTGATTTCTAACCTTCAAAATTGGATCGAAAAGTGGTTAATAAGTTTCTTTTGAAATATCCCTAAAAAATTTGGTTCTTCTGAACACTCCAAACAACAATGATCAGTAAAGACTTAGAAGGAGGGAAAATTCAGTACAGGAATTCGTTATTTATTTTCTTGCTATATTAACAAACAATGTTGTAGACAATATGAATAAAAGAGGAAAAAATCTGGAAAAGTGTAATTTATGTTATTGTTGTGCTCACTCTTTTGCTGTTAAAAAAAAATTGAGTTTCCTACGATAAACCACATGAAAAGATGACAAGAAAGATATAATCCTGTTCCATAATTTAAGTTCAGGACTCATTACTGATGCCATACAAGAAAGCATTCTTACTTCTTGGTTTCAGGGCAATTGAATTATTTTACACATGAGGCTTCGTCCAATTTTCGTATCCTTGCAATGTTAGATTTTCTCAGAAAATCTAGATCACACACACGCGCGTCTCCGTTATGGAAACTTACTATTTTCAAATGATTTTTCATACTATTTACATTCAATTTGAATATTACTTTTAGCAAAGTCTATATCTGTTAATTATGCACTAGAATGAAGCCCAGTGGCTTAGTGGTAGTGCATCACGCTTCCACACCACAGGTCCGAGGTTCAATATCCCGGGCTGGGCTAGGTCGACTCAGTCTTTCATCCCTTCAGTGCGTCAATAAATGAGTACCAAGCTTGTTTGGGAACTTAACACTGGGGGTTTTGCGTCAGACTGACCACTTGACCGGAACATCTGCTCATGCACCTCAGGACCCAAGGTCACGTATACTGATATAGGCACAGTAGGCTTTGACTCTCATGGGCTATTGTGCCGCTGAGTTAAGTTTATACACCCGAATGGTCCAAAGTGGAAGCGTTACTTATAATACAAATCCGTTCCCGAAATTCTTAATTTTCCTTTTGCAAAAAAAAAAAGAAAGTTATTTGAAAAAAGAATTTAAGTCAATTCTTACTTTGAATGGATGAATAGAAGGTATTTTATTAACGATTGAAAATTTGAACGATATATATACAGTGGTGGCCAAAATTGGGGACACTTTTTAAAATTGTTATGGTTTTTAAGTTTGTATCCTTATAGAACATTTTACGTGGCACCAAATGAAAAGTATTTTACACCATTTTAAAGAGAATTTAATACTAAATTCAATACAAAGAATAAAATTAAAATGTTTGCAATGCAAAAAAAAGTTTTGCTGAAATAACTGTCGATATACATTAGATACTGATGATAGCAGTGAGTTATCAGAGCTTAGTAAGGTTGCCTTTATTCTTTATTAGACCTTCACAGCTATGTTTTATTGAGCTGAAAATAGTTTTAAGCTTTTCCTTCGTTATTTCATACCAGGAAACAATTATATCCTCAATTAGTTCCTTTTTATTTCATGGGTACCTCATTCGGACAAGTTCGGACAAGAGTTCAAACGGTGCCTAAAGTTTTCAATAGGATTGAGGTCAGGACTATTTCCTGGCCGGGATCACAATGATATTTAGTCAAAAAGCAAGGACATCAAATAAAAGAGTAGATTGGAAACATGTGTAACGAGAAAGTGGTTTTCATATGTTAAAATTACATAACGAGGGGGGTAGCTCAGTGACTTCTTCTGGAGACTGAACATTTCATTTAAGATGTCAGGAGACGAATTAAATAAAAAAAAGTCCAAAAAAAGTCGACCACAACTGTTGAAGACAGAACAAAAATACTATGTTTCAGAGATAAAAAAATTATGGACATCCATCAGAAGTGATCTAAGTGATGCTCTCTCTCTCTCTCTTGTGTTTCCGTCAGTTCAAAAACAATCAAGAGTAGATTAGCAGATGTAAGACTAAAAGGTAGAATTCCACGTAAAAAACCGTATCTCAATTTACAGCAGTGCTAAAAGGGACTACCGTGGGCAATAAAACACACTAATTGGACAAATGAGTATTGTTCCTTAGTTATATAGAGGTGCGAAACTAAATTATTGTTATTCGGTAGTAATAGCCTAAAATATGTAACACGTAGAATAGCAGAAATGCTACATCCTGACTGCATGCAAGCAACTGTGAAGTACCCACATAGTTTTATTATTTAATCATGCATATCAGCAGATGGTATCGGTTGCCTTCATATCTTCGATGTAACACTGAATGTCATAAAATACATTGACACCATTCTAAAACCCAAACTTCTGCCTTCCATCAGGGATCTATTCACCAACAATGCTTCGTTTAATTTTAAGCAACATTCTGCTTCTTACCACACAATAAGGTAATTAAAAGATTGGTGCCATTCTAAGATCATTGAACTGTTGTACTGGCCAGGAAACAGTCCTGACCTCAATTCTAACGTTAATTCTGTGGGGCCTCAAATGTCCTCCCGTTGGTGTGGTGTGGAAGTTAAGAGAGGGGGCCTCGTCACTTGACCATGGCCAGAAGTCTTCGTGTAGCTAAATATAGTGCGACGTTAATATTCATTCACTCACTCAGGTGAAGTATAGCAGTTGCCTCAAATAGACGGGAAAGTACCTTTCGAGAATTTATTCTAAGGTCCTCCCCCCACACACATTGTGAATTCGTTAACATAATGTTAATCTTGAGAAACTCCTACTTTTCTTCACAAACATAGACTAGGGCATTGGTTTGAATGTTATAAAGTGCACCCAAAATAGCGAAAAATAATTGTCTCTCTGGAACTACATTATTTCTTCAACATGCAAAAGTATTCTCCACACATATAAACGATTGTCCTAACCGCCCAAATTGAATCATGACTCGTCACTGACCTGACATGATTCCATTCAGTTGCAGCTCAATTCCTTTGAGCGTTATACCACGCCAAACAGAGGCGGCGGTGAGTGGGTGCCAATGGCAGTATGCGTTATGGGCGCCGCGATAGCAACTGTCCTTTTCCAGGCACTTTGCGATGGTACAGACTAACACAAAGGCTCGTTGTGAAGGTGCTGTATGTGTATGGATGGCGGTCTATGAGATAGTTGACGCTATGCATACGTGTCGTATGATGTGACGGTTTTCTCGACTACTGGTCTGTCAAGTGTATCCTGAGCATGATCACCGTGTAACAGACCTCTCCCTTGTCCACTGGTACCCACACCTTCTCCCAGAAAAGTCAGAACGGCCTATATAGAGAGCTACTCGTCAAGCTGACCTCCCGTTACCATCATCCCTATGATTCTTCTCCTCCCGAACTCTGACAGCTGCTCATATTGTCCCCGGTGGTGACGTAATGGCATCTCTTGTTAAAAAGCATCCTTCTGCAACAAATGAAATACACACAAACAAGCATTGCTTACATGTTTTATAATCCAAGGAGAACAAAGTTCATCGACATCTAGTGACATTACGCAATACACCATCACGCTGCATTTCTAATAGTTTGTATATCTGTCGGACACGAATCATCATGCCAAGTTTCGTAATGATCCCACTCTTAATTTTAGTGCGCAAATTTTTATGGCAATGAGTGTATTTCAGAAGAGATACTTATAATTTAATAGGGATACTTGGCTTGATGCCGCCCAGCCAGTATGGTGGTTATGACATTCAGCTTGTAATTGAGTGGGCTCGGGTTCGAATCCTGAATAAGGCATAGATGCATCTTCGAGAAAAGAAGTCGGACTTTTACATGAAAGGGGTTCTCGTCTCCAATGGAAAGCAGCGCACCCTTTCTGTTCTATGCTGGGATCATCGTTTGTAATAAAGTCTATATTCTTATGTGATTGTACTGTATGTTTCTGTTCATCTATCTCTCGTCTTTCCTACGTCTCCCAGAAAGAAACGCACGACAACAACAACTCAGCTAGATTCCTTGAGCCCTAACTACAAGATTCCTAATTCTTTCTCTGGATACACTAACACTTCCAATATAGACGATAATTTAATCTAACGACAACACGTCCAACTGCTATTTTCCTCTGCGAAATCAATTTATTAACTTTAAATATTAGTTGTTCTCTTTTGCGTAAGTCACAGTTTTGTAACAAAAAGAGGTTCTCAAATCAAACACTATTAGAAGTATTTCCCCTTGATGATTAATAGAAGGGCAAAGAAAATACGTTATATGTATAAACTTAGTAAATTAATCTACACCACTTATATATTCTTTCATGTTGAGTTTTATCTTTTCAATTTAGGTAGCAAAATAAATTTTAAGCAAGTCTTCGTTGTTTTAAATGTTTGTATGTTAAATGTATCCCTTCATATTTTACTTTAAAGTTATCTTTTTTATATTTTAAAACAATGTTCTCTTTCTCTCTCTCTCTTAATTGTGTTTTGATCCTACCTGTAGAATCAAATTTCTAGAATATAATCTTTTTCTTTTGTTTTCTAGAGTCAATCTTTTTAATTTCGTGAGTTTCGAATCAGAATACATTGTTCCTTGTAAGATTAACATATGAGGCAGCATTAAAAAAAAGGTAATGTACTTATATAAAACTGTTTTTGTAATATTTAAATATTTTTATTGTGAATGTAAGTTTACAAAATACTGAAGTAATTCGAAATTTTTTAAAGTGAATTTTAGATAAAAAAATAAAATATAATTCATCGTACTTTCTCTATAATTGATACTTCAAAATTTTTTCAAACAACATTTTATAGGTAAGATGATTCGAATTTCATAAACATTATTGAACATTTTTGCATTAAATGTTAGGTGAGTCTTCTGCTTTTTGAGAGGCATCGCCGTTCCCCTGGGACTTCTCTTTTTCACTTTTGTTTTCATTTGTTTCCCTAGAGTTTTGAGCTCCCAGGCCTTTTTTATTTCTTGCCAATATGGTCAAAAATTCAAATACTAAATTTGCCGCGGTAAGAGACGTATTACCACTTAAGTCATACGGTGGAGACACCTGAAACATAAAAATTAAAATAGTTAATTAAATGCTATTAATTGCTGAGCATAAATCAGTACAGCTTTTAACCTATACTGATGATATTGATGTGATGGCTCGCCCCCTTCCTGCTCTAAAAGACGCATTTCTTGCCTTTAAGATTGCAGCAAGTCGAATGGGTCTAGTTAGAAATGGAAAAAAAAATCGGATTTTTTTATTTGTTCACAGATTATAGCAAGTTTTTAAAAATGACAGCATTAGATTTAGATTTGTTTGTAAATAATAGGTAATAAAAACATTATTGATAGCATTTGATTACAATTTCAGGCCTTAAAAAAACAAGCAAGCACGCAATCTTTTTTTTTTTTTAAAAAATCGTATTCAGGTATGAACGCCATCTTCGTACTAAGCAGGATTTCTAAAATGTTACGATTGTGTAGGGGGGGGACCAGTTTTTGAATGCAACGAATGGGAAGTAAGAAATTAGTTCAAAATGATGATTTGAGGAAGTCTTAATGCACATAAAATATTGTACCCTTAAACTGTACTGTTTTCAAACCATTTTACATTATAAAGTGTTTACACAAAATCTATAATAATGTGCACATTTATAATACCTCTATAAAATTAGATTTCCAGAGGGAAACAAAACTTGAAAACAAGCTGTTACTTTCAGTGCGGCTAACGTATTTGCTATATTCATTCCTATAAATTATAAATACACTTTTATACTTGGGAAATAGTACTTTTTTCGTTATTGAAAACCGTTTTGCTCCACTGTATTTCATATAAGAAGTACAATAATCAAAAGTACCGTGGGTGATCGGTTAACGAACACTTTCACGAAAGATTTTTGTGATCGGATAACAAACACATATTCGGACAAAGAACACTTTCAAGAAATATTTTTTGTGTTTGGACAACGAATACATATTCGGAGGTGATCAGGGAGACTCCTCTTAAATTATGGATGAAATTTTGACAACTGCTAGAGATCTGGAATTGGAGGTAAACGAGAATGACATAGAAGAGCTCATAACGGGACATGAACTAACGACAGAACTCCAAGAAATTTAGAATGAAGAACACAAAGAAACACAGCGAAATGTGTCTCCTTCTGAACAAGAGGAAGACGAAAGAGCTCCAATGCCGACATCTGCCATTAAATATCTTTTGAAAAAGTGGGTGTATGTCAGAGCAATGATCTTAGAATGGCACCCAAACCAAGCTGATGTCAGTAGGGTTGGGGATCTTTACAACAACAATGCCATTAATTACTTCCGGAAAATCCTGAAAAAGAGAGAAAAGCAATCGACATTGGACATGTTCTTCAACGCCCCATGAGCAAAAAATGAAAAGGACTGATTAATATGCAAGACTATATGTATGTATTATTTTTAAAAAAACTAAATTATGCATTTTTTAAAATTTAATTTTTAGGGTCTCCAGAACGAATTAATCGATTTCACATAGAAGTCTATGGTGAATCGATGATCGGTTAACGAACAATTCGGATAGCGAACACAGTCTTGGAACGGATTATGTTCGTTAACCGATCACCCACTGTATAAAAAAATGATAAAGAATGCAAAAATTAAAAACTCATCTCTTGAGATTATTGATTTATAAATTTAATACAATAAAGGGAAATTTTCCTCAGTAAAAAGATTTATCTTGTAAAAAAAGAATTAGCAAAAATAAACAATAAAAGCTTATGAATCAATTTTTCTTTTACAGAGAAAAACAAATTAATATGTAGAGTATAAAAAGGAATGTGATTTTAAATTTACGATTTTAGTTATTAAAATTCATTCTGGACCATTGTTTTTCATTACAAAACAATTATTAAAAACGAACAGCACCAAAATAATTCTAACTGATAAAAATAATTTGAAATACAAAAAATAATCTCTTCAGACAATCTGTTAATTTGTTATAATAAAGTAAACTTTTTTCCACCCTTACCAGCTTTGCTTTAAGATAAAATTATTAGCAAAAATAACAATAAAATTCAACTAAATTTTTTTCATATTCATAAAATGAATTTTAGCAAGAGCTAAAAAAAAAGAAGAGAAAAAAATCAAATTTAAATTCGTGATTCGAGTTTTAAAAATTGAATTGCAAACGATGCAGTTAAAAACATAAGAGAAGCGGGAGAAATTTTTTTAGCTGAGTTGGCAAAACGGAAATAAGGAGTTTAAAGCGAAATAAAGAGAAAAACGGAAATAAGAAATTGAAATCATTTTAAAAATAAAACGAAAGAAAAATATTTAGGTCACTTGATATAGCAAAAAAGTAAAGTAAACTTCTCTTGTAACACTGCAGTTGTAAATTTGAGAAATTCGAATAACTATAAAGTAAGAGAATACGCGATTTTACGTTAAAAAATATAATAAAAATCAGTAGTGATTAAGTTGCAATATTTAAATATAAAGTATTTAAGCTTTAAAAAATTAATTGTTTATAACTGATTGGGTTTGTTCTAATTTCTCTCTACTGCAAACCAACGTTGCATTAAAAACAAGAATAAAAATTATGCATTTAGATTTAGTGATTCTATACCTCTTTATTCTCATCGGACTACCTAATTACTTTAATTTTATTTTTGGATAATTATACGGGTGTCAGTAGAGCACACAAGGGAAGATCCCCGGGTTCGGCCCCCCATAGCTTTTGATTTTTTTTTATTAATTATAATTTTATGTATATAGTACACACATCAAATTTAATTAAATATGTTATTAAAATTTATTTTATCAATTAATGCTGCGTATTTATTCAATAATTTATTTCTCCCCGATTTTGTTTCCGATAAACGACAAAATCAAAAGAATATGTTTGGCAATGTATTGGGAGTATGATACGAAAATAATGGAGTTAGGCCCTGTATCCATTCCCCCTCCCTCCTCTTGAAATATTACTGCGTGCGCCACTGATATCTGGTAAAAATGAAGAATTGATAAGATAGGTGCTCTCTCTCTTTGAAAATAAATGCCCGCAGTTTCATGGCAATTTCATAAAAATAGAAAAATGGAATTTATAATTAGCTTATCATTGGTAAAGCGTTGTTCATTGAGAAGGTGTATATTTTGATAAATAAAATTATTTTAGATAAAAGTGCACAAAAATGATTTTTTCCCTTCAGTTCAAAAACGACAGAATTCCTTTTGTTACCTGTTATATGAAAATATACATGCATAGATATTGAAACTTATTTATAATTAACAATTATTACCTCCACAACATCTCCTCCAACAAGTTGAAGTCCTTGCAAGCCTCTGATAATTTCAATCACTTGTATGGATGTCAAACCTCCGATTTCTGGTGTACCTGTGAAATTACAACTTTTTTTTTTGAAAAATTAAGAGAATTATGCATAAATAACTCAAAAGTAAGATCACTATTATTATCAAGTACTAATTATTATACATAAATAATAATTATTAAGAAAACTCATTATTTTTGAATTTCAATTATTGTAAAAAGCCTAGCGCTGGTTTTTACTCGCCACCAGTGGCGCACACAAGGAAGGGGTCCTGGGGGTCCGGACCCCCCTCCCCAAAGCCCTTGATTTTTTCCGATTGATTATAATTCTAAGTATATAGTACGTAAAATTTAATTAAGTATTTGTTATTAATGATTAATTTTATTAATTAATGCTAATTATTTACTCAATTAGTTTTTTACTGTGTTTTGTTCCCGAAAATCGATAAAATCAAAAAGAGCATGATACAAGAATGGTGAACTTTCGACCCCGGACCCTCCTCCCCTCTGAAAAATTCCTGTGTGCGCTACTGCTCGCCACAGTTTAACTATCAGTTAATTTACAACAAATGATGCAAAAAAGAGAGGTGCATATAGTATCGTGATCATTTTTTTAATTTCTAATGAGCTGCGGATTGATGTTTTACCATTGCAGACCTAGTACATCCCCCGGGAGCAGGTATCTCTTTTTATTGTGGTACCTATAGGCGGATACCAATCACCGTAGGAAATTTTGACGCCCAGTTTCCTTCCTAGAGGGGGCATCTGAGCTCTGACAATGCGACCCTGTACTAGGATTTAATTTTGCCTAGGGCACCTAAGCCAAACGTGCACTCTAGGGATCTTTTACATGCCGTATGATCATACGACATGGCCACTGTCGGTTTTGTGCATTATGAAAATCCACCAAAATCCAGCCGGGGTCGAACCCACTACCTTAGGTGCAGAAGGACAACGACAAACCAACCACGTCACCCAGCCGACTATTTTTGAGCACTATATTGAAATAAACTTGATAAAAAAGGACACGTGAAGTATGTTTTCGACCAAGTCTATAAAACTCATACGTTGTATCTCATTGTCACAAGAAATTTCTTATGTGAATTCGATAAGTAATTATTATTTAACAGTTTCATAGCGCACGTAATTCAATTTTTTTTTTTAAAAAAAGAAATTACAAGAAATCGTATGCTAGCAAATGTACCTTGTAGTTGTACAGTTATTTTAATTTAAATTAGTTATTTGATTGTATCTTCTTACACGTATAGTAATGTAATCCCTAATCATGTTTCAGAAACTGCACATGCATTTTTGTTAATGTGTATCAGTAATTTTTTGAAATGTTGAAATGCACACACAGGCTCTTTGACGTTAGAGATCTATAACGAGTACTGACTGGACGAAACAGACAAAATTTTGGTTTGCATTTACAATAGAGTATATCTACTTTCGACTTTTAAAGGAAAAAAAATTAATACCACAAGAGCTACCGCTTACTTAAAGAGCTTATTTAATTGAATTTTATTGTTTATTCATTACCGAACTCATTGATTTTTTTTTAGCTTCCAAAGATTTCATAACTCTTACGAAAAAATTTTACAATAAGATTTTTTTTATTACAATAAATATTCCTTTAATGATTTAATATTTTCATTCTTTTAAACTCTTAACCATTATATAAGCATTATTTGCGCATTTAAATTCTCTCGATATAATTTTTTCCGTGATGCTGTAATAAATATATTATACTCTATCGCAACAATGCCAGCGTTCAAGTTCACTCGCCAAGTTGACGACTCCGATTTCACATGTATCATGCACTGTACGCTGAAATGGCAATCGTTTCATATAATGTCGCCAACACAGTTGTGATAGTTCATTATATTGCAAGCTCTCGCAGAAAAATATCGCAACGATTTCCTGGACTGGAATCGTTGCGGGAGAAGAAAGGCATTGTCTCATACGAAGAATTATTAACAAACAATGGAACTAAATACTGAAGCTGCAAGAGCAGCAGGTTTATCAAAATCAGAGAACTTTATCAATGAAGAGTAGGACGATGCAGTTACAGTGATGAATTTAACTGAAGAGGAGTGTCAAGAAAGAATTTTGTGGAAAAAGAACAAACAAATAGAACTACACAATACACGAAAATTGCAGTTTTACACTTTGAGCGATGAGTATGAACAGTTGTATAATTTTGCAATGGGGGTTAGTCCGCCGATAGGGGGACAGGGGTATATCCGCCTCTCCCTAGTCATTTTAATATAATTTAATATTTATGTGTCTTTGTTTCATGTGCTTATTTGCTAATTTTCAACGCTGAGCATAACTAGAGAAAATGATTGTTTTTATATAATACTTTCATCTCAAAGTTATACCTGTTCCAGGAGCATAGCAAGGATCCAATGAATCAATATCCAAGCTCATATAAACGGGACCATCTCCTAAATGCTTGCGAATGTCTTCCATTATAGGATTCATAGAAGTATGCCAACAATCCTGAGCTAATATTACTTTAAAACCCTGAGAAAAGAAAAATAATTACTGAAATTTTAAATAAAAATGTTTTTAAAGTTGCCTTTATTTTTTGTACAGATAATGAGAAAGCAAGGGTGTCCAACGCGTGGCCTATTGACTGCATGATGCCCAAGAAACGAGAACGGAGCGAAAGTAATATTCACATTCCACACTGATGATTAATTTTATTGTTATGTGTGTTTTCTGATGCAATTAGATAACGCTGAAAGCATGGCACTTAATACGTCGTACATTTCGTTATTTGTACATTTTCTTATTATTTCCGATCACTGACTTCTGGGAAATACAGGAAGAATGGTATCGTGTGGTATGGGAGTTTTAAATAAAAAATACTCAATTAGCCGTATTTTTTTTGAAGTGATAACTTCTTTAGGCACGTTTTTCTGGAGAGTGAATGGTGCGTTTTAAAAAGTCAAGCATTGCTACACTCGGGTTTGTAACGCTCGCAACAATGGTAACAATACTACTGATTGGTAACAATACTATTGAATGGTAACAATACTACTCGTAACAATACTACTGAATCATTTGTGTTTAATGAGTCATGTATCGAAGAAATTTGTGCAGTGAAATATGGAGCGGAAAATGGACAAATAATTCTAATGGTTACTATTTATATTTCCCCAAATCAAAATGTAGAGAACATTATCGAATTTATTCACAAAAATTTAGTTGCCTACACTGTGTGAAGCCGGATCAACTCTTCTGAACAAATTGCCTATTATTTTAAGTGGGGATTTTAATGTAGATTTTTCAAAGACAAAAAAATCAAAGCCTTTAGTAGATTTTTTAAAATTAAAACTCTATTTAATTATGTCAAATGATCCAAATGAAAGCACGACACAAAGTACAGAACAACGCTTGACGGAGTTTTTTTTAGGTATTCAAATAATTTTGAATCTAAAGTATTTATAACCTATATTTCAGCTACCATAAACCTATTGTTTCCTTCTTGGAATACAATTAATTCACAAATATGATTGTATATTTCGCACAAAAATATTACTTTATGAGTACAGACATATGAATAAATAATTTTATAGGACAATACTGATATCCCTTTGATTTTTATTTACCGAACTAATCCCCTGAAACAACATTACAAAATTTTAAGTTATCACTTCTATCGTGTAGTCATAAGCACACACACTCTATCTTTTTTAGGGGGGGGGTTGTCACAATGCTATATTAAAATTTATTCTTGAGAATATTTAATAATATTCTCTTGAGAATATTCTTGAGAATATTTTTTCCATGCTGTATTTACTCGAATCTAAGCCGATATCGATTTTTTAAGCCACGCTGCCAATTCTCTACTAGTTTAAGAGAAAAAATTAAAAGTTGCGTAAAAGGTTCTCATCGATATCCGATACTTAAGAAATTTAAAAAAAAATTTGAATGAGACATAATAAGAAGCTAATAATTAATTTATTTTACTAGTTTTAAAAACTTTCAAATACATACATAAACCTATAATTACTCTAACCGTCAGAATCATGTTTCTAAAATATCCAATCGCTCAAAATGTCACAGCTGACTTTAGAATGATGCCGGATTCGACATTTTCCCACACTGTGCCATCTTCCGTGCCATCCAATCGTTCTGAGAGGACCCTGTATCAAAATTCCTTCGGGGCCCCTTTTAAGATGTGGAAACCCTGTTAATGGACTGTAGTTACACATGTAGGAGCCCCTGTAGCTTGGGGCCCCCGTATTATTGATACGGTGGTTGCTCCGCCCCTGCATCCAATGCATCTGTTATGTAGCATTTTTTTAAAGAATGTATTAAAGAAGCATGAAAAAAATTATTAGAGAATGTTGGACAGTTACAAGCAAAAATTATATCATTTTGTATACGCCATCGACGTATATTTGCTTCATCAGTGTCAAATTTTCAGTGGCCACTGCTTTGGGTCCGTTTTTTCCCTGCATATAAACTTACCTCACTTTTCATAGTGAACTCGTCTTGATGCTATTGACGATATCTTTGTAGTTTAGGTTATTAAAACAAAGCGTATACAAAAAAAATTTCGTTAATACGAGCAGACAACGATGCTTAGGATAAACTGAATATTGGAGATAAACTGCGGAATGAGATAAATTATCGATGCAAGTAGCCAGAATAAACGGTTACATTTTTTCCTTCGATTCTAAGCCGCACCCGATTTTCAGTTGCATTAACACTGGAAAAATAGTGCGGATTAGATTCTAGTGAATAAGGTACGTGTGTTTACATGTATGTGCATCATAAAGTTGGGTCCTAACTGAATTAATCTCTTAGCGACAAAAAAAAGGAAGAAAACTTTTAAAGATAAACGCTTCAAGTTGGAAACTTTCCCATCGAAAGGAAATATTTTTCAGTTCATTGAATGAGTAATTCTACTAATACCGGGTGTTTGTAATTAAACTTGAAATTCGCGAGTAGTCTGTAGCAAAAATGTACAGCGGAATTGCTTGAAAGTTAGGTATTGGCAGAATGAAATGATGGGAATTTTATCGAGGGGGAAAATGAGTTTCAAAAACCACCCCTATGTGGCGTATCATAGCTTTATTGAGAATATATAAATTATCTACAAAAGTTTACAAAGCATGTGCTCGATATGCCGTCCACCATTGCCTGTTACCATCTAGAAGCGCAAAATCGCATGTTCAACTGTTGAGAGCAGCATGAACTGGGGAATATTATGCACATGGCGTTCTATGCTTTCTTTAAGGTGAGATAGAGATATGATGCGATCACGGTAGACCATGGTCTTGAGGTATCTCCACAGCCAAAAGTCACAAGGATTCAAGTTGGGGGATCTACGAGGCCAAGCTGTAAGAAAAATGCCGGTTTATGATTATGTCGTCACCCAAATGTCGACGGAGCACTTGTTTCACATAACGGGTGATGTGTAAAGAGTACCATTCTGTATAAACACTGTGGTTGAATCACATCGCCTTGCCTGAAGGGCCGGAAATAATGGATTTCTATAATAATAAAGCGTATCGTTAATTGGGGATGGTGCTTGTCACATGTCCTGCGGTGTAATACCTTTCGAGAAAAAAAACGGACCCACAATGAAGTTTGCTGCGAAAAATGTAGTGGAATTTGTAGGAATTTATACGTTCAAATACGGTAATTGTGCATTCTAACTGCACTTTTCAGATGAAAGTAGGCCTCGTCGGACTACAAAATGTTTCGTGGACATTCCGTGGAAACCACAACACAAAAGTTTGTCGACTATCCAGTTCATCTCGTAAAAGCCGTGCTGCACTAGCGATAGTTTATTGGGATAATGTAGCGTAAGACCTTTCGAAGAATCTTATGAACCGTGGAACGAGGTAGGTCAACAAATGTTGCAACACACCAAACACTAGTGCTGCCGATTGTTTGCGATCTGTCTACCTCCATTTGCGTCACAACATCATTTACTACGTGTGCTGCAACACATTTTCGTTTCCTTCCTGATTGAATCCCCAATGTTCCCGTTGCTTCAAATTTCCTAATCATCTTTGTTAGTCCTTGACTACTGAGTGGACCTTTTCGTAATCGCTTCAAAGACCGAAATTTCCGCAAAGCTTTAGTAGCAGAGTTTCCGTTTTGGTAGTACAATTTCACCAGTAAAGCACGTTCCTGGAGAGACAACGTCAT
This sequence comes from Trichonephila clavipes, assembly GCA_019973935.1. Lineage (NCBI taxonomy): Eukaryota > Metazoa > Arthropoda > Arachnida > Araneae > Nephilidae > Trichonephila > Trichonephila clavipes. The sequence continues at coordinate 1,162,416 of BMAU01019665.1, forward strand.
CTTCCTTGACTTCTAAACGAGTATGACTGCGGTTCTCTTTTCCCGCATCTTTATATATCGCGGGTTGCTGCGTGCGCACGGGATTATTATGGTTACGACATTTGCATATGCCAATAGTTTACATTGCACAACATCATTTAGAGGTGGTTTTTGAAACTCATTGTGTTTTTCCTGGATAAAATTTCCATCATTTTATTCTGCCATTACCCAATTTTCATGCAATTCTGCTGCATAGTTTTTTCTACAGACTGCTCGCAAATTTCAAGTTTGATTATGTGGACGCCCGGTATTTTTTTTATAAAGTAAAGAAAGCTGTACTTGAATTGTGTATGAACGGAGACTTGATTGTATCCACGTATAAAAAACCGAAAAATGACTCGAAAATATGCTTTTGGATGGCAAAGTATACAACTGATGGCTTTAAACTGTGATGCCCTGAAAACAGCTCAAGAGCGCCCTCACGACATATCCAGTAGGAACGGATATCTCTTGTAAAGTTAATATTTTCCCTTCTGTTTATATTAATATAATTGAATATGATTTAATAAACTCTTACATTGATATTCTTATTTCTTATTTGAACGAATTTTTTTTAGTTTTGCGTTGAGTTTGAAAAACGTAATTTGGTAACTTTTTTTACAACGCCAAAATAGTGGCGGGCTTAACTAAAACATAACTATACAATTTTGTGTCCATATTACTCTATATTCCTATTGGAAATACTTTAGCATCTAACAACCATCTTTTCATCGAAAAGGATTTTTTTGTTTGTTTTTATCACTAAGTTTTCAGAATGGTAATTCCTATATGAAGTCTGTTTGCTAATATACACATTCAATTTATGGAAGTGTTAACAGAATGTGTTGGTACACACGCATATTTTCTAATCGTCAAATGCGATCATCCACCAATCCCGTCAGAATGACTCTGAGCCCCCAACGAGTATGTTACAGATTTTTATATATAGCAGGGATTCTCCCTCATACTTTCTTACGGCTTACAAACGAATTTCGTAATATATAGAGCTTTTAGTAATAATTATTTAATTTCTTATGATCGTTATTTTAAGAAAAATAAACAACTCCTGAATCAACGTGGTCCGCCTTTGTTGTCTAGTGGTTGAATCTTCCCACTCTCCATAAGAATCTTCTAGAACAGGGATGTCCAACACAAATGATCTTGGAAAAACATTATAATCTCGCGTGCCACACATTAAAATATGTATCTTTAAATCAGATTTGAAAAAAAAACATTTATTGAGTGAAAATTTAAAACAGAATGAATTATTATTATTGTTTTCATTATTTTTCATGTATGCAGACATAGATAATATAATAATGCTTGTATAATATAATAATGCAATGAGTAAATAATGTTTAAAATATTACAGTTGCCATTTTCTTGAAAATTACGGTGTTCCTTTTGAATTGATCTTTTGTTACTCATTGTTGAAATTTGATAGGGCTGCCATTAGCAAACGATTAAGTATAAGTTGCCTTTATCTTAACCACCCTGAATATATATTTTTTAAACTTTAAAAAACATCTCTGACTGCCTCTTGCTTTTTGGGCACACTAAACAGAAAAGGAGGAGGAGAAATGAAAGTTGCACCCACAGAGAATCATGTACCATCCATAGTAAAGAATATGCATAATGCAACTCGGAATTTATTAAAAAAGTACTTCATTATAGAAAAATCAAATGTAACTGTTTCATATAAAATATAAATCTACTTAAATCTAAAGGACATTTCTATTATCAAAAAGGATTTATTTTAAAACAAGAACAGGTAACAGGCAAATACATTGTAGATTATATATATATATATATATATATATATATATATATATATATATATATATATATATATATATATATATAAATTTCCCTTCAAATAAATTTCAAAATGAAAACTTTAAAAACCTGATATTAAAAGTTTTTTAAGGTATCCGACTACGTTCGGAACCGTGATTGTGCAAAAGTGCATAAATGGATAATTTTCATGATATTTAGTGTCACTTAGATAAGAAAACGAAAATAAAATTGTTTTAAGAAGATTATTACAATAAAAATTTATTTAAGTAAAATATTTTGACAAAAAATGAATATAGGATGACCAATTTTCAAAATATTCTCCTTTTATGGAAAATGCTTCTATTGCAATAATATTTTGCCTGTATATAGCTCAGACCTCTGTACAGAGGCTCAACTAGAATTTTTGAAATATATAACTTAGAAGCGGGTTTATTCATATTTTACGAAAACAGAGGGGAGAAATTTTAAGAAAAAAAACGCCAATAATTATTTCAATTGGTGGTAACTCTGAAAATAATGTGAATTTTTCAAAAATTCTAGTTAAGCCTCTGTAGAGAGATCTGAGCTATATACAAGCAAAATATTATTATAATAGAACCATTTTTCACAAAAGGAGAACATTTGGAAAAAAGATTATTCTAAGTTAATTTTTTGCCTAAATATTATATTTTAAATAAATGTTTTTTGTCAAAATGTCCTTAAAACAATTTTATACATGTATTCTAATCTGAGTGACACTAAATATCATGAAAATTATCCATTTATGCGCTTTTTTAAAATCATGGTTCCGAACGTAATCGGATACCTTAAAAAGAGTCGGCGCACCACGTGTTCAACACCCCTATTCCAGAACAATCATAAATCACAAGAAATAGCACAAAGCAAAATGCTGACTTAAAAAATTTAAAATTTCTTTTTACTGGACACTTTACCTCGTCTGCACCCCATTGGTAATCTTTGGGGGTGTAAGTCGTTCCTCTCAGTCCAATTTGAACAACTCTCTTCGGATCTATTGCTCCTTCATCAAAAGCACGTTTAAAAGGAGTTTCGTGACATACATTGCAACCCATCATTGAGTCACTTACATCAGCATGGGCATCAATATGAACCAATCCAACAGGACCATGCTTTTCCTTGAGAGAAGAATAAAAAAACACAATTATTAGGTTTTGAAAGAATTTTGATTGACATATTCTCTATTTTTCGCCAACGATTTATACCTTCATGGCTTGCAAGATGGGGTATGAAATAGTATGTTCCCCACCTAATGTTATCGGTATACAGTTTTGCTCCAAAACTTTCAACATGAAATCCTTTATGTCAGCAACAGCCTGTACAATATCATACAATGTAAAGGGGATATCTCCTAGGTCAGCTACTTGTAGGGCGGAAAATGGTTCGTCGCCTGGAAAAATAAAAATATTTGAAGCTATTAAACTTAGTAACTTTTTAATATTTCACACATTCTGGGATTTTTTCTAAAAACTATTATTTGTTTTTATTTGTCTGTTATTTGTTTTTCCGTTTATATATACGATTCTGAAGAACTTCAATAACTATGTTTTTGATACTATTCATTTCTAACAGAAATTGATGAAAGAAAGGTATATATAAAGGAAAGATTAATTTTATTTTATGTTTTGTGAAATGTCCCTTCTTTATACTCATTTAATAGTATAAAAAAGGAACTCTGTGTGATTGTTTAACTAACAAAACTCCAAATCGGGAGGAATATTTCCTAGATTCAAATTTACAAAAATCAAGAGAAACGCTTTTGTTCTAACTCTTATCAACTTTCCATGTATATAATTCATTTTTTTAATTCTAACAACTATACTTTACTGATATCAAGTGTTAAGTTTAATTTAATTCTTTTATCATCTTTGTCGCATTTAATTTTTGGTACTTACGTATTATTTGCTTAACAATCACAAACTCTATTAATAACTCGCCAAGTTAGCGACCCCGATTTTCTATGTGTCTTACGCACTAAATTGGCATCCATATGCTTCGTTTCATATAATGTCGCCAATAGGTTGCAATAATTCGTAAGTACCAAATTTTTCTTTCCTCACCCTGGGGCAAACCCACCCCAAAATAATAGAACATCCAACCCATATTTTTTACCGCCAATCAAATGAGGAGGGAGGGGGGCTAGCTTATCCCTAATGTTGCTCTATAGTGTGACGTAAATTTAAGCTGTGACTCTTTTACCCAGCAATCAAATAACAGTTTCATCAGAAAAGGCACCAAATTTAGCTCCGAAGTTCAAACTGCATTACGGTTAGCTACATTATGCTAAAATAAAAATTTTAATTTCAAAAATCAGTTTCCAATGATTATTTCAGACACAGTTCAATTCAATACTTTTTGAAAATTAAGATTCCGTAATACTTGTATATGTAGCATGAATGCGCAGAAATAATGTAAACAATTTTATTGAAAAATCTAGAATTGAAAATTCTAGTAATTGCAAATGTGTTGAACAATAAGAAATTAACAATTTATCTAATTAGGTATTCTATTGATACGGCTAAAGGAAGACTAAATTACTCATTTTAAATTTTAGTTATAATCCAAGTAGAAAATTATTACAACGAGCAGTAGCTATTTGCGAATAAAAATATTCATGTTTTATTATTTCCAACGCGAAATGTGAGTTTCCAACATCGAAAATTAATCAGATTTTTTACTGGAAACAAATCTAAAAGCCACACAAAACAATTGTTTTCCTGAATTAAATGATTTAAAATGAAAATTACAGCAATAAAATATAATTCTAAATTCTGTTACAATTATCTAATTTCATACCTGTACTAGCACAGCAAGGTCTTAAAAGAGATGATTCTGTTCTAATTTGACGTGGTCCAAAACGGGTGCCTGGCCGGTTGGAAGTTCCTATATCCATTGGAATGCCTATAATTCCGATATCCAAACCTGAAAAGATTTTTATATCCGTAAGTATAATACATTTGATGCTGTTTGTAAAGTCTGTGTGTGAATAACAATTCTCACGAGAAAACTTTAAAAATAGGAAGCCTTATACAGAGTGTTTTTTTTTCCAGGTATAGAAGTTTAAGTTGGCATTACTTTCCAAGATGGCGACCGATTTAACAGCTGTCAAGTGATTTATTCTCAGTTTGGTTTGGCAATTCATCATAAATAGACTCACGCCTGAACAACGCTTTCAAATTGTGCAATTTTATTTCGAAAATAATGGTGGATTTTCATAAGCGAGTTTTGTTTAGCGATGAAGCGCACTTCTGGTTGAATGGCTACGTCAACAAACAAAACTGCCGCATTTGGAGTGAAGCTAATCCACAAGTGTATGCCGAAACACCGTTACATCCAGAAAAACTGACTGTTTGGTGCGCTTTATGGGCTGGTGCAATCCTTCTTCAAAAACGATGAAGGCCACAACGTTACAGTCAATGGTGATCGGTATAGTGCCATGATTACAAACTTTTTCATTCCTGAATTGAACAATCATGATGTCCAGGAGCTGTGGTTCCAACAAGACGGCGCAACATGTTACACAGCTCGTGCCACAATCGATTTATTGAAAGATACGTTTGGTGACCGCCTAATTTCACGTTTTGGACCTGTGAATTGGCCTCCAAGATCTTGTGATTTAACACCTCTAGACTATTTTCTGTGGGGCTATGTAAAGTCATTGGTCTATGCGGATAGGCCACAAACGCTTGACTATTTGGAAGACAACATTCGCCGTGTTATTGCCGATATACGGCCACGAATGTTGGAAAAAGTCATCGAAAATTGGACGTCCAGATTTGACTACATCCGAGCCAGCCGTGGCAGTCCTATGCCAGAAATCATATTTAAAATGTAATGCCACAAGATTATCTTTCGAATTAAAAAAATTCATATCAATCGAATAATACATCGTTGTTTTATTGCAATTTAAAGTTCTATACCTCTCAAAAAAACACCCTTTATAATCATATTGGCTGAACTATGCATTTAATATCCTAAGTTATATAAAGATATCAAATAAAGGTTCTTAATAATTCTAATTTTTTAAATTTAAAACAAAAAACTAAATTAATTCTCATTGTTGTTTGTTATATATAATTACTTTTCCTTTATTAAGAAAATACAAAGTACGACCCATTCCTTCTCTGACTTGCACCCTTTCACGAATAAAACCGGCAATATCTGGCATTACGTATTATCACAACAATCACCAACGTTGAAGATAACTAGCCAAGTTAGCAACCCCAATTTCTCTTGAGTCGTATGCGCTAACTTGACAATCACGTGCTTCGTTTCATATAATGTCGCTAATAGGTTGCGATAATACGTAAGTACCCCGGATTCTATCAAATGCAGGACAGGAGCTTTGTCACCACATATTGGCAAATACGTGGTGTTTAATGATAAATCCCGATTCGATTTGATCATAGATGATAACCACATGCGGATGTGAAGGCGTCCTGGTGAATGGTACAATTCTACCTATACTGTCGCGCGACACACTAAACACGCAGCTGGCATAATGGTCTGGGGAGGTGGATGGACTATGATAGCCGGTCCACTCTAATTCTAATACATGGAAGGGGCCAGCATTATATTGATGACATTCTTTGACCCTATGTAGGACATTATGTAAAAGGTCTTTTAGGGGTAATTTTTCAGCAGGATAATACTCGTCTACACACAGCTCGTACAACTCAAGACTTTCTACGTTACGTTCAGATGCCGAACGTTCATGACCGGCACTCTCGTCGGATATGTCTCCTATGTAGCCTTAGTGAAGCCAGATGTCTCCGTGTCATTTTGTGCCTTATTTAAAGGTGGCTGTTCAATATTTATGATCCTACTGCTCTGAGAAAGCAACCAATGTCTAAACAACTTATTGCTGGACCATATTGTAGCATATATTGCTGCAGGAGGTGGTCCATGACACTATTGATTTTACACTGTATATGCTTAATTGTCTTGATTTTGATGTGTTTTTCATTTATATGATGTATATTAAATTTCATTTAAATTAGAAGCTCCTTTCTTGCAGTGCTATTCTAAGTTTTTGAATGTACTATGTTCTACTAGGTCATCTAATACGCGTAACTGCTTAATATTACATGATGTGTTGAAGAATTTAATTAGAAATGCATAAAAAATGCTAATTTTTCATTCAGCATTAAATGTTTTATTTTATGAAATTATCTTAATGGTATTTACACGAAATTATCGCTTATTTAAAAAAAATTACATACAATCCGATGTACAATATATTTTGAAAGATAAATAGTTTTAACAGAACAAGCATATGGTCTGCCAATAGTTTTTGTGGAATATCTCTGAAATAAATAGAGAGATTTAGATGAATTTGGATATTCAGTGAGTATTTATCTCTCCATTTCCACTGAAAAATTAGACTTCTTTTTCAAATAAAACACAGAAGAATCTCTTTGTTGTTTTGAAATCATGGCGTGATTCGCGTGGCGCGAATTTTGCTATAGTGACGCTAATACTTATGTATCCTTATCCACTATCAGGGTTATTGAGACAAGAACACAAAAACGCCAAATGCTGGCCTGTGTGGCATGCTAAAATTATAAATAAGTGGTGCCATTTTCAAATAATTTAAATATTTTAATAAAAGCAAGTCTGAATTTTTAGAGACATTTTCTTTCTATTATACTTCTAACTTAGGAATATAATGAGCTTTAAGACTGAAATACATCAAATTCTGGTCTATACTGCTTGTTACTACACTCATGTCCATAAATTAAGAATAATGAAGTTCAGGCAAAGAAAGAGACAGAAACAAAACAAATTTGATTTATTTGTAAAGTCTATTTATTAAACAAAAGGTAAAGAGCAAAAAAGATGCTATATGTTTGACATAATTAATAAAAATTGCAATTTTTACTCCCTGGAGCAAATTTCAAAAAGAACCTATTTACAAAAAAAAAAAAAGGATAACATGGTTAGTATGATGGTTAATACGGAGCATGTCTCCCGGACGATGCAATACATGCCTTACAACGCCTAGGCATGCTGAGTATCAAATTATCAATCTGATCTTGGGGAATATTACACCACTTATCAAGCAATGCCCTCCGACGTTCCGGTAGACAGGTGGGAGGGGGTGGACGGGCTGCAATTCGTCGGCCAAGCATATCCCACACATGCTCTATTGGATTCAAGTCTGGTGAATATGCTGGCCAATCCATACGGGTGATATCCTCCGATTGAAGGCATTCGTCTACAATGTTTGCACGGTGAGGATGGGCGTTGTCATCCATAAACAGAAATTCAGCACCCATGGCGCCCCGAAACAAACGTACATGTTGTTCCAAAATGACATCCCGATAGATATGTGGCCTATCATCGTTACACTATGAACATGCAGGCCAGTTCTGGAACCAAGAATAATTCCTCCCCAAACAAGCCATCCTGCACCACCGTAACGGTGTCGTTCAATGGTGTTCTCATGGTGGTAACAGGTACCTAGCGCTCTCCATATTAAAGTCCGGCGAGAATCGGACTGCAAACTAAACCTGGACTCGTCGGAAAACATCACACAAGACCACCTTTGTGGTGTCCACAATGCATGCTCTCTACTCCAGGATAATCGCAGGCGACAGTGAGTTGCGGTAAGTGGAACACATCTGACACAGGCCTACGAGCATATAGACCGATGTGCCCTAAGCGTCTGTACACGGTCTGCCTTGAAACTGTCGTACCGGTAGCTGAAGAGAGCTGACGAGACAGGTCTGATGCTGTGTTCAGTCTTTTTCTTTTGGCAGTAACTGCCAAATACCGGTCCTCATTCGGCGTTGTAACTCGGGGGCGACCTGTGCTGTAACATCTACTCACATTACCATCATCTTGGAATCGTTGCCAAAGCCTGGAGATGACACTCTAGGCGATTCCAAGTTCCTCGGATACTTCCAGCTGGGTACGTCCATATTCCAGTCGTGCAATAATTCTACCACGTAAAAAATCATCCAAATGCTTCCTTTGTGCCATAACCATGCGGTTAGTGCACTGAAAGGCTTTCAAACCGCTTGTGAACAATTTTACTTCTTTTCCACCATTCCTTATATACCCCTCTCTTACACTTTCGTCATTGTGACGTACTATCCGCGCCTTCTGGTGGTTTCCTGTAATTTGCATATTCTTCTTCAAGATGTGTGTGATAATTCTACAGGTGAAATTTTTATTTTAGAGTTTAATTTCTGTGTGATTCTGATTTATCCTTAATTTATGGACATGAGTGTATTACGAGGTGATGAAACCCCAGTGAAAGTTAAACCTTTTATTGTTATACCTGTATTAAATTTACCATTTGGGATAATATCGACAATGTTCGTATTGATTACAACTCGGAAAAATAATCATCATCCCATAGTCTTGGCGGGATTTTGAAGTATTGCTAAATGGTGGCCAATCTATTGTTACGAATTGTAATGTTAGTGTCTCAACTCGACGAAACTTTACAATTATTTGACGGGAAAAATAAATAGAATACCACAACACACACACATAAAGTTAATTCCTTTTTTTAGAAACCGTTTCTAAGTTTAATAAGTCTCTTGATGAGAGATAGTTTTCAGGTTCTCAAGCTATAACTGTTCCCAACAGAAGACTATAACATATCAGCTACGTGATTCTTTTGGGTTGGGTGGTAACCATAATAGAATTTGGGCTCAAGAGTAGTATAGGGGGCACTTTTGGTTTGACGATTTTTCTTCAGATTTGGCGATTTTTATATAAATGTCATGGGGAGATATCGAATTCATTCTAAAATAAATAATTCCGAAAAAAGTACCTTGGCGACCACTTTTAGTCGTCAAAAAAAAAAAAGACTGCGCCAAGTGCCCCCTATACTACACTTGAACCTAGAATTTGATACTTGGCTCGTATGCTACATTAAGAGAAAGCCCAGGAAATAATGCAGTTAGTGATAATCTAGCCTATGATAATCTAATTACTCTAATCTAGCTAATCTTAATCTGGCTTAAGTGATATAAAATCAGTTCCTGTATTAGAATGTATACTTTATAGCACTATAAAATTAAAAGTCAGACATGATATAATAATATATGCATTTCGAATGACAAAAATATAATTTTAAGGAAACAAAAAAATATGAGTAATTATGATGGTAACATTAAGAAAAACGTGGAGGGAACTTCTTTTTAAATGTGTTTAACACTATCCATCAAAAAACCTTGTGCTTTATTATTTACATACCTTCGGCTGATTTCTGATAAGGTAATCTCATGAATGTTGCTATTCCGCCGGGAAAAGCCATTGTATCTGCTGACAACGGTTTATTTAATTTAGAACATTGCCGAACGAAATTCTTACTAAATCCATGCTGAAGCGCTTTTTTGAAGGCAAACATTTTTTACTGTCGATTTCTTGAAAATATCCTTTTTTTATAGTGTAGTATAATTTAAAATTTATATTTCTCTCGTGTCTCTTAAATGTTTTTAAAAACTTAACGATATTCGACTAAAATATTTTTGTGTTTCCAAAAACACGTAATATAATTATTAAATATCACGTTCTCTTTTCTAAAAAGTGTTTATTTTATTTTATATTTATATTTCACTTGAATTCGTAGCATATATATTGCATGCTTTTTGAATATCATAAGATGGTTATTGTTATTGCTAATCCTCCAGGACTTGACGAAGTCAGATAAGATCCATTAAATAGTGACTCTCAAAAAGTCGAACGCAAGATGGGAATCTGTGTAGATATCTTTACTTGGGAAATTCATGTAACACATTGTGTTCGGGGGAAGCCTGGTGATCTTGACATCTTGCACATCTTCTTGTTCGCTGAGAATGCGAGGCACTTGATGTGACCACTGACAAGACGAGAGAGTGTAGTCTAGGAGCATCTTTCACACTTAAGGGCTAGGGCCAAACCCGATCAAATCCCGCATACCAATGCTGAGTGGGAGGCATCCTACATTCCCCCAAATTTTGGGATTTTTTGAACGAGTACAATTCCAGATAGGTAAGGGTGCATGTTGAAAGAGTTGGAAGATAGCTTTAAGCTCCTTTGCTAATAGTTTGTCCGTTATTTCATTACCATAAAGTTCGACTTGAGATGGGATCCACTGAAAATGGATATCATGGTGCAGCGATATATATGCGTTTCAGTTTGTGTAGGATAGAGTTATTGGTTTTGTCGCTCACAATAAACCATGTGAAAGATAAATCATAAAATGGCAATGCGCATAGGGGATTATCTTGATATGTGACGAATCGATACGCGACCTCTAAACTAATCCTGTTGGGGAATCTTTAGGCTAGCATTCGCGTTTAATTAACAGCCCTCGCTCTCAAGAAGAAATGTTGATATTTAGATTAGTTCGACTATATAAAGTCAGAGTTTTGTAATTGTAGTAGAAGGAGCTAAGAAGCTGTTATATCCACTAATTAGAAAAGTTGATATTCGCAGCTTAAGATTAAGAGTGGTGTTTGTGTGCCACTGTATTAAATTAGTGGATTGAGGGTTTATAATCAACGATAGATTAGTTTGAGTTCAATTAGTTGCTTAAGCCTATTTTTTTGCTTAACACTCATTGCTTTCTCCTAAAACATTCACTTAGAGATTAAAGTATTGTTGGTTGGTGTGTTTAAGTAAATAAATAATTGTTAGTATGGAAGTTTCTGGTTCTGCTTTTTTATTCCTCCTACACTTTTAGGTTGGCAAGACGGTGCGGTAGCAACTTCAGGGGTAGGTCACTCCTAGATAAATTGGGGGTTTCTTTGGGGATATTACAAATTTAACTGCTACCTTCTTTCAGAGCAATTGAGATATGTTACTAGTTTTATTAAGATACAGCCGTATTTAATGAATATATTTGGAGAAATTTCATTATTTGTGATAAAAATAATCCATGACTTTAAAACAAACAAATAGTTAAGTGGTGAACTACATAACTTAATTTGGTATTAAGATTTATTATCACAATGGCTGGCTCCTACTTATAAAAAAGTATAAATCAGTTAAAAAAATCTTTGATGATAATGAAGTTGACGTACACTAAACAGTATGGTCAAATCTAAGTTGAACTCTCTGATTTTTTTGGCACCAATAAATTTCTCCAAATACTTTAAAAGAAAAATCATGTTTTTCAAAATGTCCAACATCCGCTAAATCTAAAGCACGCAGCTTGCGTGTAAGAGGTCCCAACTTGGCACCAAATTTTTGTCACCAAATTAGGCGGTTCAAATAGAAGCCTACCAAAAGGATAGCGGTCATTAAATCCTTAAGGTATCTGACTACGTTCGGAACCGGGATTTTAAAAATTGCATAAATGGATAATTTTCATGATATTTAGTGTCACTTAGATTAGAATACATGTATAAAATTGTCTTAAGAACATTATGATAAAAAGTTATTTAAATACAATATTTTGGCAGAAAATTAACTTAGAATTACCTTTTTTCAAAACGTTCTCCTTTTATAAAAATGCTTCTATAACAATAATATTTTGCTTATATAATGCAAAGAATTCTCCAGAGTCTGAACTAGGCTTTTTGAAAATTTCACATTATTTTCAGAGTTACCACCAATTGAAATAATTATCGGCGTTTTTTTCTTTAAATTTCTTTCCTCTGTTGTAGTAAAATATGGATAAATCCACTTCTAAGTTATATATTTCAAAAATTCTAGTTGAGCCTCTATACAGGCAAAATATTATTGTAATAGAAGCATTTTCCATAAAGGGACAATATTTCGAAAATTGGTCATCCTATATTCATTTTTTGTCAAAATATTTTACTTAAATAAATTTTTATTGTAATACTATTCTTAAAACAATTTTATATATATTTTCTAATCTAAGTGACACTAAATATCACAAATATTATCCATTTATACGCTTTTGTAAAATCACGGTTCCGAACGTAGTCGGATACCTTAAGTTAATATGGATGTGAAATTTAAATGCCAGATGTTTTATTTTCGTTACCTAATACCAGTTTACGAATAAGGAAACTTTTTTTGAATCAGGACAAAGATATTTATTATTAAATCAAACTTGTATAAGATATCCCGTGTTAGATTAAACGCATAACCTCTCGTGTCGAAAATGATAATAAACATTCAACTCCTGTCATACATCATTTTTAAAAATTATTTCTAAGTATTGCAAAGAAATACCCGAGTTTAAGGATTTTTCACCTTAGGACGACATTCGAAAACAGCACAAGATGTTTACTTTAAAAAGCGTGCTTCGTCAAGGATTCTCTAAGAATTTTTTTCGTAAATGTTCTTTAAAATTTAATCAGCCTATACGAGCAGATGTAATGCCACAATTCGCAGGAATACCAACATTTATGAGATTGCCGCATCAAAGTACAGCCGAAGGTAAGAAAAAAAATAATGATAATAACGTTTTCATAATTTTTTATTACTGAATAAATTATAAATAATGAAACTCTGAAAGATATTAGCCTTTAGAAATATTTTTTCATTTGTATTCATTATTTATAATCACTAATTAACTGAATTATATTTCAACCAAAGTTATTTTTTATACTGGTTCCCTTTATTTTTGAAATTTTCGTGTTAAAAATATTAAACATAAAAAAAGGATTCAGAATTTTTTATGTATATTTTTATATGTATGTGTTTCAAATAAATGTTTATTAATTTCTAAATTTTTTATAAGCATAAAAATATATTGAAAACACGAGTATTTTTTAAAATAAGTATTAGCGTCACCACATCATAATTTTCACTACGCGAATCGCGCCATGATATCAAAACAGCAAAGAATCTCACGTATTTTATTTGAAGAAAGATGATTTTCGTGGAGCGATTCTCACACAATACACACATAAAAAAATGTTAAAAATTTATGTTCTAAAACAATTTTAATACCTACGTATTATCGCATCCGTATTGGTGACATATGAAACGAAGGCCAATTCAGCACGTACGACACATGCGAAATCGAGGGTGCCTACTTGGCGAGTTATCTTGAACTTTAGCATTGTTGCGATAGTACGTAAGCACCTTATTTTTTTTTATTAAAATGTTCTTGAAAACTCTTAAATTTGAAATGAACATATAATGAATTTAGCAATAAATATGCTACGTGGCATTGAAAATGAAGCAACGTGAATGAGAAACTAGAAAATGCAGAAACTTGGCAAATAGAGAAAAACAGCAATGAACAAAAAGTGATGTAATTTTTGAAACGATAGAGTCATAACATACTTAGTACAAAGTCAGCCGAGTAGATTATAGGACCGCCGCAAGTGGCGAAACAGGGAAGGTCTTACTTGAACTCTTATTTTTTACGCCAAATTGTTTTGCTAAATCTCTTAAAGGAAAAAAACACTCCTTTTAAAATGACCAATTTGCGCTTAATCTTAAGCACGAAACTCGCATACATAGATTGCAAACATGGCGCTAAACACCTCGAAGCAAAATAATTAGGTACATAATCAATTAAAGCATGCGTGAAGTCCTTTGAGGGATAACTCCCCGTTTCCGGTTAACATTTTCCTCAATTTGTTTTTTGAATACGGTGGTGATAGGATATGCAAGCAGTGTCAAATTTCGTCCTAGATGTGTTTGACTGAGGAGAGATTAGGGAAGAATAGAGACTTGGAAAGTATATATATATCTGCGTGAAGCGCATACGGTCGGGGATATATTGATAGTAAAAAGCGCTGGTATCTCTCAAAAAAAAGGAGTGTATCACGAGCCGTAGCACATCATTCATTTACTGTTGGGTCATAATATTGTTCTAAATATGATCCAATTGTTACCTGGTGTCATATGCGAACCATGCTGATTCGTTGTCGTGTGGAGGATGTTTCATACATGCAGCTGGCTTGGACATGTCACCATGTAGAACCTATACTCGTATATAAAAGTGATCAATGAATAAATAGAAACATGCCTCGTCTTATTAACCCGTCATACTCGTCTCCATCGTCCACATTGCTTTAGTTCAGCATGATTATATATATATATATATATATACAAAAAATTAATTTGTTTTCTGGAGTCGACAGTGTTCGCAAAGGATGACTAAGTGTAAGTCATTAGCTACTAATTGAGAGGTAATGGTTTTGATTGATATAGAAACAAGATAGGTGTCTTGAACATTGTGCAAAATGGCGACTGAAGGGGATTGCTGAACTACCACAGCAGAGAGATGGAAACGTCGATCCGACCATGCTGACATCACTTTGGTTTTACCAACCTCCCTCAAATTTGTCACATTGCCTTGTTCTAAACATCGATTCCCCAATCGAGGCACTGGACGAGTGTAGACAAGTGACAACTGAGATTTGACACATAGTCCAATCTACTCTTTTCAGTTCAATCACCATTTATAAATTCATCGTTCGTCTGGAGCTGCCTCCAATGGCAGAGAGGCGTCCTCTGCTCTATCATATATGCTCTGAGATAAGAAAAAATAAATTTCTACAATAATTCCCTGGCATCTTAAATCCTTTTTACTGGAAATATGAACATTTCACATTGTTTGCATTACTTGGCGAGGTGAACCAACCCTGAAATTTGCATTATTTTTCTCTTTGGTATTGTATTTTCAATGTCACGTAGTGTATAACTATAGTTTAAGAATTCTGTCCATCTCCAAATATTATCATCATTAAATTTAAATTTTATATACTGTGGTTATTTTAACATACTTTTTCATAAAATAACATTCTTTCATCCGGAAACAATGGTATGCCATTTTTAACATTTGATTTCGTTTCTTTAAAAAAAAATTCCATTTATTAATAGTTCTATAATTATACTTAAAAAAGTATTAGGAATCCATCTGACTCATACATGGAATATGAATCGGTTTCGTAACGGTAGCCTCGAATCTAGTTTTAATTTTGGTACTTACGTATTATATCGTTGACTAATATTGTTTAATCAAAACACGTCGTCAAATGCTGCAATATGCAGCCAGCAATGGAAACTGTTCCACTTCATGTTCGAACACAATAACAATAGCGATGACACATTTGGCAATTTTTTCGGGGTTGACGACATCTTTCGATTTTGCAAAATTGGTCGGCGGTATAATATGTAAGCACTTTAAATTTTTGTAACTATTAATCTGATCGAAATTCTTCCAGGTTTAGATGTAGGAATTATAGGCATTCCAATGGATATTGGTGCTTCCAACCGTACGGGTACTCGTTTCGGACCCCGACAAATCAGAACTGAATCATCATTTTTAAGCCCCAGCAGTTCAGTGACAGGTATGAAAATGAATTGATGTAAAAAGAAAAAAATGACATTCTTTAAGGTGCTAAAAATATCATACTTGTATATTTCACTTTTAAATAGAAAAGAACAACATTAAGTATCACTGAAATGGTGATTTTAATTAGCATCCCCGTATTGAAAAACGAAATAGCAACGTGCAATTGCAACAGAAAAATTAACTACTACAAAGACTCTACCCATGTCATGAGTTTCTACTACAGTCGGATCTCTAAGAAATGAAGTCGCTAAATCCCGAAAAAAGTTCGTTTCATGGAAAATTCGTTAAATAGAGGTTCATCTTTCAATTTTCTTTATAAACCACATAAAACAAATTTTAAATTCATAAACACTAGATATCTTTATATATAAAAATCTTCTGTGCGTGTGTTTGTCACTAAACTCCACCTAAACGGCTGGACCGATTTCGATGAAATTTTTTGTGTGGGTTCCAGTAAATTCGAGAATGGTTTAGATTCACAATTAGGTCCGATATCGCACAATTAGCTAAAAAAAATATTAATTAAAAACATTCACCTGCATTGTTGTAACAACGCTATTGTTATAAACAAGTAATATAAATTTTTTTTTTAAATCAATTCCTACTTAGATCAATCAAGAAAAAATTTATTTTAGCTACTTTTTATTAAATAGTTGCAATTAATATAAATATGTATATACATATGACAGAATCACAACATTGAGTGGTAATTAATTTTTATTAATTATCAATAAAGTATTGTATTGTCATCCAAAACAATCGTGTATATAAAATTTCCTTTTAACTGAATGCTTTAATACGTGAAAAAAAACCTTTTCAAATTTTGACATAAGTCGCCAACGTGGCTGTATTTGTAATTTTTTAAAGAATTAGTTTTAATCAATTAATTTTTATTAATTATAATTAAATTACTGTATTGTCATCCAAAATAATCATGTACATTACATTTCAGCACATTTGAGCGCTTTAAAATGTATTTTATTAACGATTGAAAATTCCACCAAGATAAATAAATAAATAAACAAACAAACAAATAAAATATGCATAGAGCTCGTGAGCTAATAGTAGGAATTGAAAAGGACGTAAGTTGGCGTCGAAAATTGATTTTCAGCAAAACCCGGCAAACCCTGGCAAAACCCGGTCTTTTGAATTTAAGATGTGTGTGCAGGACAACGCCTATCGGGTCCTCTAGTACATATTATATTATATTAATATATATATATATATATATATATATATATATATATATAAAAAAGTAATTATTCACACCTTTTTGTAAATTAATATGTATTTATTTTATATAGCTTACCTATCAAAAAGAAAAAAAAGAGAACAATATAAAAAAAATTTTAAAGTCAGTTCTTACTTTGAATGGACGAATAGAAAGTGTTTTATTAACGATTGAAAATTTGAATGATATATATATATATATATATATATATATATATATATATATATATATATATATATATATATATATATATATATATATATATATATATATATATATATATATATAGGAAAGAGAGTGAGAGCTAATAGTAGGAATTGAAAAAAGAGCATGATTTCTCTGCACTGTTGTAACATGCACACCCGGTTTGGCTAGTTTGGCTGAAAAATCGGTTTTCAACGCTAATTTTGTCATTGTTTTTACAGTCACATTGTTACAACAATAGAGATGAATCTAAGTTGGTGTCGAAAACCAGTAATTAAATTAAATTAAATTTATTAAATAATATTTGAAAAAACTGTATTAACATCAAGTATCATCCACTGCAAGTTTAAAAAAAATATTTTTGAACTAGATTGGATGAATAAAGTATATTATTAACGATTAAAAATTTGAACAAGATAAATATATATAGAGAGAGACTGAGCTAAAAGTAGGAATTGAAAAAGAAAAGAAAAAAAGAAAGAAATACAGCAAGGGAAGTTTCTTGACGCCTTTATCCACTTCCTGAAGAATTAAATTTTTTTCTTTGATGCTCAAGCACTTACGTTTTGACATTTTCGAGCTACAAGAAACAAAGTTACCAGTATGACTAATAAACACTACAAATGAACGGAGACTAGTTCAGGTACACGAGACAACTCCACAGAGGATGAGAAGGGATATCGAAGGTGTTTCTAGTGAACTCACAAGGGGGTTAAAGGTTGCCCTTCTTGGATGAAACGCCCAGAATTCTATTGCTCTCGGTGAGTTAGGCATCTAATAAAATCAGTTCAAGATTTATGACCACCATAAAGTGTGGTAAAAGAGAGAATAACCTGAAATGTCAAGAAATACTTAAAAAATAAGTAGAAAAAATTGAATCACAAGAGAAAACGTTCGTTATATAGAAAATGCACTTCGCTATTGGGAGGTTAATTTACGAAGAAAATCGTGAAATGTTCTTCGTTCCAGGAAAAAGTTCGCTATATAGAAACATTTTCAATATAGAATTTCGTTATATGGTGGTTCGACTGTATATCCTTTTGGATTAATTTGGAATGATATATTAGTTCCGCAGGTTGCCATATTGCCTGTAAGTACGCCTTTCCGCTTAACTAAATTGTTAACTATCACTAATTTCAGCAAATGCTGAAAAACTAATAATTCAAATGCCAAGATTACATATCTGGTATTTTATTGTCCAAATACAGTGTGTCCGCTGCTTCTTTTTATGATGAAATGAAATTCCCCTAGGAGACAGAACTCGCCATGATTATGATTGATCTATACCAGTGCTTCCCAACCTTTTTATTTCCATAGACCGATCAACGTTTGATAATTTTATCGTGGACCACTGAAAGGGGGAGGGTTGTTGGTTGCTTAGATTTGAGATTTTTTTGATTTAAGAATTTTGTTTAATTGTATTTAAACATGCTATCAAAATAAAATACAGTTACGACAAAAAATGAATATTAAGAGAAAGTCGCACAAACCTAAGAGAAATACATCACAGTAATAAAATGGAAATAATTTAATGTTCCTTGAGCGGCCTGGTACCATTTGATCCGGTACCGATCTGCAGCCCGGGGGCCACTGATCCATACTCAAGAGATATAGCACTGTGTACAATACTCTTTTTATATAGTCATGCTTTTATATTACAGGAGCTGAGCCATTTTCATATCAACAAATTGCCGACTTAGGAGATATTCCATTTACATTGTATGATATTCGTCAAGCAGTGGCAGATATAAAAGATTTCATTTTCAAAGTTTTGGCAAAAAATTGTATTCCAATAACATTAGGTGGTGACCATACCATTACATATCCCATCTTGCAAGCCATGAAGGTAAACATTATAATTAAAAAACTTAACACATATATTATTTCTTTACAATTGAGCCAACTAATTATATTTTTGCTCTTCTTTTCAGGAAAAGCATGGTCCCGTTGGTTTGGTTCTTGTTGATGCACATGCAGACATATGTGATACCATGATGGGTTGCAAAATATCTCACGAGACTCCTTTTAAACGGGCGTTTGACGATGGAGCATTAGATCCGAAGAGAGTAGTTCAAATAGGACTGAGAGGGACGACTTACACCGCGAAAGATTATCAATGGGGCACAGACAAGGTGAAATGCGCAAGAACGTATATGTTACCGGCAAAGTATGAAATCATTAGGCATTCTATAGAATGCCTAAAACTAGCCGGCAATGTATGAAATAAATTTTATTTCATACATTGCCCTAGGCATGCTATAGAATGCCAAATGAGAAACCGGCAAAGTATGAAAAACAGCAATTAACGAAGTCATTGGAGAGGGAGAAGAGCGAGAGGAATGACTTGTGTGTACATGCGACCCTTTGATTGACAGGAAAGAAAGAATCTCATGATTTCACCCCTGAAGGTCACCGCCTATACGTCGCAGGGAAACAATGAAATTAGGGCTTTCGTCAAATCCCTTCAGGAGATGATCAATTCACGCAAGATGTTAAGATAAATTCTCTTTTGTCTTTTCCCTGTTGTAAGAAAGTGAATTAGTTAAATCCCTAAACTGTTATAGTGAAATGATGAAGTGAAAAAAATATGCCACTTTTTTGGTGCTAGGGGACAAATATTTGGGGTATCGTAATAACTTTTGTTATGGTTAGGATCTGCTGGGACACATCCCCCCGATGCATTCTCACCCCCTCTACAGTTTTTTGGCAAATATCTCGACACCCGAGCCTCACAGTCCATTCGATCCCTCTCTAACTTCTCTCTTCCAGTTATTATAATTTCATGCTGTTAGTGCTATACCTTACATAGTTTTTAATTGTTTTAAACTTTTAAAATCTATTTAAATCCACAATATCTTGGCTTCTGTTTGAGTCTCATACTTGAGATTTGAACCAACTGTTCGACTCGTCGAGACTCATCCAGTCATATACTTGACTCCCATTGTGTAGGCGTGGGGAGGGCTTAAGCACTAAAATATCACGTTCCCATGTTAATCCTATGGACTCTGAAAAATTTCACCCACCCCCTAAGGAATTGAGCTTGGGAGTTGATTTTTGGAGTTACGCCATATTTTTGTGTATGCGCGAGCCTTACGTGGAATTGGCCCCCTCCGGTTCTCCCCCCCCCCAACAGGGCTTCTCCATTAATAACTCGAATCCTATGCTACCTTGGTCGACCGTACCGGCTGGATTCAATTGTTCTCCCTATGAGCTCTTCAAATATGTAATTGTATCCCAATAGCCTCATGCCTCCCCCCCATTTTACGTTTTTAAACAATTTTACAATTCCTTAAATTCCTCATAACTTCGAGGATTTTTGACCTTTATGGTTAGGAAGTCCAAGGAGTCGTCCTCCCAGGTGTCTCCCTACCCCTGCACAGCATTTTGCCAATATTTTAAAATAACGTCTCTTCAATGTCATTTCCATGTGATGATAGTAAGTGATTTTATTACACCCTAAACTGTTTCAGTGAAATGATGAAATGAGCTAATCAGGATTTGCCTTGGCAAAATGCTGACCGGGGGGACATCTGGGAGGTCGAGTCCTTGTACTTCCGAACTATACAGGTCGAAAATCCTCGAAGCTATGAGGAATTTAAAATTTTTAAATTGTTTAAAAACGTGAAATGGGGGGGGGGAGAAGGAATGGTACTATTAGGATAAAATTACATATTTGAAGAGCTCATAGGGAGAACAATCGAATCCAGTCAGTGTGGTCGATCACGGTAGCATAGGATTCGAGTTATTAATGGGGAAGCCCTGTAGGGGGGGGAGAATCGGAGGGGACCAATTCCACGTAAGGCTCGCGCATACACGAAAATATGGTGTATCTCCAGAAATCAAGTCTCAAGCTCAATTCCTTAGGGGAAGGATTTTTTCAGACCCCATAGGATTAACATGGGAACGTGATATTTTAGTGCTTAAGCCCTCCCCACGCCTACACAATGAGAGTCAAGTATATGACTGGATGGATCTCGACAAGCGGAACAGTTGGTTCAAATCTCAAGTCCGAGACTCAAATAGGAGCCAAGATATTGTGGATTTAAATAGATTTTAAAAGTTTAAAACAATTAAAAACTATGTAAGGAATAGCTCTATGAGCATGAAATTACAATAACTGGAAGAACTGTTAGAGAGGGATCGAATGAGCCAGGTTTTATTTCCCTTAAAAAAGGACTTGGCACCCTAAAAATGATCAAAATATCGTTTTTTTATTTCTATATTTAGTTATATTCTTTGCATTATTATCTTTCGATTGATACATCATTTTTGCATGCCTGAAAATTAAAAGTTGGAAAAACTTCAATTAAAAAATATAAACAAACATCCCTTTATAGATACAAAAAATGAGAGAGATAAAAAAAGCTATTGTAAAAAGTGAAATAATAACTAAAAAAAAGAAGCTTTTATAAAAAAAAGCAGGATATTTTTCTTAAATATTCAATTAATGTATTTGTATTTCTTTAGAAATGTGTGCATGTGAAATTTTTTCAATAAGGCTTTTTTAAATTTTTTTATTATTATTTCAGTTCTTATTCATCCTATGTTTTCCATAAAAATATAATATTTCAATATTATGCGGAGAAAAAACACTTTAAAATTTGTGCAATTGTAGAAATTTTTTTTTAACATTTTCCTTGAATTTTCTTATGCAATTAATACTCTCTAAAAAGGGATCGTTTATAAAACATATGATTTGAAATAAGTTGAAAATACGATTATTCTTACGAAAATATGTAGGTAATGTTTTAAAGTGATATTTTATGCAATTTAAGAGCTTATAATAATTATTTTTTTAGAATTACTAACTTTACAGTGGTTTATCTCAGTTTGGGCTTTTTCGCATTCAAAATGCTTCGCCTTCCACAAATATTAATCAATTACTTCGATCTTTTCCCGTGTGTTTTATATATAATACATGTAACAAAATTTGTTATCCAGTTTGTGCTGTAAAAAAACTTAATACTTTTTTTTTTAAAAAATTTTTAATGTCGGAGATTTTTGCATTTTCGTTGAATTTTAGCATGCTTATCTACATTTTATTTTTTTCTCTAACACTAATTAAGTTATTGTAAAATCGATTCATAAATTTGTTTAAGAGATTCTTAGGAAAATTACAAAAAATTTCAGGTCAAATAATTAGTAAATACAAAAGGAGTATTATTTTAAAATGTTCCATATATTTTTTTTTTAAATTTTCAATTTTTCTAAATTGGGTGGATAGTTTACACAAAATTTCATTTCGTATTATTTTCTTGAATAAAAACATTATATGTAATGCTAAAATAAAATTTTTAAATACATAAATAAAAAATAAGTGCTCAAAATATGCCAAGTCCTCTTAATAAGAAAGGCACTAATCTTGTTCAGAACAATGTTCATTTTTCTTTACGTATTTTGAATAAATTTTTTTAAATGGCACTCTTATTATTTTTCTAGTATAACATTTGTATTTCTTAAGAATGCACGTCATTTATAAAATAGCTTTATTAGTACCTTTTTTCATACTTTGCCTAAATGGCATTTGGCATTCTATACAATGCCTAGGCAAAGTATGTAATAATTCTCCTATTTCATACTTTGCCTAAAAACTTCAGGCATTCTATAGAATGCTTAGGCATTTTATAGAATGCCAGCATTTCATACTTTGCCGGTAACATATATATAATCTGAAATTATTAAGATTACTTTACTTTGGTATTGTGATATAAAATACTTCTCTAAAGAAATTATATCCCGAACACATATATAGTTGTAAAAGAAAATATATTCTTCGTCAATTTTTTATTTTAAGTACTGAATTCCTACTATAATATTTCGATGGAAGGCTGATGCTTATTTAAGGTATCCGACTACGTTCGGAACCGGGATTTCGAAAAAGTGTATAAATGGATAATTTTCACATGATATTTAGTGTCACTTAGATTAGAAAATGTATATAAAATTGTTTTAAGAATAGTATTACAATAAAAAATTATTTAAGTACAATATTTTGACAAAAAATGAACATAGAATGAACAACTTACAAAATATTCTCCTTTTGTGAAAAATGCTTCCATTATAATAATATTTTGCCTGCATATAGCTCAGATCTCTCTACAGAGGCTCAACTAGAATTTTTGAAATATATAACTTAGAAGTGGGTTTATCCATATTTTACCACAATAGAGGGGTAAGAGGGATTTTAAGTAAAAACGCCGATAATTATTTCAACTGGTGGTAACTCTGAAAAGAATGTCAATTTTTCAAAAATCCTAGTTCAGACTCTATGGAGAAGTCTTTACTTTATATAAGCGAAGTATTGTTATTTTAGAAGCATTTTTTTTAAAAGGAGAACATTTTTTGAAAAAAGGTTATTCCAAGTTAATTTTTTGCCAAAATATTGTATTTAAATATTTTTTTTATCATAATGTCCATAAAACAATTTTATGCATGTATTTTAATCTAAGTGACTCTAAATATTATGAAAATTACCCATAGATGCGCTTTTTTAAAATCACGGTTCTGAACGTAGTCGGATACATTAATGATACACGCATTTGATTTCTGATAAATGTCTTATCTTATGTCTTATATCATATTGTAACGTAGATCGGGATTCAAGGATTTTATCCTATCAGTCTCAATGAGCAAGACTGATCTTCAGGAGTGATAGAAATTAATTTTAGCAAAGCAATCCATAGAAATACAGGATACAGCAGCGAAATTCGCAAAATAAATCCCAAAAGGTCTTCACACACTTTTTACAACACTCAGACACAATTATCAGTGTCTAAAACACAAGCATGTTAAAGAGTATTTACAAGCACTCGCTCGTCTTATTCTACAGAAAAATTAATACCTAATCGCTGGTCGACTCTTCATCGTCAAATCAATACTAACTCAGTTTCGGCGAGTGACTCCCTATTTATAATCTGCACGGATTTTTCTCGAAGAATCCGCTTTCGTCATAGACCGTGATATTAGTAGATTTCTCCAGTAATTTCCAAAAGCATCCATTGGATCACCAAGTCACCAAAAATATTGCCAACATTTTGTTTTGTTTCCATTGAATCGCCATTATAATGTAAGTAACGGCTTTGCTTGCGAATATTACAACTTTACCATGAAATAAATACACCAGAGAGTAATATAAGGTATTACCCATCCAGATATTAATTATTTACACTATTTAAATCATTCATTATACAAAATTCGTAGCAATATATTCTTAAAAACAGATCTCGAAAAGTAGGTACAAAAGTTCTTGGAAAAAGTATAATGGCGTGCTTATGTCTCAAGTTGAATAACCTTGAAAATGACCGCGGAAATTGTGATCATTCTCACAGTTGATTGTTGGAGGAAATTAACCATAAAAATGAAATTTTAGACATTTTAAGCGATAGACTTCGTAAGACAACAAAATAATTCGAAAAAAAGACGTTTTAAAATTATTTTTAGCAATTATACTGCTCTAAATGATCAGTAAAGCTCTTTAGACTAAAAGTCTCCAATTTTGTCGGCAAATTTCATAAAAGAGATCCTATGTAAGTTTTTATTTGTTTGACTTATTGCCTGATGGAAGGAACTTTTCATTCGAAGCGAAAGCATGAATGATTGCAATGTTTAGGGGGAATTAAAATCCTGTAATGCTTTATCGAGCCTTTGAGAGAGAGAGAGAAGGACCGCGTACACCAAAAATCATTCATTTTTTAAATAAGGAAATTTTTTTTAAGTCTTTGGCTGTTTTGATGATACTAATAAGCTATCCATTTCCATGTATTTTAAATTCGAAACAAAGAATTAATATTACATATTACTGAAGAATAAGTATTGCATATTATTGAAGAATTAGTATTATATTAGGTTGGGGAAAAAGAAATCCATTATTTTTTCGGTACATGGCTGTAGTGTCGATATCTCGTGAAGTAACGATCAAACAATTTTAAATTTAAGCTCGTTGTCAAAGTGACATTTTACACTAAAAAAATTATTTTGTTGTTTTTTGTTTGACCCATTCAGTTGCGAGTTACAGGGTGTTAAAAATGGAAGTCAACAAAGAGAAAATTCGGTACATTTTACAGTTTTTCTTTGATAAAGGCGAAAATGCAAAACAGGCGGCTGAAATTGTGAATGGTGTTTATGGTGCCGATACCGTAACAGCTAATTACGTGCAAATTTGGTTTCGTCGATTCAATTGAGGCATTTTTGATGTTAAAGTTGCACCTCGCACAGGCAGATTCGTCATCAAAAATGACGACAAAATCACAAAAATAATCGAAGTTGACCGGCATGTTAGTAGTCGTAGCATCACCCAGGAGCTAAAGATTGACCATAAAATAGCTTTAAGCCATTTGAGCAAAGTTGGATTCAAAAAGCAGCTCGATGTTTGGGTGCCACACCAATTAACACCAAAAAACATGATGGATCGAATTTCCATCTGCGAAACCCTGGCCAAACGGAATGAAATCGACCCAATTCTTACCACGGAAAACATGCGACAATAATGTGCTTAAACGATCGCGGTCAAAGCACGTTGAAGCAGCTCAAACGGTGGCCAAACCAGGATAATATCCAGGAAGGTTCTACTGTGTATTTGGTGGTACTGGAAAGGAATAATTTATTATGAGTTGCTTCAGTAGGGCCAAACACTAAATTCAGATCTCTACTGTCAACAACTGGAGCGTTTGAAGCTAGCGACAGACCAGAAACGGCCAACATAATTGTTATGTTCCATCAGGACAACACCATGCCACACACTGTAGTGACTCGCCAGAAACTCTGGGAGCTTGGTTGGGAAATTTTAATGCATCCACCATATAGTCCGGACCTGGCCCCATACGATTACCACCTTTTTCTTGCATTGCAAAACTTCTTGAGTTATAAAAAATGGGGATCAAGAGAATATTGTGAAAATCGATTACTAGAGTTTTTCGCCAATAAAGGCCAAGACTTCTATGAGAGAGGCAATATGAAGCTACTTTAAAAATGGCAACAAATTATACAACAAAACGGTACATATTTGACCCAAATCGGACAATCTGAAACATGTTAAATAAAGTTTTGAATTTCATTCAAAAATGTAGGATTTCTTTTTCTTCATCCTAATATATGTATATTTTCTTGTAAATGGAATTGTATGTAATATTTTGCATTGAATGAAGCGATAAACTGAACTTTTTGCGGAATTTTTAAATATGTAATTTATGTCATTATTTGAATAACCTAAACAATAACAGGAAGATGGCTGAAATTTCGATCGAAATTTAGTTGTGTGAATCTATATAATGAAATTTATTGCAAATTGAACTCTAAATTTAGAATATACATATCTACTATTTATCGTAATTTTGTGCGATATGATATTACGATAATTTTTTAGCATTATTTGAATAAATACTAAATATCGATATTGAGATATAATAATTTTCTTTATTCTGCAGGGCTTTAAAGTAATACTAGCTCAGGAATGCTGGCATAACTGTATGTCTCCTGTAATGGATGACGTACGAAAACTATTGGGAGATGGTCCCGTTTATGTCAGCTTGGATATCGATGCATTAGACCCTTGCTATGCTCCAGGAACAGGTATATATTTGTGCCTTTCCTTTTCTAAGCTGATCTCGCGTTCCACACCTCTAAACTGCATGTAATGGCTTGAGGAACAATGTTACAACGAATTTTATTCTTCTTTTAGTTGTTTATATAATATTTGTTGTTTTGTTTAAAAGATTTAACTGCTATCTTACAGGACAACCTGAAATTGGTGGTTTAACAAGTATACAAATGCAAGAAATAATTAGAGGACTTAAAGGACTTAATATTGTTGGAGGAGATCTAGTAGAAGTAATATATATATTTAACTTCTTTTAAAACTATTTGCATTAACACCAAGTGCCAAAATATACAGTAATTACAACCTTTGAAATGCATGCATTCTGTTTAAAAGCATTGGTAATTAATTAAAAATGTTGAAAAAGTTTGTAAACATAAAATATTTTTTTCAATACTGAAAAAAATAAATAAAACTATAGTGCCATAGAAAAAAGAACCCAAAACGTTAAAAAAATATCCGAATTATTTAGAAACTAGCATTTTGTATCAGACTATCAAAATTCACAATTTGGATTTTGAAAAAATTAGTTATTAAAATATGCTTTTATTTTGATTTTAAAAAAAGATAAATTAGCAACAACAACAAAAACCAACAGCTTAAGAGAATTAGAATTAGAAAGGCGTGTTTAGTAGAATCTGCTTTGATTTTAGAAGAACCTGTATTTACAGGTTATAATTTAAAGAAGAAAAAGCATCTTAAAATAGAACTTCTTTAGAGAAAAAATATGTGTTCTGGAAAATTATATTTTTGTGAAAAAATTTAATTTCTGAAAATCACTAGCTCAAAAACTCGTTTTATGAATTCACAAAATTCGATTCATTTTTTTTTTCATTTTAGTTAAAAGTTCAAGGACTTTTAAAGAATATTTATTATTTGAAGCTTTCTGCAATTTTTAAATAAATAGGATCATGAGAGCACATATTAGTCATTTGTATTTCTTCAAAAGATTGATTCCCAAAGAAGCCAGATGCCTTAAAAGTGGATTCTTTGTTCGCAAAACAGTTTCAATTTAAATGTAACGTAAAATCCGGCGTATAATGCGCACTTTGAACACAAAAATAAGATCAAAATTTATAAGTGCGCGTTATACGCTGGGTATAAAAATGATATAGCTCCAAAAAAAAATAAAAAAAGTGAAGAACATTAAAGAAAAATTAGAATTCCACATAGATCGGAATATTGTTTATTTAAAAAAAATGACACACCTAATGAACTTAGGTTGTATATGTTACCGTTAAAGCGTGAAATAAGTCATTTCATAGAATAACTAGGTATTTCATGAGATAACTAGATCATTCAGTTAAAGTAAATAAAATTATTGAATTCTATGATTTAACTGGGAATTCTATAGAATAACGATTACTTGATCGTTAAAGTATAAAATACGACACTCGAAAGTTTTTGGAAAGGTTCTAGCTACTTTAGGAAGAATTTTTTCTGGTTAGGCAGAATAAAGCAATTGTACTCTAGGTTAGATATCAGTTCAGTATGTATCAGCGAGAATTAATTTCCATTGAAGAAGTTCCAAATATTGACACAACGCATTGATCTGTTGCAACAGCTCAAAGTTGCGGTATTGGACAAGGATTTAAAAAAAGCCCGCATAAAAAAATGTGTAATACTAAACAGTGTGCTTGTTTAAAAAATGATAAGCAGCTCATTCCAAAGTGTCATCACAGTAATCCTTGCTCTAATAAATAATGAAAAGTAAAAAATAAAGGTATCACATAAAATTTTAATTAATATTCTCTTACATTTTTGTTTTAAAAAGTTTTCACAATGTTTTTATGAAGCAACAGTTTTTCCTCCCATCATGTATTTTTGTTGATAATATTTAAATATAACAAAGTTTTGCAATATATTCTTTTTTCTCCTTTTCTGTTTAACTTATACCAATCTGAGCAATATAATAAATTATAACATCTCTGCTTTCCCTTATTATTTTTCAATTATTCATCCGCAAAAGGGATAAAATGCATTTTTCGAGAGATTTTAGATGTTTATGATCAATTAATTTATAAAATATCTTAGAAATTGTTTTTCATTTTAATGGTCTACCCTTAGTTATTTCATGGAATACCAAGCTATTTCATAGAATAACTAGGTAAAGTATGAAATTGTTCATGTATTATATATACTTTAACTGATTTGTCTAGTTATTTTATGAAATACCTAGTTATTCTAGGAAATAATTGAATTATACACTTTAACGGTAACATACTATATACAGAAGGTCGTTCGCACTTCATGGAAATGATTTTGATAGTTAATTTTTATCTATAATTGCCGTATTTTTTAAGTGGTAATTAGTTTCTTTCTGAGAACCATGGTTCTTGACAATAGTTCTAGCTCGAATTTTTCATGAAAATAAATTTTTCTTACATGACAAGACAGTTTTATTCCCTTCCTCTTGAAACATGTTTCAAAGTCCGTTCAGTGATCTTGGATGCCGTTTTCCTAACGTTCGTTTTAATAAACCGAAAGCACAAAAGTCCATTGAAAAAATGTTAGGTAATTTTACAAGTATTTCATCAAATTGGATACACTTTATTCCTGTTTTTTTATTCTTTCTTTGCTAAATAAGCGGCAATTAACTTAGACGTGTCACTAGAGGCTTTGTCCATATGAAGCTCAATTTTGTCAATGACCTTCCCATATAAGGCTGGAATTTCTTCTTTCAAAATTGGGGTTCTAAAATATTCTGCTGACAGTAGATTGAATTAATTTCGTCTATACTGGAGATTTTTTAGATTTTTAATCTGCCGTTGTTACAAAATCCTGCAACTATCATGAATCTCTTTGGAAACTTTTCTGTATACTGATGAAGCCATTTTGTACGATCATTCCCGTCAGTTGAGCAATAGAAAATTTATCTGCTTTTACTACAGTCACTTGAATATACCTATATCTCATCCAGTGTTACCACAAGCTAGCAGATAAGTGTTTTTCACAGGATTTTCTGCAATTCGTTTTTCTTTCAGCAATATATTTTGGCAAAAGCAGATGAACTTGAGGTTTAAACATCTTTTTTAACTTTAAATCCTTACGAATGATTTCATTTACAGTGCCGGAAGATGTTCCTAGGTTCGCTGCAATTAATTTTTGTATGAGCGGGTTTTCTTTTAGGATCAGAGACTTCACTTTCTTGACAGTTGCTTGCTTTCGAACAGTCATAGGATGAGGTTCCGCCGTCATGTTTACCTTTTTACTTTGTGATGAACCTCCCCTTGGAAGTACATCTCTCGAAGTATCAGCGTGAGCTAGAGGTGTAAGATCAGCGAAAGAACTCGGATCAAACATTATCTTAATATTACTTTATTAAGATATTCAACTTAAACCTTTAACAAATGTAGTTATAATAATTAATATGAGAGAATCTACGATGACTCAATACGCAACACACACAATATATATATATATATTTATAATATGATCTAATCTAATTCAGACCAATCTCAATAAGCGAACCGCCTATAATCCTCGTTTCTAATATTAAGTAATCAATCCTACCTTATATTATTCTGTAATGCTACTTGTCTTTATCTGCAATTGGATGCAGATTGATGGCTGACTTCTGGTCGAAAACCAATATGTTTATCCACGACAAGTAGAACTTAATCAATCTTGTACCATGAACTGCGATAATCATCAACTGTCACAACGCACATCCATTGTCTAACATTCCTTTACATTGCCATCCCGCTTACTCTAAGATCATATTGATTTGCATTTCTTCTTCACATCTCGTCTCTTGGATTTGGTTGGAAAAGAGTTGCCATTAATTCTGGCCCAAAGAACCCAAAGGACTTGTTAAAGAAAAGACGCGTAAGACGTCAAAACTTTTAGCAAGATGTTTTTTTTTTCAAATTTGATTTTTTTAAAAATACCTTTTTCTTTTAAACACAATAAACCAAGACTTTTATTTTGTTGATACGAATATTTCTCCCCCGAAAGCGCAATTACATAACCTTCGAGCCATCTATTAATTTTAAGAGTCGTTTCAAAAACGAATCTCATTATATATTCGAATCAAAAGGAAACATTAGCAGAAGATTATTTTGAAGTTTCCAAGTTTTATCTCAAAATGCAAACAAGAAAATAAACTACAAAATTGTTTCCAAAAAGTGCGAACGGTCGTCTGTACTATTATATACAGTTCTAGAAGTATTCTGAGTGGTTAGTGAATCCCGCTTCCACACCACAGCTCCGAGGTTCAAGCCCTGGACTGGGCAAGGTTGATTCAGCCTTTAATCTCTTCAGTGGGTCTATAAATGAGTAACAAGCTTGCTTGGAAACTTAACATGTGGAACGTTTTGCGTCAAACTGACCACCTGACAGGAACATCTGCTCATAGCACGTCAGGGCCAAGTTAACGTATACTGAGTAAAGCACAGTAGGCCTTGGTCCTCATGGGCTGTTGCACCACTGAGTTAAATTAAGAAGTATACTATTTTTTCCCGTTTTTGACTGAGCCTCTTAAGCTGAGGTAAAATGGGTTCCCTTTCAGAAAGATTTAACTGTAGAAAATAAAAAAAAAGTCTCATGGGGCCAAACCAGGTGACTAAGGAGGATGCCCCACCACAGTAATGTTTTTGCTGGTCAGAAGCTGCTTGACAGATAAGGCCTGTGAGTGGATGTACTGTCTTGGTTCAACAGCCATCCATCACTCTCCAATTCTGGGCCTTTTTTCCCCCTAATTATTCCACGAAGTCTTTTTAGTACTTTAATGTAGTAATGTCTATTAATAATCTGACCATTGATCTGAGTAGAAACTTACTGATATCACAAATTTTGGCTTTGTTTCTGTCTATAATCGCTGATCTTACGAGCCCAGCAAGTTCATCTTCTTCCACACTGACCTTCACCCCTGAAAACTGCTTGTGCCATTCAAACACGATGTGCACAAGACTAAGTTTCATCTCCCTAAGCCTCGGCTAATATTTGAAATGTTTTCGTGGCTGATTTCTTCACAAGAAACTTGATGTTGATTCGACATTTTCCCTGCAGAATACAGTTGCTCGTGTTCACTCAATAACGCAGTATTCCGAGCTGGCGTGATCAATTAAGGCGAAACTGGCCACATGGATAGAGGAGGTGCGTGGAAAGACGTCACCAAAACAATTGTTGCCAACTCCAATTTTTTTTAAAGCTACACACTTAGTCTCGTTTTTTTGTGTCACACCTTGTATACTTAATTACTGTTAACGATTGCTATTAATTTTGTTTCAGGTTTCACCACCCTATGACCCAAGTGGCAATACAGCTCTGACAGCAGCAAATATGGTACACGAACTCTTGTGCTCATTGCCTAAAAATAAATTAGATTTTAAAATATAAGAATGCTTATCGTCTATAAAGAAAGAAGTACGTACAGAGGAAAATCTTTTTAAAAAAAAGAAATTAAAAATTTTTAGTTAAAAAAGAATTAATTTATAAGCGTTACTTTCATATTCTAAAACAATAAAAAATCCAAACAAATTTAAATTTTTGAAAAAAATTTGACGATTTATTGTGTTTGTTTATTCTATAAAATATATGCAAGAAGAATACTGTAGGAAAGGGATACATTTTAAAAACTTTTTGAATAGATAAAGAATGTAAAAAATATTAAATAATTAAAAAAAAATTTTAAAATTCGTTCTTTTCTTTTTTTTTTTTTTTGTAAACAACATATAACTGCTCAAAAAATTAGGGGAGCAAGCAAGAAAGTGAAGAAACCATGAGATATCCCCCCCTCGTGTGAATATCTCTTTGAGTATCAGCGTGAGCTAGAGGTGTAGGATTAACGGAAGAACTAGACGCATACATTATCTTAATATAGCTTTATTAAGATATTAAACTTAATCCTTTAACAAATTAAATTACAATAATATATGTGAGAGAATCTACGGTGGCAAAACACACACACACACACACACACTATATATATATATATATATATATATATATATATATTACCGAATTGACCTAACTCGAACCGCTATCAATAACTGACTCGCCTAAACACGATTCCAATACGATTACAGATCCTAATATTAAATAGTCAATCCTACCTTGCCGTAGTGTTTATGTAACGATCACAACAATTCTAGATGAGGCCTTGCAATAACTCGAGTGCAATGGTATGCACCTTGACTCAATGGATCTCTATCACGTACAATTACTATTCTTCGCCACGTAACGTTTTCCAACTTCTTCACGCTTGAACCCTGGATTATGTTTACATTCCTCTAATTGCCATCCCGCCTACTCTAAGATCTGATATTTAAAAGCTTCCTAATTTGCATCTTTCTTTTGAGCTTCACTTCTTGTATTTGGTTGGAAAAGAGTTGCCATTAATTATGGCCCCAAAGGAGATGTTAAAGAAAAGACGCGTGAGCCCGTCACAACCATTGCGATAGGCATGCGTACAGAAGAATGCTGGTGCAACAAAACGAAATGCAGAAAAAAAGAAGCAAAAAAACAATTGTATAGGAAACTTAATTCTTTGGAATGGTATAAAGAGCATGAAATGATGCTTCAGGGCAATTTGATCGCATATAAGTGATAAAAAATTTATTCCGTGGAAATGATACAGGATTTTTAACAAGGTGTGCGGTCCCCCCGAATTACTAAGAATGCCGGACACCTGTTTAGTATGGATGAAATGATGAGACTTTGGGAAATACTATTCCACTCTTGACGAAGTGCGATCTCCAAGTCTTGTACAGTAGCAGGATGTCTTGGTCTTGCAGCAACGCATCCTCTGAGTGTGTCCCAAATATGCTTGATCGTATTAAGATCAGGAGAACATGCTGTCCCTCCATATGCTACATTGTTTCACCTTCAATAAGGTCATCCACAAGAGACGTAAAATGTTTAGCATTATCCTGCATTAACAGAAAGAAATCACAAACGGCTGCAGCGGAAGTGCGACATGGGATCTTAGGATATCGTCAGCATACCTTTGAGCCATCAAATTACCCTTCCGAATGATAGGCAAGTCAGTACATCAGCTTAGAAAGATTCCAGCTCAAACCATCAAACCACCATCAAAGCGGTATCTTTCCTAAACGAATATAGGTTTATTTCGAATGCCCCTTTCTCGTTATACCACAAAGTATCTGGTGTCACCGTCTAAACTAAATCGGGACTCGTTCGTAAACAGCACTTAACTCCAATAATTTTGCATCCAATCTCGATGTTCAGTAGCCCACTTTCTTCAGACTGCACAGTGTCTTGATGTAAACGGAATACGCCCATTGGCCTATGTGCAGACAGTCTACCCTCATGAAGCCTATTTCAGAGATTGTTTGGCTTGCGACCTTTCGTCCTGTTGCCAAAAGAAATTGTCCTTGAATCTGCATTGCATTGGTTGTTCTGTCTGAACGGGCTGTTAAGGGGACTTGGCACCTTTCAAAAACCTAAAATCGATGAAAATATCGATTTTTCAATTTTTAGTTTAAAATGTAGTTTGATACCTTTGGTACAATTGAGGGAAGTTTTGAAACGATCTGATTATTTTAAACGCAGTAAAATGCATTTTAAATATTTTGACAGCTCTGTCAGCAGTTTAAATGCCACGCCCACCTCAATGTTTACATTTTTTTACTTGAGAATAAATCCATTATTTTACATTAAAAACTACAGAGAAGCAGAGGAATCCGTTAAGCTGTGACTGTAACTATCAGCAAAGTTGTTTATTTACATTAGCTTTGCCATTTTCGCTTGTTGTGTGATTTTAGTTTCATTAGTTTTTAACTTCATAGAAAACCTAAAACAGCATTTTTAATGCTACTTCAATCATAATTTTTAATGATACTTCAATCACACATTCATTCATTTTATTAGTTGATATCGCAATTATGCCTCTTAGAAAACGTTCAGTACGTGCTTTGCAAATGAATGAAAAGCGATGGTGTAAAGAAAACGAAAGTTGATTGTGAAGTGAACAAAATTCAGTTTTTTCAAATGTACGCCTGGAAAAATTGAACACTGTGGTAAAAAAAGGATACCTCTGCTATTGGAAATTATATATTGGTGGACTTTAACCAAGTTAACAATCTTCTTCGAAGTGCAAAGTGCCAATATTGTGAAAAACAAACTTTGAAACTGGAGCTTGGAGCCAAGTTGGGATTTTCATACAATTTAAAACTATTGTGTAGCAATTGTGATGAAAACAAAACTGTTGTAAACACATCTCTAAAGTCTGTTCAGACCAGCCATGATGTGAATTTGAGAATAACTCAAGCTTTTTCACATATTGGGAAAGGTTATTCAGCTATAGAAAAATTTTGTATGGTGATGAATATGATCCTTTTTCATCAACTACATATGGGAAGTGTGCGAGACGGCTGGATAATGCATATACTCTGGCATCTGAAAACATATTTGCGGAAATCCACCGAGAAATTAAAAATGTGTACGAGAATGGAGCTGAAATCACAGACTTAAGTGTTAGTTTTGATGGAACGTGGCTAACTCGTGGTCACACCTCACTTATCGGTGTAGGATGTGTTATAGATATGCTCACTGGATATGTTGTTGACTTTTGAAGTGATGAGTAAGGTGTGTCGTCATTGCTCTGTGGCAAAAAATAAGCTAGGCCAGTCAAGTGCTGAATTCAGCATATGGTATGAAGGACATAAAAGCGAATGTGATATAAATCACTTGGGCTCATCTACATCAATGGAAATGGAAGCTGCATTAACCTTGTGGAAAAGATCCACATCACTTGGATTCCGTTATATTACAGTATTATCCGATGGTGATTGTAAAACGTTTAACTACTTGTGCGAGAAAAAAGTGTATGGACCTGACATTGTGATAAAAAAGGAAGAATGTATTAATCATGTTAGTAAGCGGTTAGGAACAGCTTTGAGATCTACTGTAAAAGACTGTCGTGCTCAAGGTATTTATTTAGGTGGTAAAGCTCATGGTAGTTTGAAAGAAGCCACGATTAAAAAATTAACTACTTACTACCAAAAGGCTATTTTGAGAAACAAAGGGGATGTGAATGCTATGAAAACAGCAATATATGCTACATTGTTGCATAGCATTTCTACAGATGCTAAACCTCAACATTCGAAGTGTCCTGCAGGAGAAAACTCATGGTGTTTCTACCAATCTGCGATTGCTAATGGGGAAAACCTAACAATCATAAATTAAATGTAGGAACACCAATAAATGAAAAGTTTCTTCCAAAAATTCTACCGATTTATCAAAGACTTGCATCTAATGAATTGTTAGAAAGATGCATTCGATGTGGAACACAAAATGCAAACGAAAGTTTGCATAGCATGATTTGGGCAAAGTGTCCGAAAGAAATTTTCGTAAACAAAAAGACGTGTTAAGCGGGCAGTAACAGAAGCTGTCTGCGAATACAATAAGGGTACAGTACGCACCATTGTAGAAACACAGAAAGCATTAGGTGTAGCTACTGGAGGTTCAACGAAACAACTTGCTACTATCTTAGATTGTCGAAAACAAAAATTTAGAAAACGTCGTCAAAATGCCAGTAATAAGCTGGCTCTTAAACTTATTAAAAAAGCAATACATAAAAAAAGAGTTATTAGCTAGGAGGAGAGAAGGAATGACTTATGGCGCAGGCCAATTTTAAAAACAAACCTGTTTTGAAAAAATAATACATTTTAGCATAAATTTGTTTTACTTTATTTTATTTTAGATATTGATTTAAGTAGCAAATTATTTTTTTATAAAAGCTTTTAAATTTTCTATTGTACATTTCATGTATTTTTTTACATTTATTTCATGTATTTATTTATTTTTTAATATATTTCATAGATGTTTCTTGTAAAAATAAGTCACAATGATATTTCCTATTTTTTCGTAATTTTGGGCTCACAGACAAGCACTTTAAAAAAAGCTATATTTTTGTTTAATATTTTGAAATTGAATTGTATTATGTTTTATTTTAAGGGTATATATTTATACAACATATTGAAAAATATTACAAAATTTAGACATTGTTTTGATATATATTTGCTGATTGGTATTCTTAAAAATGCATTTTCTCAGTTCGAGTTTTTCATGAAATCATGGTCTTTAAAAGTACAAAAACTTCTACAGATATTTATCAAACAACTTGAATTTTGGTGTGTATCTTTATTACAATGTGCTTAATTAAATTACGGATCCATTTTTCAATATTTTGAATAAAAAAAAATTTTATAAAGAAAATGTAGCAGAAGTCATGTTTTTAGCTTTTTTTTCCATTAATGTTTACATTTTTTTTTTTTCCAAAATAATTTGTTTGTTGCAAAATCGATCCCTAAAGTTATTACTCATAGTCTAATAAATCCAAAAAAAAAATTTTGGTGTCAAAATAATGATAATTGTAAAAGAAGAATTTTGAAAATCGGTAAAAATTTTTTAAAAACTTTAAATTTTAAATTTTTTTAAATTTAGGAATTTTTTTCATGGTGAAATTTCTTAGTTTAGTAGTAACTGTTAATAATATACAAAAAAAATATTTTAAAACCCTTAAATAAAAAAAAATTGAAAAAAGGTGCCGAGTCCCCTTAACAGGATTTATCTTTCATTATTTCACATAGATGACCTTGCCCTGTCCGACATCGAACATGCCCTGTTTCTTGAAATCGATTCTACAGTCTTCAATGACAGTTTTTAGAACTCCAACAGTGCCCGGTACAGTTCTTTGTGATTTCCCGGATTCATTCTTCCGATAATACACCAAGCCATGAATTCTGGCAAATCTCACGTTGTCGTGACATTTTCCAGTCTCCTTTTCTCAAAAAAAAAAAAAAAAAAACAGTCGAAAAGTTGAATTTCATCACTGAGGCAAACAACAACAACAACAGCAACAGCAGCAGCAACAACAACAGATTCTTCACAACTTTACCAAAATACGATTATTTTGTGCAATATTCTTGTTTTTAGTATAATTTTTTGTAACAAATAAATCCCCCTTTTGTTTCTATTTTATCACGTTGCTTCTGTTTTTATAGGTACCTAAAAAAGGGCAATATTGCTTTTCAGCGAAATCGCGGCAGCATCACGCTTGATTTCTGTAGCTTTTTTTCAACTTGCACCGGGAATCGTTCTTTTCGAAAACGAAATTTATCAAACATAAATCCCACTCATAAAGTCCCACAAACTTATCAGACGAAAACCTGCAACATCAATTACCATGTGCAAATACACGCATTAAGATCGACTCGCAAAAACTAAGTAAAAAAACTGTGAAACAATACAGTGTGTTAAAGTATCCAAAAGTTAAAGCTTATTATTAAGGAACTATTCATCAGCATTTGATAAATTGTTCATTCATGGATTGGAAAACCCTCCAAGATTTTTTGGGTCTAGTCCGATCGGCCGCACATTCGCACATTATTCGGCAATCGCAGACGATAAACTTATTTCACTGACTACATTAGTAAAGATGTGGAGACCGCAGCAAAAGATGCAAGGCATACTTTGGTTAATCGAATTTAATTCAGTCACGAGTGTACAGCGACGTGTTCGAACAGAATGGTGGAATGGAAAGTCGTTACTGGCTTGCCAAATAGACTTATTAGTGCACCTACATAAGGAATCCCGCACACGATCAACAGTGTCTTCTATCACGAAAACTTAAGGATGCTAGCCAGTCTGAAATATCAAATTTCCTGTCTCTTTTAGAGTTCTTTCCCATTGGTAGTAGATTTTGATGTCGAAGGATCGACATTCCATTCTGTTCGAACACGTCGCTGCACACGCGTGACTGATTTAAATTCTGTTTATGCCGTGCACCTTTTGTTGTGCGTCAACATCTTTACTAATGAAATCAGTATAAAAAGTTTATCGTCTGCGATTGCTGAACAATGCGCGCACTTGCGGCCGATCGGACTAGACCCAAAGATTCTAGGGGGTTCCAATCCTTGGATGAACAGTTTATTACATTCTGATGGGTAGCTCCGAAAAATAAGCCATAACTTTTGGATACTTTAAGCTCGGACACCCTGTATTACATTATTAAAATAAATTAAACGTCATTTGATCATTGCATTATAATTATTATATTATCTATGTCTGTATACATGAAAAATAATAAAAACCGTAATAATAGTTTATTACGTTTTAAATTTTCACTCCAATAAATGTTTGTAATGGGTCTAAATCTAATATAAAGATATATATTTTTAAATGAGGCCAGTGGATTGAAATGTTTATAATTGTATGTTTATGTTTATAATTGTATGCTTATAATTGTTGGGTTGGCCACCCCTGCTTTTGACTATGGTCGTTTTATTTTATATTAGTTATCAGAAAAAATTTTTGAGCAATTTTCTGAAATCCATGTTCTCCTCTGATTTTTTTGAGCATTGCAGGTCGAACAAAATTATTTTACAAAGAAAGAGAGAGTACTAATGTCATTATATACTATCTGTTATTTTTCTGTACAATATATATATAAATATAACATAAAATTTGTGCATTACTCACCCATGGCGATTATCTTCGTTCGACCTTAAAACTTCCCTGCCGCTGAAGGTAAAGTAACACATGCTGAGTTTATGAAAATAAGGTAAATTTTTGTGGAGGATTAACCTAGAGAAGAGGTATTTAAAAATTTAGGGAATGTATGTGTAGTTTTAATACGCACTGAATTATGGAACTCAAGAAACCTATAATGGTATAAAAAATAAAAGAGAATAAACAAACCATGGAAGACAAATCTAGAAACAAAATTAGAATGGAATCGGTGTTGAATTACATAAAAATAGCAGCATTACACTAATAAAAAAAATTAAACTATTAAGTGGAGCTGTAATAAACTGTAAAACTAAACACACACAACTCTTGCCACATACGCTATACGATTGCCACGTAGCTGATTTACGTCACACTCCGACGCAAATCTAAGCTATTAACGATTGACTTGCAATTTTCAACCAGTCAATAGACGAGGATGACACCTGAACTTGCATAAGGCTTTCCAATATCACGCCAGTGGGAGGACTTTGAGCCTTGACAGATTTAATGTGCATTAGCCGCTCAACGTGGCGGGTCTTCAGTGGTTTAGGCCACGAAATCTCATGACACAGGACTCTAACCTATGACCACACAACGTCAGTCAAGCTCGTGATCATGATCACGTGCTATATTTGTGAAAAGACATCTTAATTTTGAAAAAAACAAAGCAGTATTTTACAGCGCTGGACTGGATAGTACTTTAGACCAGAATATGATACTATCGTATACGAGGGTTGGGGCAAAAGTCATGACAACTATTTTTTTTCCTTGAAGATACCAGTCCGGTTGGAAAATGTGATATATACAGACGAAAAGACAAGGTTTTAACTACATGTGAGGGCAATGAATAGCACTGAAATATCGTAACACACTAATTCATTACGGTAGTATATACGGCAATATGGCCTTTACGGTGCAAAAGAATGAAAACACGGTACATACAAAGTTGACATGACAAACTGGGCCTAAAAATCCTCAATGTAGTAACCTGATACTATCACCCCCTCGCTTCCAACGATGTGGAAGGCACTAAATACCATCAGCCTCAGCACTTGTCGCATCATGTGTGAATCGGGTCACCTGTTGGCGCATAGCATTAGAAATGTCCTCTCGTGTAGCAGACCGCCTACCGCGTATTATTTCCTTAATCTTGGGAATAAGATCAAAGTCAAAGGGCGAAATGTCGGGAGAGTACGGTGGGTGCTCCAATTTTTCCGCACACTGACCGGTCATTTCGAACGTTGCTCATCATTGGTTGACACACGTCCTTGCTGAAACTTTCCTACCCACCGCGTTATTGTACGCGGCATTAAACAGTAGGGCATTATTCCCAAGGGCTTCCACTAATTCACTGTGACACTCCATCGCATTTCTCCCTCGGAAAACGGCTATTTTGAAGTAAGTGCGTTGCTCAACAAGGGTTACTTCCATCTCTCACGACACTCACTGATTGATTTCACAGCCTCGCTGCGCTACTACCAGCTATCACAGAGCCATCTGTTGTTCTTCATACACACTATGCCTGCAGAACTTCCACACGGTACATATTCGCTTGTGATCCGTTCTCATATCTACAATAAAAAAAATAGTTGCCAGGACTTATGTCCCAACCCTCGTACATGCAGAGATGGACTGTTATATATGACAAATATAAAAATGAAATGAGAGTTAGCATGAGATACTTTCTTCATTCATAAACAATTGCTGTGGTAAATGTACTCATTGGCCAATTAATTAGAAATCCAAGAATATTATTTTATTGGACCAACTTTTGCACAAATAGCTGCTCTGATTCGTTTGGGCATCGAGTCTACATGCTTCTGGAGTACACTTACGTCCGGAAAAATACCATGCATTGCACGTGCAGCTTTTTAGATCTTGTAAATTAGATGGAAGAGGAAAGAGCTGCCGGATACGTCTTTCCTTCATATCACACTCGTTGTCTATAGAGTTAAGATCCAGGTTATATGGGGACTAGGGAAGGTGTTAGAAGTCAGACTAATGCTCAACGAACCAATTTCGAACACTTCTGGCACGCTGTATAGTTGCATAATCGTCCATGAAATATCCGTCGCCATTAGGAAAAATGCAACTTTTGCAGGGGGCTTTTGATCTGCCACTATATCTATGTATCTTATAGCTGTTTGCGTACTCTCGAGGAGCACCAGGGCACTACTTCCATGCCAGCAGAACATGCTTGTGATGACCCCCCTGGGTCACACCTTGAACACCAAGATTAATTTGAGGCAAAGAACCACCAAAAGCCTGTGAAGGTCTCCTTGGACCTCACTTTAAGAACGAGAATAAATAGGAGTCATGTAAGAACCAGAAGCCATTTTTATAAACAACTTTCTTTATTTGGTTATCTTATCCAAATAGAATCAAAGACTTATTAACAAATATATCTAACTAGTATTATGAGATTTTAAAGGTAATATCCTTTAAATTAACTTAATTAATGATCCAATTAATTAACAATTAAATAACGATCACGCAGAGATTACCACGATAAGAGATCCCAGAATTATATTTAATAATGTTCCTATTGAACATTTAACTTTAATCTCACTCTTAAAACTTTAATGAGACTTTAATTATAAATCAATAATTACCAACGGAATCTCAACTCTTCTTGAGATTAAATTATCTCCAACAAGAAATCTTCAATTTAACTTCACTATAACTTTCTGCTTCAATCTCTATCTCCTACTGCTCTAACTTTACTATTCCGTTTGACTTAAATACTTTATCTAATCTGCATATAACAAGGAATCCTGTCCGCTTTTTGGAGTTGATTGGAAATAGGTAGGGAATTAAATTTCCCTAAAAAGGACGACTCAGAAGGTTAGTGATAAAGTTCCGTATAGATTTGTCACAAGCCATTTTGAATAATAATATTATTTATTTTTGTTATAATTTCCTCAAAAATCTCTGATAACAAATAATATAATAATGTTACGTCTTCTAAAGGGATTTGCCTTTATATTAAATTAAATTACTAAGAATACGATTGATTACTAATCTAACTCAACTCAAGTAAGGTTTACCGAAATAGGAGTTCCGAGAAGCACACGTATTCGAATTCTTAACTGCCATTAACTTTAACTAAGTATCTCAAACTGATGCTTACTTTAAGTGTACGTGAATTATATTTACCGCTGGCTTATATCAGCTTTCTGTTACGTCTAGCAGCACGACGTCTTCACGAATCTAATCTCTTTGAATCTTCTAGTTTTGCTTTAAACGTTGTCGGCTCAATATAGCCTACCATCATCTCTCTTGCTATCTCGCAACCCTCGACTTAAATACCTTATCTAATTTAAATATCCCAAACTTCTTTTTGGAGTTGATTGAAAATATAAACGCGAATTTATATTCCCCAGAAAGACGCCTAAGAAGATTAGTGGAAAGATTCCGTACAGATTCGTCACATGCTCCATAGCATGAAACTCTCAACAGACCCTTGCACAGTGCGAGTAAGGCAAGATGGATTCATGATTTCGTGGAGTTCTCGCCAAATTCAACGTCTTCCATCAGAGCAAAATAAAGTGTAGTGTTATTCATCTGACCACATTATCCCTTTTCAATACTCATATATCCAATGACTTCTTTCCCGACATCAGTGCTAACGAATTTTTGCATTTCGGGCAGAAATGAGTGTTTTTCTAACAGGCACCCGACTATGCATTCCAAATTTCTGAAATGTTCTGCGCATGGTTGGAGCTGAAATTTGTTGGGAAGAGCCTTGGTTGACGATTTGTGTCAGTAGAAGCACAGTGGAGTCCTGTTTTGCTGTACAGTTTGTTGGAGACGCCACCGATCACGCTCTTGGAAAACTGTTCAACCCGCAGATACGACTTCTAGAAAAGGATTGTGGATTCTAATTCCAACTTTTTTGAAGACCTTTGGTATGACCACTTTTGAGAACCCTGTGAGATTTGCTATCTTCAATATCGAGGAGTCCGCTAAAGGACACCAACAATAAGCACTTTTTCAAATGGCGAAAGACCTGTCGTTTTCCCCATTTTATTTTATTCAT
Organism: Trichonephila clavipes; assembly: GCA_019973935.1. Classification (NCBI taxonomy): domain Eukaryota; kingdom Metazoa; phylum Arthropoda; class Arachnida; order Araneae; family Nephilidae; genus Trichonephila; species Trichonephila clavipes. The sequence continues at coordinate 1,206,019 of BMAU01019665.1, forward strand.
CGTGAAAAGCATTCTACCCATGTGTAACCCACCTCATAAAAAAAATTGCGTACTTTATCCTTAGTACGCATTCAAATTCAAATCTCAAAGATTTCTAATTTATTGACTAGTGCGTGCATAAAACCTACATAATCCTATTGAATTAATTTTGATTTAAAAATTACCTCTAGTTTTCGCAAATATATTTTTGTACATTTTTGAATCGTCGATGTAAATTTCTTGATTGATTAACTTATATTGACCCTATGGAGATGGGCAAACTTCTCTATGTGAACGAGTGTTGTGTTAAAAAAATGAAATCTGACCAACGCCATCCACCCTTGAAAAGGTGAACATAGACCACTAATATTTTATCTTTATACATATTTTACAGCAATCACATAACTTTTATCAAAGACGTGGAGTTGCGAATGAAAGAAGAGGAAATTCAAACTCTTTTGTAGTACATTTTTTTCGAGTACATGTACAGTCCCCACGCACTAGTATGTTTATGTAATCAACACTAAAAAATTGCATCCTTACTTAAAAGTACAGAATTACCTGTCAATAAGGGAAAAACTTAAGGACTTTTTCGTTTTTATCATAACAGTTGGATAGAATAAGAGCTCTTTCAATTCGTCTAAATAATTCAACAGATTTATGTACGAAAAGTCACTTATAAGGAGACTATTTTGTGATAAATAATTTTCCTCAATATATACCTTATAGTATTTTTTGTGGAAGTTTGTCTCTATATGATTCTTGAAAATAGCTCTAGCTCGAATTATTCATAAAAATAAACTTTTTCTTAGTACTGTCATGCAAATTTTACTCCATTCTTCTTGAACTATTTTCCGAAGTCCATCCAGTGTTCTTGGATGCCGTTTTCCTAAGGCTCGTTTTAATAAACCGAAAGTACAAAAGCCCATTGGAGAAACGCGTAGGGAGATTTTACACGCATTTCTTCAAATGGGATACACTTTACTTCTGTTTCTGATTCTTTCTTCGTTTAAATAAGCGGCAGTTGACTTAGACGCGTGACTAGAGACTTTGTGCAAATGAAGCTTAACTTTATCAATGCTCTTTCCATATAAAAAAATTTCTTCTACAAAAATTGGTTCTAAAATATTCTACTGATAGTAGAGTGAATTAGTTTTAGGTTTACTCGGAACTTTTTTGATTTTTAATTCGTAACAAAATCCTGCAACTATCATGAATCCCTTTGGAAACTTCACTGTACACTGACGAAGCCATTTCGTACAGTCATTCTCGTCAGCTGAATAATAGAAAATTTATCTTTTATTAAAGTCACTTATAAATATACTGTGATGTACCTCCCCTTGGAAGTACATCCCTCGAAGTATCAGCATGAGCTAGAGGTGTAGGGTTAGCGAAAGAACTAGGATCAAACATTATCTTAATATGACTTTATTAAGATATTCAACTTAAACCTTTAACAAATGTAATTATAATAATTAATATGAGAGAATCTACGATGACGCAATACGCAACACACAATATATATACTTATAATAAGATCTAATCTAATTAAGACCAATTTCAATAAGCGAACCACCTAATCCTCGATTCTAATATTAAGTAATAAATCCTACCTTATTATATCTCGTAATAACACGTCTTTATCTGCAATGGGATGCAGCTTTACAACTACTTTCCAGTCGAGCACCAATATATGTATCCACGTCAAGCACAACTTTTTCAATCTTGAAACACTAACTGTAATAATCATCAACTGCCACAACGCACATCAATTGTTTAACATTCCTTTACATTGCCATACCGCTTACTCTAAGATCCGATATTTAAAGTCCGTTTATTTGCATGTCTTTTTCACATCTCATTTCTTGGATTTGGTTGGAAAAGAGTTGCCATTAATTCTGACCCAAAGGACTTGTTAAAGATAAGACGCGTAAGACGTCACAATCCCCTCCAAGAAACAAAACGTGATTTATTCGAAGGTCTTAATGGCCCTTAAGAAATTACGTGCCTAAATTTATTCTTCTACTTCTAACTTTCCACGTTTTATATTTTAACTTTAAATATTCATTCTAACCGTTAATTTCTAATGTTCCACTTAAATTTTAATTTTCACTACTCATCTTAAGTTTAATTTTTAATCTTTCTCTTTAATTTGAATTTTCCACAGCCTCAATAAATTTTACTCAATTAACTAGACCAACATTCATAGTCATGCATTTTAATCACGGTAGATTCTCACATGTACAAAATAAATAGACGTGTCCCATCTGGGTTACAGGGCCGGAGAAAAACCATATATGACTTAAATGGTAGAAAAAACGAGGCCCACACGTCTCTTAACTAACTTAATTCTACCTAAATGTTTACTTAAATTCTAACAATTTTTCTTCTTTACAGCCTCTCATTTGTCTTCTTCCATTCATTAATTTCCTATAGACTTCAGGGTCTGTCACCCTGAAACAAAAATCTCTTAAGTCAATTGAAAAAAAAACCCCAAAGTTTTACACATTGTGATTACATTTCACAATTTTTATACAGTACATATAACTTTTAAATTTCAACTAATTTCTATACATATATTTTTCATCTGGCTCTTTCAAAAACTTCCCCTTAAATCGCGAAGCGCTGGTTAAATGTTATGTTAGTTTGCTATCTACGCCGCGTTTTTCCAAACCAGATGTTCATTAATATATGAAACAATATAACTAACAAAACATATATATACACTATACAATTACAAACATTTTTCAATAAACAATTAAAACAAACAACCAAAGGAATTGTCGCATCTTAGCGAAGTCATAACAGAAGTAAACAAATGCATTTTTACAATTGTTTTCTCCATAATTATATAAAAAATTTACAAGACAAAAGTTTATTTTACTTTTCTAGAAAAACACACTAATTTTAGAGTCCACTTTTGCTTGGCTTCTTAAATTTTAAATATCCGACCGTGACTTGCTTCATTGCAATAATTCTTCCGACCACTTGTTCGAAAGAATATAAAAAGAAACGATACACAACCTGATTTTTATGACTTGTAGTTGGCGTTTCATACCAATACCTCCAGGGACAAAGATTTTTTCTGTACACGCTCCTCTCCTGGTCTTGCCGTTGTTGATCCCCTCCTCGTCTGGCATTCTTGTTGCTTGATCTTGTTCGATCTTCGATGTAGGGGCTATCGTTTCTTCCTGTGCCTTTTCTGGATCGAACTGGTCGTCCTTGTTGTGTCTTCCTCTCTATGGTCAGTCGGGACTCCACTCTTTTCCCCTTTCTTGGTCTCAGATTGTAGCCGCTTGTGGTGGCGTTACCGTCTCTTCCCTTCGGCTTTTCTTTCTGTATTTTGGTAACGCACTATTAGTATTATTTCACGACAAATTTCTTTTATTCACTCTATGTTCTGAGACTTTCTGAACCTTCCTTTCTGGTCCTCCCGACCTAGATTCATTTGATCTTTTATAGCCTAACCTTTCATTTTTGCTTTTTTTAATCATTCTACCTTTCTCAGACCAAGAACTAGGTATTGATCTGATAAGTGGTCCGCGCTTATTGGTCTTATTTGTGCGTTTCTCACCTTGATCATTTCTAAAACTTAACCCTTTTCCCTCCAACTCACGCTTTACTTCTGACCCTTTCTTTTTATCATCTCGCGACTCATTTGATCTCCGTTGTACTCTGTCAAAACCACTCGATTCATCGCACAAACTACCGTTATCCGAACTACCAGTTCCTATCTCCGTCTCGTCGCATTTCCTATGACGATATATTCGAACCTGATCTACATTAATCGTTAACCTTTTTCCCGCCTTCCATATCACTATACGTTGTTATTCTTAACATCTAATACTCTATACGGACCTTCAAATTTTGGTTTAAATTAAGCTATTACTTTTCTTGTTGCCGAACTTAAAGGATGTGTTGCTATCAAAACCCAATCATTCACCTTAATTTGCACATCACGTCTGCGTCTATTATAATATTTCTCCCATTTTTCATGTTTAGTTTTTGTGTTTCGTCTAGCCTCCTCAAACAATCTCTCAATATCTCCTACTGCAAATTCCATTCCGTGTGATACCACCACTAATTTCTGAAAAGGTGTAATCAACTTTCTACCTAAAAATAATTCCGCAGAGGTTTCCCCCGTTGTTTCGTTTACAGCCGTACGAATAGCATAAGCAAACTCACGTAAGAATTGGTCCCATGTATCATGTTGCTCATTGACATAATTTGCAATCATTTGCACCAGATCGCAATTTACGCGTTCTGTTCTATTTGCTTGAGGTCTATATACAACAGTCTTCACATGCCTTATACCTAATCTTTCACTTAGCTTTTCAAAAATATTGGAAATAAATTGGGGACCGTTATCACTAATTAATTTTATTGGAGCTCCAAAACGCGATATATAATTATCAAAAAAATTATCCGCTGTAACTAGAGCAGAGGCTTTTTTAAGGGGTGTGATTTCAGCCCACTTGCTGAAATGATCCGTAATTACTAATACATATCGGTTACGTCTTACTATCGACACAGGATACGGACCTAACAAATCTAACATAACTATTTCATTTGGATAATTTGATACAATTGGTATTAATCAACCAGTTGGTAACGCGTTTTTATAATTATTAATTTGGCACTTATGGCATGTAGAGACATATTGATCAATAAATTTTCTCATATACGGGAAATAACAAACATCCCTTATTTTACGATAAGTTTTAAAACGTCCGAAATGACCTGCTAACGACTTGTCATGAAATTCTCTGATAATTTCATTCCTTAAAGATTTTGGGGGGAATGTATACTCGCATTTCTCCTAATGACGTTGCATATTTCGCATAAAATAACAAGCCTTCTACTAGCCTAAAATCGCGAGACCAATTCTCACATATTGCAGCATTAACCGAGCTATCTTCTGGGTTTTCTAGATATCTATAGATATGACCTAATTCTGGATCTGTTCTTTGCTCTTCTATTAACTGATCTCGTGACGAAAGTACCAAATCCCTGATTATTGCCCAATTAACTTTCTCTACTATTATACTTTCAATTGGGTTTCTCGACAAAACGTCAGCTACTGTATTCTGAGTTCCGGAACGATGCTCCCATTCTATATCAAATTCTGCTAATTTTAATGCCCATCTGATCATTCTATTTGACACATTTTTAGCATGTGTTCAACGTGTTAACGCAGCGTGATCCGTTATAGCCTTAATCGGTAAAGAACCTAAATACGTTCTGAATTTATTCAGAGCACAAACCACTGCTAAACATTCCTTCTCTCTCTCTCTCTCTGTTACCATGTAATTCCTTTCCGCAGCACTAAGCGTACGAGAAGCAAATACTACTGGTCTCTGCTCTTGGTCCAGAACCGCTCCTACCCCTATTGAGCTTGCGTCCGTAAATAACTCAAAAGGTTTTTTGAAATCTGGGAATTTTAAAACTGGCGCTTTTGTTATGGCCGCCTTGACCGCGTTGAATGCTTTCTGCGCCTCAATCGACCAAATATATATAAATCACTTTAATTTTCGTTTAAGATTATAAAGAGGTTCACAAATATCGGCATAATTTTTAATAAATTTTGCGTACCATTGGGACATTCCTAAAAATTTCGACACCTCTTTTGAATTACGCGGAGGTTTCATTTCAATTATAGCTTGAACTTTTGTTTCATCAGTTTTAATTCCCTCCTTATTAATAATTAAACCCAAATAGTTTAACTCTTCACAACCAAATTTACACTTGTCCTTATTCAAGGTTAACCCCGCCTCATGTAATAATCGAAAAACTTCTTTCAAATGCTTAACATGTTGAGTGAATGATGGAGATGATATAATCACATCGTCCATATAAACATTCACAAACTTGCCTATCACGGGTTTGAGAATTATATCTATTGCTTTCTGAAAATTGGGAGCCGCCCCTGAAAAGCCAAATGGCATTCTGCGAAATGCGTATGAACCATTTTTCGTGACAAACGCAGTTTTAACTATATCACTAGGGTTCACAGCCATTTGAAAATATCCCGACCAAAGGTCCAGGGCAGACATTATCCCTGTGTGGGATATGTTCATTATTAAATCGTCTATTAAGGGTAAAGGATACCTAGGGTACTTCGTGATCGCATTTAGTTTCCGATAATCAACAGCAAATCTATATGCTTCCGGATTATCCGGCGGTGTAACCCATTATTCTTTCTACATAACACAACTGGTGACGAATACGGGGATTTAATGGGAATTGTTACACTTACTGGTAAACTAACCGAAAATTTGGCAAAGCAAGCAGTGAAATTTTTGTGTCGAGGAGGCATGAAGACGAAAGCAGTTTCTTAAAATTGGCTTTTAATAATCAATGATAAAGTCAATGTGCTCGTTACTGGAGCGATAAAAAAAACAATAAGTTCAAAAATCAACATTACCAGACATCCGATTCGAACCGTCTTCTTACAGTCTAATATTGTAAAATGAATATATAATCTGAAAATGGTGATGCAACATACAGTTGCATTGCCAACCAGCCGCTCTCTCCCTCTAAGAGTTAAAACACTCACACACTTCTTATATTTATTTTTCTCCTTCCCTCCTGAAAAACTAACATGAGCCGAGTTTAAATAGTCGCTCGATTTGCATTGCAGTTGCTGCCAACCACAAATCACAAAACTTGCAAAAAGATCGGGTTCGAGTCGGTTTGTTTACTTTCATTGAGATCATGGAACGGGATTGGAAAAACAACACAAGGAGATCATAAAAATTTGGATCCGAAAAATATTTCGAATGGTTTTACTTTTTAAATATCTAACAGGAATTATAGTTCCTTCTTTCAACATTTTGTCACGTGATAATCGAGAATCTCCTGCTTCACCCTATCATACCTGTACGGCTGGGAAACAACCGGTGGGTTATCTCCCGTGTCAATCTCATGATATAAAACACGCGTAAGCCCTGGTTTATCTGAAAACAATCCTTGAAAACTATCAAACAAATCTTGTAATTCCCGTTTCTGTTTTTCTTCTAATTTTGTCTTAGAAAGATCTATTTCTACTTTTCTATTTCAAAAGTTTTAACCACCTTATTAATCTGCGAATCTGGAATCGCCAAAGATTTTCGATCAAAGTCTAAAATAATCTTTGATGAAGTCTATCCCAAGAATACATGGGTATTCCAAATCTGCTAACACATGGAACAACCAAGGCTTTTCAAAATCCCGTAGTGGCCGCGGTAGCCGAGTGGTATAGACATCGGATCGTGGCTAGCTTTGTCACGAGTTCGAGCCCAGTACCACTAAAGACCCGCCGTGTAGGGCAGCGATGCACGTTAAATCTGTCGAGAGCTGAAACGTCCTCCCGTTGGTGTGGTGTGGTAGTTAGGAGAGGGGGGTGCCAGCTCAGGTGTCGTCCACGTCACTTGACCATGGTTCAAAATTACGTGGTCCGTCGCCAAAAGCCCTCGTGTAGCTGAACAGTGCGACGTTAATCTTCACTCACTCACTCAAAATCCCGTATTCGAATATTTAATTCCACAACTCTAATATTTCGACATTTAGCTCCCTGTGCCGTGATCACCTGAGTACTCGATTTCTTTACTTGCTTATAAAAAATATTTTTGGTATGTCTCCTCCGATATAAATGACTTCTCCGCTCCAGTGTCCCATAACGCTTTCGTTAAAGTCTCATCTAATAAAATAGGAACATACGGAAGTTCTACCGGAGACATACATATTGCTGAAAGTTTAATCGGTGACTGATTTATCGACTGCGGCTGATCACCTTTAATATCACTCACTTTCAAGACATTCAATCATCCCATTTGCTTTCTACTGCCTCGACTAAAATTTTCCCTCGAACCCTTATTTCTTTGTCCCCTCTACTAAAATCGTCATTTTGACCTCGATTTCTAAACTGATATCTCCTATCGTTAAATCTGTGATCATCGTTTTGAAACCTATTCCTGCTCTCGAACCACTGATTTCCTTGACGGCTGTTCTGATAGTTACCCCTATAATCATTTCTACCATTATTTGGTCTACGCACCACTTCAGAATTTCTCCAATTTCCTACGCTCATTCCAACCTCGTCCTTCCACATTATCACTATTTCTCGAACCCACTGTTGCCTTGTATGAATATTTCCTCAAACTTAGCTAAGACTTCCAATAATTGGATCGCATTTTGCGGATTTCGCACTTCAACGTAGTCCTGGACTTGTGGCTCAAGTCTAACAAAAATATGATCTACAAGAGCTTTCTCAGACATCCCCAGTTCTAGCTTTTTTTGCAATTTCAGCAAATCTTAAACAAAATCTGTCGGCTCCTGGTTCGTTCTTTGCTGTGACGCGTAAAAACGTGTTTCTAAATCTTTCCTATTTTGGATGGCAGGGAATGCTTTCGACAATGCTGCTTTCAGCTGTGCGAAGTCCGTGGCGGTATTTTGCACTAACGCCGATCCGAATATTTGGTACCAATCCAGGGCTCTCCCCAGGAGATGACCTTTCAAATAAGCACATGGTAAGTCACTTGGTATTTCAAGTAATTTTATTTGATTGTCAATACCTTCCAAAAATTCGGTGACGATCACCGACCCAGAAAAGTATACTTCTGGCCAAACATTAAATCCTCTCGCGTTTCTCATCTCGGGGTCATATAGATTAAACCTAGTTGGGCGCCATTGTGATGTACCTCCCTTTGGAAGTACATCCCTCGAAGTATCGGCATGAGCTAGAGGTGTAGGGTTAGCGAAAGAACTGGGATCAAACATTCCCTTAATATGACTTTATTAAGATATTCAACTTAAACCTTTAACAAATGTAATTATAATAATTAATATGAGAGAATCTACGATGACGCAATACGCAACACACAATATATATACTTATAATAAGATCTAATCTAATTCAGACCAATTTCAATAAGCGAACCGCCTAATCCTCGTTTATAATACTAAGTAATCAATCCTACCTTATTATATCTCGTAATAACACTTGTCTTTATCTGCAATGGGGTGCAGCTTTACAACTACTTTCCAGTCGAGCACCAATATATGTATCCACGTCAAGCACAACTTATTCAATCTTGAAACACGAACTGTAATAATCATCAACTGCCACAACGCACATCAATTGTTTAACATTCCTTTACATTGCCATACCGCTTACTCTGAGATCCGATATTTAAAGTCCGTTTATTTGCATGTCTTTTTCACATCTCATTTCTTGGATTTGGTTGGAAAAGAGTTGCCATTAATTCTGGCCCAAAGGACTTGTTAAAGAAAAGACGCCTAAGACATCACAATACCCATAACTTATCAAGTGTTGCCACAAATTTCCATTTTTCAGCAAGTAGGTACTTTTTACGAAATTTTCTACAATTTCTTTTCTTTCAGCAATATGTTGCAAAAAAGGAGACGAAATTTAGGTTTAAACATTTGTTTTAACTTTAAATCCTTATCAATGTTTTTAGTTACAAATGCGGAAGACGTTCCTAGTTTCGATGTAATGAATCTTTGGTTCGGCGGATTTTCTTTTAGGATCCAAGACTTCACTTTCTTGAGAGCTGCCTGCGTTCCAACAAAATCAGGTTTCTTGGTCATGTTTTAATTTTTACTATCTGCTGGACGTTATTTTACTTTCAAATTTAATGTATTTATAACTACCTTTTCTTTTAAACGCAATGAACGAGAATTTTACACCACTTTTTAATTTGTTGATACGAATATTTCTCCTTGGAAAGCTTAATTACGTTATCTTTGAGTCATATATAATTTTTAGGAGCCTTTTTTAAAATAAATCTTTCATTTTACATTCCAATCAAAAGAAAACCTTAGCAGACGATTATCCTGAAGTTTCCAAAATTTTATCTATAAATGCAGGAGAGAAAATGAATTACAAAATCGTTTCCATAAAGTGTGAACGGCCTTCTGTATTGTCTCATTTCATGATTTTTATCAGTATTATAAAATGCTTGAAATTCAATTTTAAATTTTGGGTGGAGGAGGAGAGTTGAGAAGCAGCAAGAAAATCAAAATTTTTTAATCTATATTTTCTATAATTGTAGGATGTGTAATTCAGACAAGTTCATACAGTTAGATAATTACGGTAAGTAAAAGAATAGACTAAACATAATTCTCTAGAAAATAAAATTTCCAAAAGAATTTACAAGAATAAGATCAATAGAATAGAAAATTTTTTGATAAAAGTTTATATTTCTCAACATTGAAGAGTAGAATTGAGCTTTATTGTAAATTCGTAACAAGTCAATATTATGAATCAGAGTCACAGTGGTCGTTATACAGAGAATGATTTTCTATGACACTATGGCATTAGGTGTGTGTGAACTTAGTAAAATCTTCAAAGTAAATAATTCCCTAAAACAATTGTCTATGAAATAAATTATAAGTTTATTAATTAAACATATAATTCATATATCTGATTGTACAGGGTGTTACCGAATTCGACCGACAAATTGAGAAGAGCGATAGTAGGCAGCATGGGGACCTCAAATCAATTCATCCCATAGGGTTGTGAATCACGTTTAAACGGAGAAATTTGCGAAAACAGTTATGAAAGGTGTGATGTCGACCGGAATGAAAAGAAATACATTAATTAGACTTAAAGTATGTTTACAATATGAGCAATGCATCACAGCTCGACGTCAGAAATGCAACAAGTGACTGTTACATGAATTGTTCCAAGTTGTGGCCGCGTAAGTAGTAGTTAAATCAGCCGACATCAACATACGAAGGATTGCCGGACGCGTTAAACAAATCCGGTGTGCAGGCGAGGTCAGATGAAGCAATGAGGATCCGTGACGTGAGATGCTTCATAGTAGCCACCGGTGTCTCACACACAGACGATATTATATATATATATATATATATATATATATGGGAAAATGACTACAATTAAGGATGATAAATGCTTTATTGATGAAATATCTGAATTATACTAGACAGCAAAGGAGAACGTCTTTCTCCTACGTCTAAATCTTAGCGTCCCTAACGTCCGTCTACATATTTTCCCGTGTGTCCTTTTAGTCGGACATTCCTGACGGGGTGTGACGTCAGTGTGGACTGCTCCACCCTAAGTACAGGGGGAGGGGTTGTCCATTGCACATATCCAACCCTACATCGGCCATCATGACCGGGAAGGCGACCTCGCCTGATTACATACAATGAGAAAATGTACAGATACATAGTAATGAAATATTAAAAATGTACACAGTTATACACAGTAGATAAAAGAACTATACACAACACAAAATATCATCAAAGAAAAAGTACAAAAATACTGAAAAATGAACAAATTTAAAGTAATATTTCATAAATTAAAAAATTTCATACATTACCACTGGGGTAAGACAAATTATGTTAACGATACAAATACGATCAAGGCTAAAATAAGAATCTGGAATAAGGAACAGGAACATATTGAAGCAAGATGCTCCTACTTCTAAACACTTAAATTTGTACTAAATTGAAATAAGAAAATGTTAGCCATTCAATAAAAATGGAATCAAAAATAAATAAATAAAAAGTCTGTTGATAATGTCCATAACAAAAGTCTTTCACAGGAAGAAAAATTGTGAACAGTTTTTAATGGAGAAATCAAGTAGAGTTAATTTGGTTTGGCCAGAGTTTCATGAATTTTGCACAAGTAGACGTTTTTGATGGTCCGTCGACAAAATCACACTTTTCTACGTCATAAGTGTCATTGTGCTTGACTTTTGTAACTTTGTATGGTCCGAGGTATTTTTGCTTAAGTTTCAAGCCTGGACCAAACTGAGTGCGTTTAATTGCTACTAGGTCATGTAGTTGATATTTATGAGCTTGTCTGCGCCGGAGATTGTACGTGCGGCGATTCTCATCTTGAACTTTGTAGATTTGCTTTTTGCATCTTGACGGAGAGCATCACGTTGTTCTTGGAATTGAGCTGTAATCTCATCGTTAAGAAGTTCGACAATCTCAATGTCCTGGCAAGACTTCATCTTGGTGCCGAAAAGGAGCTCAAATGGAGTCATCTTGATGCTTCTTTGAAAAGTTGAGTTCAGGATTTCTTGCAGGTGGGGTACGTGAGAATACCATTTTTCGGGATCGTCGACAGAAAGTTTTGACAGCACAGAAATGATGGTGGAATTTTGTTTTTCAATTTGGCCATTAGATCTTGGGAGACCAGTTGTAATGGAGATATGAAGGATGTTTTGCTTTTTACAGTAATCTTCAAATGCGGAGGAAGTAATTGCGGATCCTTTATCAGTGATAATCCTAGCGGGGTTTCCGAAGACATGTCTTTGGTTTTCTAATCGATTTATGACTTCTGCAGCGTCCGTAGATCTAGTGGGATACAGCCATGTAAATTTACTGAATGCGTCAATCACTGCAAAAACATGTTTATATTTCTTAGATGTTGTCGCTAGGGGACCCAAATGATCTAGATGAAATGTATGGAGTGGTAAATCGTTTTTTTCTATCGGGTTAAGCATGCCATCTTGTTTACCTCGTTTCCGGTTTGTGAGAATGCATGTAACACAGTTTTGAATGCCTTTTTCAACTTTGTCTTTAAGTCGTGGGATGTAAAAGTCTTTGCTAACTAAATCTTGTGTGCGTAGAACAGCAAAATGGCCACGTTCATGTGCAGTTTTAATGATGTTAGCCTGCATTTCGTCAGGTACCACTAGTAAATCGGTGCCATTGACTGTTTTGTAAAGAAGTTGTTTTTTACGATATAGTTGTCATGCGGCGTTGTTTCTAGAAGCGTCTTTATCGTTGTTATTTGGTCATCAGCCTGTTGTGCTTTGAGAAATTGAAGATGAACACTATTTTGGATTAGAATACAATGTGGAGGTCGACTGAGAGCATCCACATGAGCCATCTTTGAGCTTGTACGGTGTTCTATTGTATAATTAAATTCTTGGAGATAAAGTACCCATCTGGCTCTCCTGGGGTTAAGCTCTTTTTTACTTAGTGTTTTGACGAGGGCGTCACAGTCAGTAATAATTTTGAATGATGTTCCTAGTACATAGATGCGAAACTTTTTAAGTGCTTCGACCATTGCAAGGACTTCTAGTTCAAAACTAGTGTACTTTCGTTCATGGTCTGATGCCTTTTTTGACATGTAGAATACAGGGTGAAACTGGTTGTCATGTATGGATTTTTGGAGTAGGACTGCACCCAAACCATCGATTGACGCTTCAGTGTGAATCTCAGTGGGAGAATTTTGGTTAAAAATACTTAAAACGGGTTGTTGGGAAAGTAAGTATTTTAATTTTTGAAATGCTGTCTGTTGTTCAGCATAAAATTGGAAAAGGGAGTCTTTACGAAGGAGGTCACTCAAAGGTTTTGCTATGGTCGAATAAAAACTTTCTAAAATAGCCAGTAAGACCTAGAAATCGGCGAACATCTTTAATATTTTTAAGATCAGGATAATTAATAACAGCTTTAGTTTTTGAAGGAGAAGGAAACAATCTACCGTTTTCTATAATATGGCCAAGAAACTCAATTTTATTATGTAAAAATTGACATTTTTTTAAAAATTTATTTCAAGTCCGTAATCACAAGCTACCTGTAGAACAATTTTTAGATATCCAAGGGCTTGGGACTCATTAGCAGTGGGAATAACGACATCATCCATATATGGGAGAACAATACTTTTCGAAATCAGATGTCGGAAAATGGCATTTATGTACCGCATAAAGGTGGAAGGACAAGTACTTAGTCCAAAAGGCATCCGTCTAAATTGATACTGACCAGTGTGAGTAACAAAACTAGTAAATTTACGGCTCCTTTCATTTACCGTGACATGGAAAAATCCATTTTTTAGCTCTAGAGTAGTAAATATTTTAGCATTTTGGAGACAATCTAAAATATCGTCAATTAAAGGAAGAGGATAGTTATCTTTAATAAGTTTGCGATTTAAGCGTCTATAATCAATGCAAACTCTTGATTTCCCGTCTTTTTTCTTTACTACGACAACTTGACTAGCGTAAGGAGATGAACACGGCTCAACAATTCCATTTTTAACCCATTCATCAACTTGAGTGTCCACTATATCTCGTTCGGCAAATGGCAAACGTCGGGGCTTATGAAATTTCGGTTCGTCGTCGGTGAGAGCGATATCAAGCTCAATGTTTACAGTTTTTGTTTTTTTAGGTGTGTATGTCGATAGCAGTTGTTCGACTTCAGCTCGATTATGTTGAGAAACATTTGGATCGATATCAAATGTGGGTGAACCGTCAGAAATCGTCATAATAAAATTTTCATTTTCATTATCAGAAGGCCTTAAAATTCGTGCAAATTTTACGCCTGTAGGCGATATATTTAGATGTGCTTGTTTAATTACGTCACAACCGATTATAAGGTCATAATTTGTACAAGAATTTGGTACAACAGAAATAGTAACAGGAAAAATTTGATCATCGATAGTAATTTCAGAATCAAAAGTTCCCATCACATTAATTCGCGAAAAACCAAAACCTGTTAATAATGTGTTGGTTTGTTTCAGTGGCGGTGCATCTATATTTATGTAAGTAGAATTTCTTAATAGTGTTAAATTGCTGCCTGTGTCTACTAACCCGTTAAGTTTACGCCCAAAAATTGTTACGTCTTTACACATATTAATAGGAGAAGGCAATTCATGCACAGCATTTACACCAGAAGGTGGTGTAGAAGTGTTATTTAAATTAGCTCGTCGGCATTCAAATGATTTGTGACCATAAAGATTACATGAGAGACATCTGGGGTCACGTGAATGATTAGGACAAGATTTTGATAGATGACCTATATCATTACAATTAAAACAACGTTGGGGATTTCTAGCTGCGTCGGAAGTGTTAAATTTTGTGGGTTTTCTTTGGAAGCTTTGTTGTTTAAAATCGCGTCCTCGGCTTTCATATGAATGACGAAAATTCGGTGAATTAGAGTTATGTATTCCCATGTTTTTAATGACAGTTTCATAGGTACGTAATTTCTGCTTAAATTCGGAAAATGAGATTGCACCATAGAGGATTATTTTATATGAACGAGGCCCATCAATTCTATTAATGACGTACTGGATAATTGATGCTTCGTCAATTTTAGAATCACATTTATTTGCTAATTCACGCATGGAATTAAAATATTGCATTAAAGTCTCGGTTTTATACATTTTCCTTTTTTCTAATTCACGGTGAATTTCTATTGAAGTGACTGAATCCAAAAATTCTTCAATTAAAGCTTTTTGAATGACTCGCATGTATTTAAATTTCTTTGTGAAAAAAGAAATGATTTAGCAGTTCCACATACTAGACATTTCGCGAAAATTAATTTTTGAGAAAAACTGATAGCTGGGAATAAATCAAAATTTTCTTCAATATCGCGAAAGAAACTATTTACAGAATAAAAATCTTCCCCAGTAAATTTTCTACTAGTCGCCGAAATATCCCGCAATAAAGTCCAAAACTGTGGGTATTCATCTCTATAAGGGAAGCTTCGTTTGAATAGGAAGGAAACGTATTTTGTGTACAAAGAGATGAAACGTTTTGATGTGCCGGCATGAAAGAATAACCTTGAACTCTGGGCAGGGGAGAATTACTGACCAGATGCGGAAAAGGGGAGTGTTGGTCTGTCCCTTCCGATGAAAAATTCCTGTCTAACGTGATTCGTTTTTGAAACGTGGTTTTTGAAACTACGTTTTCGCCTTCAGAAAAGGATGCCTCCGAATTATTTAATGTTAGTTGGAATTCATCTAAGTTCGTCAAAGCTTTAAATATACTATTGCATAAATTTTGTTCATTTGTTTCTACGTCTAAATGCAATAAATTAGCGACTGAGATAAAATCAGGCAATGAGAATTCGGTTAAAATTTTTTCTTTGTGTTCTTCAACTCTAAACTCTTTAGGGAATGTAGAAAAATTTCTTATTTTATTTCGCGAAGAACGGTCAAATTCGGTGAATCCTAATATAGAATTTAATGTTTTTACAGCACGAGTTGTACCACATTTCAACGAATTAGCAATTATAGGAATATCGCCTAATTTAATTTTTTTACAGGACATCTTAATATACAAAATTAACCACTTTGAAAATTTAGACGGTGCAAGATTGTAATCAAAATTTCCCTATCACACTCTGAGTTAAAACTACTAAATACAGTTATTTTAAAGCCAAAATAAACAAACAAAAAATACGTTTAATTAAATTTTGCCTACCTTGGGTTGGGGAGCAGTCCGTACAATAAATCCAAAACCAGTTGAGGCACTAAATGAATCCAAGAAAAAGAAATTCCAACAGCAACACGTTTTTACGCTTTTTGCAATGTAGCGTCCACTGAAGAAAATATTAACGTCTTAAAAATTTTTCCTCTCGTCTAGAGGAGATTTTCCTTAATATGCAAGAGAAAGGTCGAGCCCCCAAAATATGGGAAAATGACTACAACCTAAGGATGATAAATGCTTTATTGATGAAATATCTGAATTATACTAGACAGCAAAGGAGAACGTCTTTCTCCTACGTCTAAATCTTAGCGTCCCTAACGTCCGTCTACATATTTTCCCGTGTGTCCTTTTAGTCGGACATTCCTGACGGGGTGTGACGTCAGTGTGGACTGCTCCACCCTAAGTACAGGGGGAGGGGTTGTCCATTGCACATATCCAACCCTATATATATATATATATATATCAGATGGTCCTAGTTAGAAGAAGTACAAGGAATTGAAGTCTGGGGAGAGAGGAGGTCAAGCAAGTTCACAGCGTCCATTCAACCCCACGGGATATGTGGCAGGGAGGTGGTTACGCCTCTCAATCGAAAAATGAGCTGGTGCACCATCGTACATGAACCACACGTTCTGGTGCGCAGTGATCGATACTCCTATTAGCAATTCAGGTGGGACGTACTGTAGGGAAACAAGTTACTTCAGTCCATTGAGGCATTTGGGCAATATATGTACACTCACTTCCAAAAGTTAAGCAAGAAGATGTAAAATGAAAAAAAATCAACAAATGCTGCTTTTATTGACACAAAAATTGGCAGTAAAGTAGCGTATATATTTATACATAAAACAAAATGAATAATTATATACAGAAATGAAAACAATATTAAATTTTTGTAAGTTATCAGATAATGTCATACTGGAGACTTAAACAGAATTATATATAAAGTGAAAATAAACAGCATAAAATGAAAAAAAGGACATTAATAGGATATGTGATCCCCACTCATCTGTATGCAAAGTTTACACTTTCTGACCATGCTTTCAATTAGGTGGTCAACCACCGTAGAATTAAGCAATCGCCATTCTTCTTGTAGAGCAGTTTCCAGCTCAATAAGAGTGGCTGGATGTGGGAAACGTGAAGATACAGCACGGCCGAGAGCATCCCAAAGATTTTCAATGGGATTAAGGTCGGGCGAATATGCTGGCCACGCCATACGTGCAATCCCTTCACTCTCCAGGTAGTCATCGACAATGTCAGCTCTATGGGGACGTGCGTTATTGTCCATTAAAACAAAAGTAGGGCTAACTGCTGCAGCGTACAATCTCACAATGGGTTCTAGGACTTCATCTCGATACCAGACAGCCGTCACAGAACCCCGTTTAAAGATGTGCAGGTCGGTGTGGTATCCTAATGAAATCCCTGCCCACACCATAAGGCTTCCGCCTCGGAATGGTGATGTTCGGTCATGTTTTGGGGCTGATTGCGTGTTCCTTGTTTACGCCATATCCTTATACGCTTGTAATCTGGCTCCAGAGCAAATCTTGACTCACCAGTAAATATGACATTGCTCCTGTCAGACACAGTCCAATTTCCATGTTCCCGACACCACTTTAATCGTGCCCCTCTTCATTGGACGGATAGAGGAACACAAACTCGAGGTACCCGGGCATACAGTCCATTCATATGTAATCTTCGGCATACAGTAGCTACAGATATAGCCTTACCAGTGGACGCTGTAACCATAGATGTCACACGTGTGGAGGTCGCTCTGCGATTTACGCTTGGCTACAATAGCAATATATAGATCTTTCGCGGGGGTTGTAACTCTTGGGCGACCGCCTAAGAGCCTTCAGACAAATGTCTGTGTGGTTTGGAATTGTTTCCATAAACGTGAAATTACAGAATGATGAACGCCGAAGAAAAAAGCAGCATCTGTGATCAACTGCCCTGCTTCAATGCGCCCCACAGCACGCCAGCGCTCAGAATCTTCCATTCGTTTTCTGGGAGTCGTAGAAACACGTATGTCTTGAAAACACATTGTGCGAAAGTTTTAAACACCTTCTATCAGCATTTGCAATCAACTTCTGTAACCCTTCATAAAGCTCGCTTCTTATAAGACTGCCCTTTTTGCATATTTCTTGACATGAAAGCACGATTGGCTGTTACATAACATATTTGCATACTTCCATCTACCTCTACAACGAATTGCATCCTCTTCAATTCTGATTGGCTTCCAGAAATTAGCATTTTCCTCTCCGTGTTTAACTTTTGGAAGTAAGTGTATATATTCGCATTCATTTTGTAATGATCTTACCCCTGAAGTCGCTTCCTCATCATCTTGTCTACCTAAAGCTGTGGGAGTCAACGATGAATGACCAGAAATATCCATGATAAATCTAATTTATTATTATCAAAGATAATATTCCAGAACAAGTAATCTATAAAAGGGACCCCTTGAAGTGTTATAAAGAAAGCAACGACTACACGTGAATAAGCGCACGAAATCCGAATAGATTAACTTTAATCAATCTTATCCTATTAATTCTAGATTCATTAATTTAGTAACTAAATTCCGTCCTTTAGTAGCGCAATACGTAATTCTAATTCTTACCATAGTAACAGCGTGTTTAGCTGCTCCGCTCTTTCTGACCTACTCTTATTAAACTCTAACTTTATATACAACTTTATATTAGCATCTCATGGTTACTTCTTGAGAGGGATGGCTGTGAAATAAACGCGAATGCTAGCCCAAAGATTCCCCAAGAGGATTAGTTGTTGAAAGTCGCGTAAAGCCCCGTCACAATTTGGCCACCCCCTCGTCTAGATCATCGTTTTCCCAACGGCTACCATGTACCAAGGTAATTTGTCGTCCCCATGCTGCCTAGTATCACCCCTCTGAATTTGTTGGTCGAATTCGGCAACACCTTGTATAAACCAGATCTTATGTGCATGCATTGAGCCTTATAGGATTCTTTGTAAATTATTGCCACTTCTTTATACTGAAAATATTTTAAAGCGTTTAAACATAAAAGTTTATTACCTTAAAAATTCCACAACGCTTTAAGTTTTTTTTTGTGTTCGAGCTTTTACCAGATAACTTTAAAATATATAAACGAGTTAGGGCTATGCAATTTTATTGAAAACAGGAATGCTTCGTAATTTGAATATCTCAAAAGTAAAATATGTTTTCAAATAAGGTTTACATGCATAGAATTTATTATTGACTACAGAAAGACTCAGTAACGATGATGTATATCATCTTTCTCATTTTAAGTCATGATTCATCTCTCATGCTTTTCCGCTTTTTCTAACATACAACGTTACCTGATTAGTATATAAAAGGAAAATAAAATGTTTTAACGATATTTTGAGAAGATAATCATTATATTTGATGTTACAGGGTCGATTCTTTTTTTTATCTCTTGATTTGAAAAATCACTAAGAAAAAAAATTATCTGAACGTATAGCAAGCTTCATTGCCTAGGTCCTAATAACAAGAATGCCTCGTGTTGCAATAAATACTTAAAATCGTTTTTACTTGTATTTCAAAAGAATTAATAGATAAAAAATTCATTAATTTTTTTGTTAAATGATAATAATATTGATTTCGTTTAAGTAGTTATAGTCAGACCTCTATTTAACGAAACCGCTAATTTCCGAAAAAGAGTTCGTTATGTGGAAAATCCGTTAAGCAGAAATTAATCTTTTAATATACTTTAAAATTTATTTTATTTGGTTTCCAAATTCATGAACATTGTATTATTAAAAAAAAGTAATTATTAATATTTTTTTATTAAAATTAATATCTATTCATTTTATAAATATTACCCATTAAAAATAAACCTGCAAGGAAAACAAGAAAAAGAAGCATTGTCGAGAAATACTCTGTATTTTAAATCCATTTAAAATCCATTAATTTTAATACAAAATTATTTTTAATGACATTTTCCAATTTTAAGCCTGCAAGTAGTTTTAACCATACATTATTTTATAACCAATAATTTTAAGCATATGTGGCGGTGTGATATCTATATAAACCAGTAATAGCTTCCATGCGATGACGATCTTTTCGGCTGGTAGCTAAGACACTCGTTTTCGGATCAGAAAGCACCCAGTTCAAATCCTCCTTCACATACATTTTTCCACATGCGTTCTTAAATTTAATTACTGATAAAAACTGTTAGCTTAAATTGGATTTTTTTTATTTGAAAAATTATAGCTATTTTATTACTCTAGGTGAGTCAAGTACCTGGTAAAACCAGTTCAAGGGTACTTATCTCCATAAAATGTGTTAAAATAGAGAATAATTTTAAATGTTCAAAAATATTTTAAAAATAGGGAAGGAAAAAAATCGAATCACAAGAGAAAAATTTCGTTAAATAAAAAATGCACTTCGCTGTTGGAAGGTTATTTTACAAAGAAAGTAGTAAAATGTTCTTGATTCTAAGAAAAAGTTCACAAAATAGAAAAATTTGCTAAATAGAGGTCCGTAAAAGGGAGGTCCAACTGTATTTTTAATTTGATTTTTGGGTAAATACATATAACTTTTATTTTAACAGAATTAATTCTACATAATTCTTTTCATAGTTCTAATAATATAATATTAGCATACTTACATTTGTTTTAAAAGAATTTTTCCAGACCTAGGTAAATTAATTAAATCAGTTAATTGACTATATTTTACACACACAATATATGATTATAAACATTTTAATTCTTGAAATATCTTCGAAAGTCTTTTGAAAATCTGAACTATATTGGCTTAAAAAAATAATTTTTTATCCGCACAAATTAAATCTTTTTATGAGAATAATAAAAACAAATAGTACAACATTCAGAAAAATATACAACATTTTTTAAAAATGTTTTAAAACCTAGTAGTTCCCCCCTTGCACTTGGAAAACTTCAATGCATCATTTATGACGCGGAATTTCGCTTTATCATAGTTTTTCCATCAAACGTAATCTTGATGAAAATTTTCTTCTCCCCTGCAGATGATGAGTCTACATTCTGAGAATTCTTATTTATTTTTCGATAACGAGCATAGAAGTTCGAATACGATATTCGCTGCCGTCAAAGCTGTATTGCCACTAGGATCATACGGTGGTGATACCTGAAAAAATAATTATAATTCAATTAGTAAATGACAAGCTGCAAATATTTTTTGATAAAATATCAGGAGAGATCACAAGTTAAAATCTATAATTAAAAAAATTGAAAAAGTTACTGAAGATGAATATTTATTAGTTCATCAAGTTATTTGTTTGTTAAGAGATGGCAATTAACAGCAACATGGAGGTGACTAGCGATGAATCTTGTAATTTTGAAAAAATGTAACTATAGCAACAATATGTGATATAGTTCTATTGATACGAAGTACTATAACATATTGTGTGATAAATTAAAATATGTTACGCAAATAATGAACGAACAAGAACCTAAAAATACAATCTCTCGAAAAATTATTGCTACAATCAGGTATAATACTTTGATAACATTCAAGAACAGTTAATGAAAATTTTTTTTTCAATTATTTTGCTGTTACATCAGATTGGCGAATATATGAAAAAAAATTTCTTTGTCGCATTTTTTAACACAGATTAAACTTGATAATACCTTTGTATATTTAATAATAACTCTTCGTATAAGGAAAAATTCAATACAATTAATATTTTTAGAACAATGTTTCGTTGCATTGGATGATCGAGCATTTCTTTTTTTTCCGATAATACTTTAAAATTCCTCCTTTCTTTGAAAAGATATTGGGATATTATCGTTGTTCTTGTGTTGTTTCCAATCCCCCTGGAGCAGGAAAGCCTACACCAAGTCCATTTGACTTTTCCGTGTAATAGTCTCACACACCAGGTCTTGCTCTTCATCTTTATACAACTGTCGCAGGAAAATTCCCCAGCAGTCCAGAAGATGAGCAGGAGAAGCAAGGAGAGAGCAGTGACAGGTAAAGAAAGACTTTGCCCTTTGCACAAAAGTCATACTACGCAGGTGACCGCTTCTAAGGCGCGCCAAAGCCGTCTGATGAGCCCTGGAACTCCTGCACTGTATAGATAGGCCAGGACTCTTAGCTGCGTACCAGTGGTGAGCAGGAGAGTTTCGCCAAGTCAAATTCATTTTATTTCTTTGCAAGGAATGAATTTTCGTATAGGTTAAAACAGTGGAACTGGGGTTAGGGAGATCACATCCCCTACCAGCCAGCTCATCAGCAGCTTCGTTCCCAGGCTCATCCACATGTGATGGAATCCACTAGAGACATACTTGTTTCCTCTGACCAAGCCTAACTAATTTAGATAAAATATCTGGACCAGTACTGTCCATAATTTTTGGCCAATTTTTCAAATATTGGATGGAGCTTCTGCTGTCTGTCAGGATCCAGATACTGTCCTTATAAGAGTTGAGAGCATGATCGAGAGCACCACTAATAGCAATGAGTTCCGATCTAAAGACGGAACAGTGGTCAGGATTCCTGATGCTGATTTTAACATCGTTCCCAGGAGTGTTACTAAAAATACCACTCCCTGCTATACCCGTATCCAAACGACTACCATCTGTATAAACAATCAAGGCTTGATCGGGTATGTCATTTATTACTTCAAGTGCCAGTTGTCTGAGTAATTCCGGATGGCTGCTATGCTTGGGAGTACTGGTCAATAATTCCTCCCGGAATTCAACATGATTAAAAGAATCAATAGGTGTGATGCAGCTTAAAAGTGAGATTTGTCAACATTGAAATCAATAAAACCATGTTTACGTATGTAATTAAGTGGGCTGTCTCGCTTTAAACGTTGGTTACTTGTTCAATTGATAATGAAAGAAGAGGTTCTATTGAAGGATCCAAAGCTTTTAATTTTGTTAAAATACCTATATGAAAGACTTCGAATCTCATAGTCTCATGTCTGCCTCGTACAGAACTATGTCAGTAGGGCAACTATATCTAAGGCCAGTGATAATCCTCGCAGCACTGAGTTGCATTCTCTCCAGTTTTTTCAAGTTTGTAGGAGATGCTACTTGAAAGATTTGGTATCCATATTCAAGGACTGGGCGAACCAAGGTTGTATAAGTTATTCTAAGTGTGGAGGCGTCTGAACCCCAGTCTCTGCCAGAAAGATATTTTAAGATCTTAAGTCTCTTTCTTGCTTTGTCGGCTATTTTCTCAATATGTTTACCACAGTTCACACTTCCGAGTCTAAAGTGAAACCAAGATAGGTAGGGTATTGACTGTAATTCAAGCGCTCACTCATTAGAAAAATTTCAGGAGAGTAGTTGTAAAGATGCCTATTAGTCGTGTAGATGCTGACAGTAGACTTTGAAGCATTGAAAGTAATTTTGTGGTTGTCTGCAAATTCCTGAATATTTACTAAGGACCTATTCAGCTGGGATTCCATTTTGCTAATATTTGCATCACTGCACCACAAAACGACATCATCAACGAAAAGTCCAATTTGAGAAGGGTTAACATATTTTTCAACCCCGGAAATAAATAATGAGAAAAGAGTTGGACTTAAAACGCTGCCCTGGGGAATTCCTTGATAGGTTTTGTAAGAATCCGAGAAAGTTGCCTGAAAGTTGACACAAAAATTTCGGTGATTTAGAAAGTTTGAGATCTAGGGCAGAGCTTTACCTTTAATGCTAAAAACACCAAAGCACTTGCTTAACAGCTTATATTTCCATATCCTATCAAAGGCCTTTGACACATCTAAAAATGCCGCCATGGTGTGTCTCGTTGGTTTGTGATTCTGAGAACCTCCAACACATTGGGTGAAATATAAAATTTGGTCAACAGTTGAGTGACCCTTACGAAAAGCAAATTGCTCCGAGGGCATTAGGATCGTGATGAGAATAAACAAAAATGTTCGCTATAAATTCCAGGGCATTGAAAATTTTTAATATATTTGTGAGAAATTAACCAAAATCAACTGAAAGAATAAGTGGACCATTTCTTAAATTTATCGCTTTTACTTTGCCTCTTCTAACTTCTTTTAAACCAATAGAAAATGTAACCGAACTTCACCAGAGGATCGGTGAAGCAGTAGAAGAAATAAATTTAGCTATAGTTGTGACTCTTCAAGTGAGCACTTTCAAAAAGATGTAAAGCCTGAATTCGTTTTGAAGGCAGGCACCTTGAACATTTAATTCATTGAAAGTATTTAAAAAAAATGTGTTTTCCGGTTCATTTTTAAATTTATTGCTTAATTTGAGTGATACACTTAAGATTACGTTTTTGAAATTAAGTCATTTTGTGTAAAAAAAAAATTACAATAATTTTTATTGATGGGAAAGGATCAAGTGTTATACCATTGTTGAATCTTAAGTCAATGGGTCATTTCTGAAATAACTTACCTAAGGTAGTATGTAAGCTACTATTCAGCTACTAGAGGGATTTTAGCGTCGGATCTCGTAATTTTGAGCCATGGTCAAGTGACGTGGACGACACCTGAACTGTCAGCTCCCTCTCCTAACTACCATTCCACACCAACGAGAGGACGTTCGAGCTCTCGACAGATTTAACGTGTATCGCTCCCCTACACGGCGGTCTTTTAGTGGTACTGGGCTCGAACTCATGACATGCCTGCCATGATACGATACTTTGACCACTGGGCTACCGCAGCCCTACTATCTGTTCGAGAAGGAGTTATCAAGGGCACTATGAACAGCTCTAAAGATAAGTCATTTTGAATAATTTTATAAGTTACATTAAGTGTTTAGAGTAAAATTGCTACCATAGTTAAGAAATAAGTTGTGAATTGTTCATAAAGTGTTAAATCTAAAATAAAAGTAATTAGTTTTAAAATCATGTCTGCTCCTTCTCCAAACCCTCTTACATCTGTAACCTCCTGGTAGCCAAAAATTATATACAGTAGAACGTCGTTTATCTGAACGTTTATAATCCGGAGCGTCAAACATCCGGACTAGTTTTTTTATCAACTACATGTACTGTATATGAATACGTTTTCGCACAGTGCAATGCTCAGCAGTTGTTTCGCGTGAGGTCAAAAGTGACGGGAAAACCCAAAGTCAGGGATATTTGGAGAATTTCAGTTGTGCGATTTGGTAAACATCTGCGCGGAATATAGGTCAGTTTCTTTCGAAATGAGAGGGTGTTTCGTGCTATTTTGTTGAGTCGTGAACTGTTATGGCTTCGAATTCAAAATGGAGCGCAACGCCTTGAACTTAGAAATAACAACAACAACGAAAGTAGCAAGGGTCCATGAAATACTGACACGTTTTCTGCGTTAGAGACAGCAGCTATGGAGTGGTACGAACAACAATCAAGATGCTGTCCTACTCAACTACTACTGCTCAAGAGAATCAGAGACCTTGCAACGAAAAAATGAAGGTGTACAATGGGACAGCAAAAAATAAGTCATTATTTTCCACAATAAAGGTAAAATTGCGACATTTTGCACCTGTTTTGCTTTCTCTTCAAGAACGTTTCCCGCATGTGATGATTTTCAATATTCATATTGTGTCCGGTTTCATATACTGCATGGATCCCATTCGGTTTTCGGTTATCCGAACGGTGTCCGATCAAAATTGATTCGGATAAATGACGTTCTACTGTACATAAAGAAAAAAATATATATTCTTACTTCTACAAGGTCTCCTCCAACAATATTAACTCCCTTCAATCCTCTTACTATTTCTAACATCTGTATTGTTGTCAAACCACCAATTTCTGGAGTACCTATAAAACAAAAATTTAAAATATTAAACCTAATATATTAAAAAATATCAAAAATAGACTAAATTATCGGTACTATTCCATCAACGAGGACGCCTTCGTCACTCACACTAAAATAAAAGGAGTTTAAAAGACGAAATACGAAAAAAAAAAACGAATTCAAAAATATTTTCATTAGTTAATTAATTTTATCAGAGCAACACATATAAATAAAAATGCATTAAAAAACGAAATCTAAAGCCTAAAAAGATGGCATAAAAATTATAAATAATTTTCATAATTGTTGAAAACATTTCTGTTTTGGAATTTAAGTTACGCACATAAATTTTATCAAGAAGGAACCTTTATGGTGTCAAATGTTACTCCGCTAGTATTTATTGCACCATTTTGCATTATCTTACAAGCGCTATGCCGTGTCAGGTCTATGAAATTATAACTGTAATTGACATTGAAATGTTTTTCGCTGGTATATTCCAATTCATCCGTCCCGTATGATTTCCAATAAATGGAGGGGGAAAATACACATTGTTGCTATCCTGATGTTTTCCTGAATTGAAATTGAATAGCAATCAAGAATGGCAACCAAAAGAAATTCAGAGTTTCGCTATATAAAGCTCTAAAAATCAGCTGAACAGAAAAACACGCCAAATGTTGTTATATATTGTTTTCCCTTTCTCCAGTACATTAGTTGCCAGTTTATTTGCAGTAAATGCTATAAAATAAATGAAAACTGAAAGATCTAAATCACAAACCGGGATATGAAGCGGTTGGCAGCTCTTTTTCGGCGAGCTTGCGTTTTTTTTTTTTTTACTAGCGCCACATTAACGGGAAAATGCCGAATTTTCAACAACTAGAGATAAAATATTGTTATTGCATCAAAGAAGTAAAATGATATAAAAGTACAAATATTTGCTTAGAAGCACCATAAAGTTCCGTTGATAATCTAGAAATAAATAAAAATAAATTATAGTTTAAAAAAACTAAAAAACACGCTTTTATAGAGAATTGAACTAAAAAGTAAAATAAATAATTCTTAATATAAGAATAAAATGATTAACGAAAAAATTAATGTCATTGGAGCAAAAGCGTAGGGAGATAAATATTAATTGTTATAATTTCTTACTAGTTCTATTCCGAAATGATGAGTTAGAGTAAAATTGTAGTACAAAGCACCCCACGCTTTTACCCCAATGACATTAATATTTTCTCGTTAATCATTTTATTCTTATATAAAGAATTTTTTTTTACTTTTTAGTTCAATTCACTATAAAAGCGTGTTTTTTAGTTTTTTTAAACTATAATTTATGTTTCATTTTTTAGTTCGATCTACAATAAAAGCCTTTTTTTTAGTTTTAAAACTATCATTTATTCTTTGACGAATTTATCTAACTAATAAAAGTGTTCAAGAAGAAATATTATAAACGTCAATCATATTATCACCTTTTAAACGTATTACTATAACGTTAATTCGTATCATCTTTTCTAAACGTATTGCTTTATGAAAATAAAAAAAAATATTTAGCAGTTAGAAAATAATTTTTTTTTCACACATGCACACAAGTCTTCTTTTTTTATTTCCATTTTCAGAAAAACTAGACTTATATTATGGTAAGAAACTGCTAACACACCCACTCTCTCCTTTCTCACATAAAGAACACTTTTTTGTTTGTTATATTTGTTTTAATAACAAGCGTTTTCATTTTTAGGGTTGCACCTTTTAAGGGGTAGGGTCTTTTAGTCACCATTCCTGGAATTAGACACCAAATTTGGAAATGCTATATGCAATTAGTCGCCAAATCTGGAAACGATATAATGAATTAGTCGCCAAATATCGGAATCCTTATTTTTGAAGGTCCTAATCAGGACAACGGAGCAAAGTTATGAAATTATTGTAGTGTCGTCGGTCCCTGACAAAAAGCGCGCTTTTAACTTGAAAAAATAAGATTGAAATTTACGGGTGCGCGTTATACGCCAGGTATAAAAATGAGAGTTTTAAGAATAAAAATATGATAAATAGGGGGGAAAATTTGGCTTATCTATATATATACAGTAGAACCTGGTTTTGTGCGATTCTTTTTTATGCGCTTTTATTTTTGAGTAATTTGTTTTGTGCGTTCTTATTTCTGTACGATTTTTTTTCTGTGATCTTTTTTTATACGGTGTATGAATTTCAATGGTTTTGGCGCCTCTGTAATGTTTTCTATCAGTGTACATACATACACTTCAAGACGCTCTGTTCATTGGTTATAAACACTTTCTCGACAATGCACGTTCCATTGCTTTCTCTCAACGCACTAGCAGCACGCATTTGCTTGGAGACGAAACTTTCAATGACAGTAACATTATCAATAATTTGATAGATTATGAAGATGTACACGAAGAGAACCGGATTTTTTGACAGTGGATACAGTATATGATGGGATCCAGCTTTCCAAGAAATCGGGAAAGCATTCTCTTAAAATAGCTACTATTTCGAAAGGAGTTTGAAATCCCAAAAAAGAGTTTTGAGCATGCATATCTGATTATCGTGACGTTCACAAGCAACTGATCAACTGGCCGTTTCACAAAAACTTATCACTTTATGGTGCAAACAAAAAATCGAAATTTTATCTTCATGTGTGACGAAAGCGATTTTGAAATAATTCATCACAGGGAGATGCGCTCTTTTGATTACAATGAGTTGCAGCGAATTATGTATGAGCATTTTGAAAATTTCTCTGTGTATACAATGAGAAATTAGATGTTTTTAAAATGTTTCCATGTGGAATTTATTTATTTTGTTTGGAAGTACCTTCTCATAAATTTCGTAAACAGTTGATATATTTTTAAGTGCAATTTTTTAAGTGGTCCCTATCCACCGCATAAAAAAAGTTTTTTGTAGTATGTCGACAAAATTGTTATATGCAAGTATTTATGAAATTTTCGAATATTTTTTTGTGCGATTTCTTTTATGCGGTCCCTATCTACCGCACAAAAACAGGTTTAACTGTATATCGAAACACTGTTTATTTAAGAGAAACGAAGTTCAATATGAACTTAAGGAGTTTTAGTTCTAGAAGAATACTACAGTCGAACCTGTTTTTGTGCGGTCTTTTTTTATGCGATTTTATTTTTGTGCGATATATTTTTTATGCTGGTGCTATTGATATTTCAATGGCTTTGGCGCCACTGTAATGTTTTCTATCTATTTACTAGTGGCGTAACGGAGAATGTTAGGACTCCTCTCCTCCCTGAAAGTAAGGTTTCGACTTTAATATCTTATATAAATAGGGTAAATACGTATTTAGCGTTAGTCAGCCTTGGACCCCTAGAGTCCTGCCCCTCCCCCGTGACAGGACTCAATGGCTTTGGCTCCACTGTAATGTTTTCTATCTATTTACCAGTGGTGTAACGGAGAATATTAGGACCCCCCCCGAAAGTCAGGTTTTGCCTTTAATATTTTATAAATTGGATAAATGCGTGTTTAGTGTAAGTCAGGCCTTGGGCCCCTAGAGTCCTGCCCCCCTCGTGATGCGGGGGGGTGCGTTACGCCACTGAAATGTAGACACTTCAAGACGCTCTGTTCATTTGTTATAAATAGTCTCCCGACAATGCGTATTCAGTTGCTTTCTCTCAACGCTCCAGCAGCCCGCACTTGATTGAAGACGAAACTTTCAATGACAGTGATATTATCAATAATTTGGAGACGGACAAGAAGCCAGATTCTTTGAGATAGGATAAAAATATGCAGGTATCCAGCTTTCCAACAAATTGGAAAAACATTTTCTTAAAATAGATACCAGTTAAGAAAGGAGTATAAAACTCCAAAACGGGCTTCAATCATGTATAGTTGCTTATCGTGACATTTACAAGCAACTGACCACCGGTCCTTCGTGACAAAAACTTCTCTTACTTTATGTTGCCAAAAAATAAATCAATTGAAATTGCACCTTCAAGTGACGAAAGAGAGATTTTGAACTTATTCGCTACAGGACTTTGAATTACGATGAGTAGTGATGAATTATGTATGTGAATTTTAAAGACTTATCTGTATATACAGCGAGAAATTATATATTTTAAAAATGTTTCCATGTGTAATATTTAATTATTTATTTTGTATTATGGAAGTACTCTTACATAAATTTCGTAAATAATTGGCATATTTTATAAATGCGACTTTTTTTTTTATGCGATCCCTATCCACCGCATAAAAAAAGTTTTCTGTAGTATTTCCACGAATTAGTTTGTTATATGTAAGAATTTATGAAATTTTTGAATATTTTTTTTGTGCGATTTTTTTATGCGGTTCTTATCTACCGCACAAAATCAGGTTCAACTGCATTTTTTTTCTAAAGCTAGGAATAATACCTCGTACTTCAAAACATAAGAGAATAGTACGTACGTTGAAGGTTTTTTTCATAAAAAAGGGGATGCGCGTTAAATCGCGAATATACATGGAAGTTAAAAATTGCAGCTTGAAAGCACAGGTGAGCGTTATACGCCAGATATTATGGTAAATAAGATGTCATCACATATCGTCAATCATTTATTATCTATTTCTGTCTATTTAAAAAAGGGCAGGATATACAGACATCGAGGAATGCTGAATAAATAATATAAATTTCATTCGTACTCATTCATTTTTAAAGCAAGATGTCATCATGATCCCATCATTTATTACCTATTACAGTGCGTTCAAAAATGGATAAAATATACCTGAAAGTGCTGAACAAATAAAATATACTCTGTTCACGCTCATACATTTATTTCTTCATCAGTTGTAAATGACAAATCCCAAACGGTTTATATAAGTTTCCCCTTGAATATTGAAAAGAATTTCTTTTAGAAATTTTTATAGCAATTTATATGAAAGATCAACGATGAATCCTTACAACGTCAAAGCATCTCTTTATAACTGAAATACCATGTTTCAACTTCAAAACTCTTTCTGAAATCTTCATTATCAATTTTATCTATAATTATAATAATAGTTTTGTCTGCTATTCAAAACTTAATAAATATGCCATTTGACTCATTCTTTTCATGTCATACATAATTTTCATCAAAAAATATAAATTTAATGACATAACTTAAAAATAAAACAGATTTACTAATTAAACATTTGTTCCTTAAACGAAAAAAATACATTGGACCACTAAAGTGTTCGTACACTTGCAATAGCCTAAAAAATTTAATGTTTTCGACTAATAAAAAATTAATATATTGGAATTGTATTTTTTAATGATATATCTGTAACTTGTTCTTATATAAATAACTTAATCAATTTTTACAACATGATATAACTATTATTTTGAAAAATTAGAAATAAAAAAAACTACTAAAAAATTACTCCGCAAAAGCCTTTGTACGCTTTAAAAAAATCCCAACACAGCTTTAAATATTGTGAATTTCTTTCTTAATTTAGTAGGATATCTTTTAGTGCCCACAAAAGCTTTTAAACGTCTTGGTATAGATTTCATAAGCTTTGTAATTTCGGCATCGATGTTCCTCCATTCTGCGATTCTTGTTTTTACTTCACATTTTGTTTCTACACGTCACGCTTTCTCCTAATCCTAAAGCCAATTTGCATCCTTACGCAAGAACATTTCCACCTCCATGTTTCACTGTTCCAACTAGATTCTTGGGATTAAGTTTCAGAAAATTCAGCATTGATAGCAAGTTGGTTTGGATGACAGAAAATTCCACATTCTTGAATTGTTTGTAGAAGAAAAAATGCGGAGCTTATATATAATCCCAAGAATTTACGTGGAACATGAACATCTCCATTTCCATACTGAAGTATGGAGGTGAAGGTGTTCTTGGGTAGGTGTGCAAATATGCTTCAGAATTAGGTAATTTGGTATTTTTTATGGTATTGTGAATCATGAGCTCTATTTAAATATTTTAAAGAATGTTTTTAAATTATCACCTCAAAATTTGGGTATTGGAGGTGACTTCATTTTTTAACAAGATAATGAACCCAAACACACTGCTCTCAAAGTACGTCGCTGGTGCCTCTATAACCGTCTCCAAATTCTGAAAACACTTCCTAAATCACCTGATTTTAGCTCAGTAAAACACATTTGGTGAGGATTTAAATTTAAAGAAAACATAACATATATATATATATATATATATATATATATATATATATATATATATATATATATATATATATATATATATATAACAAAATGCGAAGTAAAAACAATTATTACAGAAGAATGGAGGAACCCATCGATGCAGAAATTACAAAAAGCTGATGAAGTTTAAAAGCTTTTGTAGACGCTAAGAGATATATTACTGAATTAAGAAATAAATAAATTTAATATTTAAAGCTACATTGAGATTTTTTTATGCATACGAAGACTTTTGAGGCGTAATTCTTTAGTAATTTTTTGATTAATTTTTTTCTAAATAATATTTATATACCATGTTTAAAAAGTTGATTTTTATTTAAATAAGAACAGTTGCAGATATTAAAAAAAAATCACAATTCCAATATGTTAATTTTTATTAGCAGAAAACATTAAATTTTGTAGAAAATTGCAAATGTGCGAACACTTTTGTGTTGTCCTCTCTATAATAAACAAAAAACAAAAGTTTGAAAAAGGGAATTTTTTTTGATGATAGTATGGCTTTAGCAATGTATATGTGTTAGTGCTCTGTCTTTCCACTTCAGATCCTCAAACATTTTAAAATTAAATCCCGTCATTGGAAACACTGTAACACTTACCGTATATTTCCGTGTATAAAAAAACCCGAGATTTTCTGAAACTTTTTTAAAATTAAAGTGTAAGTGGGTTTGCTAATGCAAGGATTTTGTAATCTCGGAGAAAATGCAGTTTAGAAGAATTTGTTTTTTTAATATTTTCCGACGGCCATGTGTAATCGATTTTAATTTTTTAACTTTTAGGGTATTTTGTGTGGAACTTTCCTTCTAAAAAAAAAAAACTTATATAAATCTTTCAAAGTCTGAATTTGAGTTTTCGAACAGTTTGCGAAGTCCCCCAATCATTCGTTGGGATGTCGAAATGCATATAATTATCATATAGCGAGTTTATCCTGCAGAGCATGAAACACGGATCGACGATCACATGCCATACATGAATTTCTGTTCCTGTTCGTTTTCCAAACAAAGAAGGGAAGGTTAATGGCGCAGAAAGTATGACTTCCACAAAATAACAAATGAGTGAAAAAAATATGTTAGCTTCAGATAATTACCAAGTTAAAAATTACCGTCATTGCCGTCTAGCGTTTTACTTTACATCAATTAGATTTAAAAAATATTCCACCCGTTTGACAACATTTTAATTCTCATGGCAACATGTTTGAAAATTACAGGATATTTTTTTTTCATTTCGGCTTGTACACGGATTTGTGTTTTAAGTGAATTTTTTAAGTACAAATGCACTCTGCTTAGTCACGAATCGGCATTATACGGAAATTATAAAATTGTTGTGACTAATGCCATCTGTCTGAAGTTGCAATCATAAAATATGGAAGATTTACGATATTTTTGCACACTCTACTTAAGAAAATTTTTACAATAGTCAACAGTTTTTAAACAACCTTTAAAGTGAATTTTAGCAATACAAATTATCAAATTATTGAGTCAGAACAGCAAAATGTTGAAATTTTTAATTAAAAGCATTTTCTCAAGCACGATTCAAATATTTGAATTTTAATAATTTTAGAAACTTGCATAAAGTTATGCCTTCTGATCAGAAGATTATCAAATTATTAGTTATATTTATATTAGATGTACTCGTACATAGTACATTTAGTTAGTTATTGATAAATATTATTATTTTATTATAATACCTGTTCCAGGAGCATAGCAAGGATCTAATGCATCAATATCCAGACTGACATAAACGGGACCATTTCCCATTTGCTTACGTATATCAATCATTAGAGGAGTTAAAGACTTATACCAGCATTCTTCTGCTAATATTATTCTAAAACCCTAAAAAGAAAAAAAAATTGTTTTAATGATGCCAGTTTTTAAAACCAAACAATTTTTGAATTTAACTAAATTTTTATTACTAATCATATATATACTCGATGTAAATTTTAAATAAAAAAATACATGACTCTAAATTCTTTGTACAAACTTTGAGGAATGATAGTGCATGCTATACTATTACGACAACATTTTGCGATGAAACGGATAGTCTTCACTGAAGAAGTGAACAGCTAAAGTACTGGCAGTTACAGTCTCAGAAAATAAAGACATCCAAAAGATAGGAAGACAAGATGCAAGCGCGACAAAAGGTGGTGGTGTTGATAAATGAAGTAATCCTCAAATACGTCTTCATGGAATCTGGAAATTTCAAATACATACATAGCTTTTTTTAAGCACTCGGAGTAAGGGAGAGTTTCATTATATTTACATTATAAAGCAACACGAGGGCTATTGGCCACGGACCTCATAATTTTGAAACTTGGTCAATCAAATGATGAGGATGACACTCATTTATCCTAACTGCCATACCACATCAATGGGAGGACATTGAACCTCGACAGATTTAACGCGCATCAACCCCTCTACACGACGGGTCTTCAGCTGTACTAGGCTCGAACTCCTGACACGCCGGTCACAAGTCCGTTACCTTGACCACTAGGCTATCGCGACCTTTCAGGTACTGGACACTTATAAATCTCAAAATCATGCCAGAGGTGTTAACACACAAAAGACGAATACCTAATAATCGAGGAAAACACAAAACATCAATATATCGCTAAAAAGTACGTTATTCCAGTCCTGAATACCTTCGTTGCTATATATTTTTGCAGAATCACACTCTTGCCCTCATTTGCTTGCAATTAAGTAGAAATTTTGTCCACGGAAGTGGTTGGCAATCTTTTTTGGCTCGAGGGCTACTTTGTGTAAGTGGAGGTTAACAGAGAGAGGCACATTTTTAAATGGTTGCGTTTGCATTTTGGAAAAGGTATAAATGATACCATGGATATCAATAAATAGAAACTAATTTCAATAATGGAAGTTATATTCATTTTACTTATTATGCTAATTTCATATCGATTGTTAGCACATATGACTTAAGAATAAGTTTAATGTGATAAATAATATCCCTCTCGTTTAAATTTATTTTTTACTGTGTAGAAGTGATATATTAATCCCTTTTTTACATTAAAAAATTGTAAAGCATTCAAATAACTGGCTTCTTTCGTATTTCACTCTGATGATAAGAAATACAAGTATGGATTTTCTGTAAATAAATTACACACGAAGAGACATTTAAACATTACTTGAAAATAAACAAAGAATAACATAAGAATAAATATGCTTTAATTGCCTTTATATGTATTTCAAATAAGGATCGTTTTGAGATACTTATGATCAACATTCTAAGAGAAATTGTTATATTCTTAATATTTTATAGAATCATTTTCGAATAACACCAACGTCACCTGGTCTGTACTGTATTTATAATCATCGGGAGTGTAGCACGTGCCTCTTAGTCCAATCTGCACAACTCTTTTGGGGTCTAATAGACCTTCTTCAAAAGAACGTCTGAAAGGAGTACCGTGGGCTATTTTGCAACCCATCATGGAGTCATTTACGTCGGCATGGGCATCAACATGAACCAATCCAAGAGGACCGTATTTTTCCTGAAATAAAACTTTCAAGTTCTAATGACATAGCATTTTAATATAGCTGAAATAAAACTTTCAATTTGTAATGACATAGCATTTTAATAGCTGAAACAATTTTTTTTTTCAAATTATCATTCATTTTACCTTCACGGCTTGCAAGATGGGGTAAGTAATGGTATGGTCACCACCTAAAGTCACCGGTTTGCAATCTTTGGCCACCACTTTTGATATGAAATCTTTGATATCTTTGACAGCTTGGCGAATATCATACATTGTGAATGGGATATCTCCTAAATCAGCAATTTGTAAACGCGAAAATGGTTGATCTCCTGTAATTTAGATAAGAATAATTTAGATAAACTCTTGTAGCTCTCATTATTATAAGAATGTTATACATATATGTTAATAACCCAATTATTTAATTGAATTTGGGAAATTTCTCTTCAGATGTGCAAGATTTTTTTTTTCATTACCAAATAATAAACGTGAGAAATTATTAAGAAAAAGGTTAGACATGAAAAGTTTTTCATTATTCATGGAACAAATTTGAAGGGGTAACAAGGCATACTACTTTAGTTGGGGTTGAATGTTTTTTTTTAAATCACGTCGCTTTTAGAAGACAAACAAAGACCACTAGTGACGGACCACATAATTTTGAGCCACACTTCTGTGATAGGGAAAACACTTGTGCTGGCACTCCACACTCAAAATTTCCATACCACGGCAAGGTAAGGATTTTGAGCCTCGGCAGATTTAATGGATATCAGCCCCTCCACACGACGGGACATTAGAAGCATCATGACTCGAAACTTTGGTATAATGTACACCACCGCGTCGCGAAGGAGCTCATGATTTTATGGGGTCCACTGACGGCAAGTATGTATTTGAGGCCGTACGCTTGGGGCCCAAAACTAACTTTGTAGGGGGCCCTAATATTCTCCGTTACGCCACTGACTCGAACCCAAGACTCGACAGAAGCAACGTCAAACACGAGTTCATGACCATGACCACTCGCTACCGCGGTCTAAAACATACTACAACAATCATCATTTCTACAGGAAAGTATAATCATGCCATTGTTCCAACTGATTATTTACATAAGAAATAGATATGAAAGGAAACATATTGTTTATATACTTAACAACTATACAGTAATGTTTATAATAATTGCTCAAAACTGCATCTACTAAAAAAATACATTCCTCGCATGTTGATGGAAAAGACTGGTGTAAAGTATTTCTTCTAAGTATCTTCTAACTTTCTAAGTATTTATCGCATATTTGAGCGACGGATATTTTGTTGCCTATCTCTCTATCAACATTGCAAACTAATGCTAATGAATATGATTTTGAGGAACTATTAGATGAGAGTCGGGTATTATGGAAGACCCTTTATATACATTTCTAAAAATAACTTTACTGGGCTTTGATCAAAATTCCAAAACCCTCCTGGATTTATACTATGAACGATTATAAGGAATTATCACTTGTCAGAAAAATAATATTTATTTTGTTGTAATAAAAAAGTTATTTAAAAAATGATAAATGGAGAATATTATGGAATAGTCGGATAATATGGAAAACCATTATCCATTTAAAACTCCATTACCTTTTAAACCATTTTAAAACTAATTAAGATCTCATAAAACGTAGTTATTTTTAACTATAAAAGTCATTTTTAAGAATAAGTTAAAGTCATTTCTGTTTCGAATTTTTAACAAAATTCCTTGTCCAATACAGTCAAGGAAGCATTATACTGAAAACAAGCTGTCGTTGATCTTCGGAGAATTTTCCGTTATAGAAGACACACTCAGCGTCTTTGTTTTCTGATTTTTTGATTGATGACATGTAGTCTGTGTTAAATGATAGTTCAGAATGAATTGTATCGGGTATTATGAATATATAGAGTATGCCATTTTAATTTCTCCTTAAGGTTTGGAATAAAAATACGGTTAAAAGTGTAATTATTGAATGTAAATTACAGTAATAGAAAAATAGTATGAGAGAGAGAGAGAGAGAGAGAGAAATGAAAAAAAAAATAATGTGATGATAAACAGTAAATATACAATTCGTGATAAACCTTTCAAGGCGCCATTTATCCTGAATGTCTATCTTATATAAGTAAATTTACAACTAGAACAAGCAAGTATTTTTTTCACTATATGACACAAATTGTTGTATAATTCAAAACTTAACTACAATGACAAGAACAAGAAGCACAGTTTAAATCAAGTGCATTGTTATTTTTTTGAAGAACAGAATTATAAATTTTCTCCCCTGAATGTTTAATTAATACAAAATATATATATATAAAATATATATATATATATATATATATATATATATATATATATACTGCTGTCCACCGTAAATGCAACACCCTAAAGGAAGCATGAAATTAACATGAAATTTACAACATGAATTAGCGAAGGTGAGACATGCAAATGGTTAGAATTTCAGCGCAGACACACATCACTCGCGCCTGTGGCGCCATCTCAAACCACTATTTAAGGATTGGAGATTTCAAGTTCGGCAATCGTGTTTTTCTTGTGGATTTTTCGAAAAACGATCAGTTATGTCTCGTAGAAAACAGCGATCAGCTTTTGATCGAGTATCCGAGTTCGACAGAGGAAGGATAGTAGCCTACTGAGATTGTGGATTATATTTCAGGGAAATCGGTAGTCGTGTTGAAAGAAACCAAACAACTGTAATGCAGGTATGTGACCATTGGATGCGGGATGGTACGACGGACCGACGTGGTCGTTCGCATCCACCTCAGTGCACCACTTCACGTGAGGACAAGCAAATTGTGCACATGACAGTGACGGATCGCTCAATCACATCACGAACCGTAGCACAGCACATTGAGTCTGTAACGCATCATTCAGTGTCTGCGCGTACCATTCGACGCCGTTTACAGCAGAGTGGTCCGTCCGCAAAACGTTCATTGCTTGGTCTACCCTAGACGCACAGCCACAGACGTCTAAGCTGCCAATGGTGCGATGAAAGAAGGATGTGGGCGGCAGAATGGAATAAAGTTGTCTTTACTGACGAGTCCCGCCTCTGTCTGCAACACCACGATGGTCGGTTTCGAGTCTGGAGACATCGTGGAGAGAGGATGCTGAACAGCTGCGTTATGTACCACCACACTGGTCCTGCATCGGGTATTATGGTATGGGGAGGTATTGGATATCCCTCTCGCACTCCTATAATATGCATTGCCGGTACTTTAAACAGCCAGCGCTACATCTCCGAGGTATTGGAGCCAGTTGTCCTTCCTTACCTTCAGGACTTGGCCACAGCCATATTTCAACAGGATAATGCGTGACCACACGTGGCACGAATTGTCCAAAGGTTCTTCGTCAATCACCAAATTGAATTGCTTCCCTGGCCGGCTCGCTCTCCGGATCTTTCGCCGATAGAAAACATGTGGTCCATGGTTGCTCAATGATTGACCCAGATTACACCCCCAGCTGCCACTCCAGATCAACTTTGGCAACGCGTGGAAGCTGCTTGTTCTGCTGTACACCAAGAACACATCCAAAGTCTCTTTGAATCAATGTCGAGGCGTGTGGCAGCGGTGATCTCCAACACTGGAGGTTACTCTGGCTACTGATTCTGGCAGGAACCACACTTCACAGAAGTCTATAAATTTAATCATTTGATACTTGGTCAACATGTTATGTGCAAAATAACATTTGTTGTGCTATCTCTGCTTTCTTGGTCTTGCATTTACGGTGGTGGCCAGCAGTATATATATAATATTTTCATATACCATTATTAATACAAACAATTTTTCATTGAATTCCTCTTGAAATTTATACAAAACATTCAATTCCATATAGAAGCTTGCAATTTTAAAAATGCAACTCACGTCAGAGAACAATTATAAATAATTACATTACTTTTCTCTTATCATACCTGTACTCGAATTGCATAGTCTTAAGAGTGATGATTCAGTTCTGATTTGTCGTGGTCCGAAGCGAGTACCTGGACGATTAGATGTCCCTATATCCATCGGAATGCCTATAATTCCTACATCTAAACCTGAAAGAATTTCAATCAATGATAGGATCAATATTCTTATTTTGTACATTCACTGCCTGTTTATATTAATTACATGAGCAATAGACAGTAAAACAAATACAATATTATTTTTAAAAATTATTGAAAAATGCAGTGCCGATTTAGGCTCATTTCAGGAACTGGGCGCAGAAGATCTACAAACTCCCTTGATACTTCAAATAGTAATTTATAATCAGAATATCTGGTTAAGTCCAGCTAGCTTATCCGGGCCCCTGGGCATCCTGCCCAAGCACGCAATGGATAAACCAGCACTGTTAAAATCGTATAAAATCCTTTTTATAGATTTTATTTTGTTATAAATAATGTCAAATTTCAAATAAGTACCAGTTGTTAGGAAGAAAAAGTGTAATTTCAAGACCATGAAGATAACATCTGTGAATAGGCATCTCAGAGTCCGAGCTTCCATATGAAACCACAGAAGACATTGAAACCCTATTATACGTAACTAGCAATTACCCACCCGCTTCACTGGGTATTTCACGATGTTGTATATATGTATACTCTTTACATATATATTAATTATTGATATCTAGCATTAAGAATTCGATTGTATTGAAAAATATATTTATAGCTGTTACACTCTCGCCCCTTGATATAAAAAGAACATAAATTATAATATCTAATTTCTATTTATATCTAAAATAGAAGGAGAAAGATATTTTTCGCTCACTTAACCTAATAATCAAGTGGATTTCCACCAAAGCAACTTTCAGTGGATCTCTACTCTATAAAATAAACATGTGTGCTAAATTTCAAGTCTAAATCTAACAGAGCAAAAACGGAATTTTTATCATCAATACCTCGTTCAAAGCACTCTTAGCGGATTCCAATTCAACGAAAGAAGCATGCAAACCAAATTTTATTATTGTAGTCTTAGCAGTTCGAAAACGGG
The DNA here is from genome assembly GCA_019973935.1 of Trichonephila clavipes. Lineage (NCBI taxonomy): Eukaryota > Metazoa > Arthropoda > Arachnida > Araneae > Nephilidae > Trichonephila > Trichonephila clavipes. Next base: position 1,246,450 of record BMAU01019665.1, read on the forward strand.
AATTTTGTCTACCAATACGCTCAATAACTCTCCCCGCTTTCCCCTGGAGTTGATTTCCGTAAAATCCATTCTTAGTGGAACTCTATTCAACTAAAGAAAAAAGTGCTCAACAAATTTCAAGTAAATGAGTTAAATTCAAAAACAGGAATTTTTCTATAACACGCCTTAATCCCTCGCAACCCCACTCCTTTGGGGGTCCGTTTTCGCAAAAATCTTTGTAAAAGGAACTTTATTCCATGAACGGAACATACCTTCTAATTTTCAAGCAGGTGTTTCTATTAGTTGAAAAGCGGAAATATTTATCTATTACGCCCCTTAATCCCCCTCAGTGACCCTTGGGGATCAATTTTCCCAAAAACTATTTTGTAGCGGATCTCTACACCATCAAAGGAATTCGCTTATACCAAATTTTAAGACTGTACGTCTAATAGTTTAAAAATGGAAATAATTATCTATAACGCCCCTTAAGCCCCCGCAACGCCACTTAGGAAACGATATTCACAAAACCGATCTTACGGCATATCTCTACTCAGTGAATGGAATCTGCTTACTCAATTTCAAGATTTCACGTCTAATAGTTTAAAAAAGGAGTTAATTGCCTTTATTTAATTCTCCACAACGCCACTTGGGGTCGATTTTCACAAAACCCATCCTGTAGAGGATCTGTACTCTATGAAAAGAATCCGCTTATCAAATTTCAAGATTGTATGTCTAATAGTTTAAAAATGGAAATAATTATCTATAACGCCTTAAGTCCCCGCAACGCCACTTAGGAAACGATTTTCACAAAACCCATCTTATAGCGGATGTCTACTAAATGAATGTAATTAGCTTATATACTAAATTTCGAGATTTTTGTCTAATAGTTTAAAAAAGGAGTAATTGCCTATAACGCCACTTGGGAGTCGATTTTGACAAAACCTATTTTGCAGCGGATATGTACTCTATGAAAGGAATCCGCTTAACAAATTTAAAGACTGTACGTCTAATAGTTTAAAAATGGAAATAATTATGTATAACGCCCCTTATGCCATCGCAACGCCACTTAGGAAACAATTTTCACAAAACCCATCTTATAGTGGATCTCTACTTAATGAATGGAATCAGCTTACTAAATTTCGAGATTTTACGTCTAATAGTTTAAAAAAGGAGTCAATTGCCTATAACGCCACTTAATACTCTGCAACGCCACTTGGGAGTCGATTTTGACAAAACCCATTTTGCAGCAGATCTGCACTCTATGAAAGGAATCCGATTACTAAATTTCAAGACTGTACGTCTAATAGTTTAAAAATGGAAATAATTATGTATAAAGCCCTTAAGCCCCCGCAACGCCACTTAGGAAACTATTTTCAAAAAGCCCATTTTATGACAGATCTCTACTCAGTGAATGGAATCTGCTGACTCAATTTCAAGATTTTACGTCTAATAGTTTAAAAAAGGAGTTAATTGCCTATAACGCCACTTAATTCTCTACAACGCCACTTGGGAGTCGATTTTCACAAAACCCATTCTGTAGGGGATCTGTACTCTATGAAAGGAATCCGCTTACCAAATTTCAAGACTGTACGTCTAATAGGTTAAAAATGGAAATAATTATGTATAACGCCCCCTTAAGCGCCCTCAACGCCCCTTGGAGGTCGATTTTTGTAAAAATCAATGTAGGAGGCTTTGACGACTGTACATCTAATAGTTTAGTAATGGAAATAATTATCTATAACGCCCCTTATTTTTCTGCCCCTTTGGGTTCTAATTTGCAAAATCCGGAGCTAAATCTACTCTATGAAGGGAACCCTACTAAATTTCAAGTCTGTAGGTTTAATATTTCCCGATATCGTGAGTCAGTCTTAAGTCGCTTTTCTCCTTTATACACTGCTGGACAATTGCTAAGGACGGATAACACTATCATCCATAGCAACCACAAAATGAAAGGAAGCAAAATGTGGAAAATTAGAATATATGCGGGATATTTTATGAGTATGCAAAATCACGTGATATTATAAGAGTAAAGGTTTTGACGCGTGTGGAATCTCAAAGTTTTACAGGAAAGATGTAATAGATGAACTTAAAATTTTTGGCATGTCTTCCCGACATCATAGATGATTTTATGAATTATTATCGAAGAAGGGCGAAAAATAACAGATGTTGCCAGGGAGTTCGACATCGCTCACAGCGTTGTTTCACGGCTGTGGAAGTCATTTAAAACTACTGGAATGTAGTAGACGGCACGGGGAGGTCGTGTTAGAAGTACGACGCCTGCAGAAGACAGATATATCGTCTATCAGCAAAAAGGAACAGGCGCACCACAGCTCAGCAGGTGGCAAATCAGTTTCTTGCTGCCTCAGGAAAGCAGATCTCCCGAAAAACTGTTGCCAGACGTTTTACGCACGCAGACCTGTTGTGTGTGTCCCATTGACCAAAATGCCCGTTTGCAATGGTGTCGTAGACTGAACAGGACTGGGCATGCGTACTATTCTCAGATGAGTAGGTTTAGTCTGTCATCGGATTGTAACGCCAACTGATCTGGCGCGAGAGTGGTACTGTATCGTCCAGAAAATATCCAGGAAAAGGACCGATATCCGACATGCAGTATCATGATGTGGGCCGGCATCATGATCAATGGCCGCACGGGCCTACATGTGGTTGCGAATGGGACTATGACGGGCCAACGATACATTGATGAAGTTCTACTTCCTCATGTTCGTCTTTTCCGTGGTGCTGTCGGTGATAAATTTGTTTTTATGGACGACAACGCAACATGTCATCGAACACTTGCTGTTCAGGATTGTCTAGACAGCGAGGGTATTCAACGTCTCGTATGGCCAGTTCTCCAGATCTAAACCCCATTGAAAATGTGTGGGATGCTTTTTGGGGAGGCAAGTTGCTGGTCGAAACTATCCTCCGACAAACAAGAACACCCTCATCCGTGCACTCACAGAGGAATGGGATAAATTGCCTCAACAGCTGCTGGATAATGTTGTGCAAAGTATTACGACGTGTGGAATGTTGCATAACGGTGGACATATCCCGTACTGATACCTTTCTTTAAGGTGCCTGCTGACTTTTAGATGCATTGTTCCATTTCTCCGTACGCAGATCAAATGAACATTTTTTTCCTTTCAGATGTTTCACCAGCTTTTGTACTTTCCAGTACAATAAATATTCTTTATTCTAATGTCTGAACAGTGTGGCAACTATATTTTATCCTACTAGGCCTCATGTCTCGCTTAATGTTATGCTACATAGCAATTTGGGATCCGTCCTTAGCAATTGTCCAGCAGTGTATATATAGATGTACAGCTCCAAATTTTCATTATTACATAGAAATGATCTCCTTTATTTAAATTTATGCCCTTAAACAAAATCATTTTATTTTCGAATTCATAATTCAAATTATTGAAGTGATTTGTGTAAATTTAAATTATACAGATTAATAGTATATTGAAAAGTTTACATAAATTTGAAATTCAATAATTGAAAAACACGGTTCTTTTGTTTCAATATTTTATGTAACAAAGCTAAGCACATCCTTTAATATTTTCTTTAATTCTCTTCACAACAACTCTGAATATATAATATATTTTTTTCTTTGTATATTTAATTAAAAGGCAAACTCATTATTTATTGCCTGAAATGCATACAAATCCTTCACAACTACTTTTGTTAAGATATGAAATAGTTCTGAGCAGTTTTTAGAAATTTATTTTCATGACTGAGAATATTAAAAAAAAAAAAATACACACACACACACACACACAAGTTCGTCTTTTTCAAAATAATATTCATAACTTACCTTCTGCTGAAGTCTGATGAGGCAATCTCATAAATGTGGGTATTCCGCCCGGTCGCGGCATGTCATTAGCAGATAAAGGTTGATTGAATTTAGAATTTTGTCGAACGAAATTCTTATAGAATCCATTATGGAGCACCCTTCTTATGGTAAACATTCTGAGCAGTAGCTTTCTTATAAATGCCGTTCAGGTTCAAGGCTGTTTGAAACCAGTTTCCTTCTTCGTATCGCTGGCAAGAAAGAAAAATAATATCGAGATAAAATAATTAAGAAAAATATATAACTCCTTATCTTTCTTAGATGGCTTTAATCACGTGTCTGCTTGATCCCGTTTTTTAAACTTGACCCTAGAAACACAAATATACAATCGATATCGGATAAATTTAGAGAAAAAGTGATATTCGCAAATGCTGTACATAATTAAAACAATTTAAATGTTCGGCTAAAGTAATGTTTGCTCAATTTCGCGGTCAATGGAAACGGAAATAAATATGTTCCAGACGATAATGACCAACAGTTTTTAAACTGATTTGATTTTCTTCTAATAAATTGGCATACACTCTCTTATATTGTAAATTTTTATTATTTATATTATTAGTATAATAATGTAAAGTTAAAATAATAAAGACTAAAAAGGATGTATTGAAATTAGCAATGTAATTAGAAAAATACTAATTCTGATTAAATTTCTTTTTATAAGAACAATTATTTAAAAATTAATTTGCACATTCGAAATTAAATTTAAAAAAAGGATTATTGAAAAAACGAGGGATACAAAATAGGCACACATAATTTGGCAAGTTTAATTATGTTTTAAAACTTTTTAAATACTTGTCAAAATTCCGGGTAAGCATTATTGATAGAACAACAATAGAAATAAATGCGGATAATAATAACATGCGGAACTAATTTGATATACTATCCTACTTACTTGTTTTTGGAAATCGCGTTAAATAGTTCTTTGGCACGGCCAGTAGTTTTCTATCCAACATATTGGCTGATCATTGAAAACTCGGAATATGTGAAGGGGGGGGGAATGCTGACACTTCTTGATGAATCAAGTAAATAAGTAGAATTACGTACATTAGAATAATGAGGAAATAATTTTTTTTATATGAATAACCTACATGATTCGTGAAATACGGAGATAAAAATGGGTATCAGGAAATAAATAGAACATAAGGAATCAAATAAAAATTCCGAGTTCCCTATGAATTTCTTTGAAAATCTGAAATTTTAGTTTATAGAAATTTATTTATCAGAAGAAAAATAAAAGAAATTCGCAAGTGTTACTGATTAAAAAATTATAGTTTAAGAAAAACTACAAAACACGCTTTTATGTTTTTTTAATCGAACTAAAAAGTAAAAATAATTCTTAATATAAGAATAAAATGATTAACGAGAAAACTATATACACTCAGGAACATTGAAAATAGCGACCCAAGAAGAAATCATCGGATTGAAATGAAATTTAATACACATAATGACACAGATGAGAGATTCACTTGATCTCAAAAACAAGACAATTAAACGAATTTATGGTGTGCAACGACACAAATACTGGGCAACTTCAATAGCGCGTTGGACCACCTCCAGCTGCAATACATGCCGCCCCACGGTCCGGCATTGAGTTGATTAGACACCTTATGTTGTCCTGAAGCAGATGGACCCACAAATCTTGAACAGCCAACTCTAAATCATGTCAGAGTGACACGATGGCATCTGCCGTTTTGGCTGATCCTACACGTGCTCTACAGGGGACAAATCGGGGGAGCGGGCTGGCCATGGAAGAGTCTGAAAATGACGTAGGAAATCTTGAGAAACTCTTGCTGTATGCGGACGAGCATTATGTTGCTGGAAAATTGCCCCTGGGAGACCATTTAGGAAAGGTCCTACATGGGGTCGAAGAATATCATCAACGTAACGTTGACCCATTAAGGTTCCCCGCATCACAATTAAAGTGGACCGGATATCATAGGCTATGGCCCCCCAGACCATTACACCAGCTGTGCGGGCAGTGTGACGTAGAACATTGTGGGGGGAATTGTACCGCTCACCAGGGCACCTCCACACCTGCACACGGTTATCATCTGTCACTAAAACAAATCGGGATTCATCACTAAACACAACCTTTTGCCAATCTGTGACATTCCACATTGGTCTGGCTTGGCACCACTGTAGACGCAGTTGCTGATGTTCCGGTGTTAACGGGAGTGCACGGAAAGGGCGCTTGGATTTAAGATTTGCTTCTGCAAGTTGTCTGGATATTGTTTGTGGAACAATTGCTACGCCTACGTCTGCTCCTATCGTGGAACGAGTCACTATAGGGTCCACAAGTGCTTGCCACACGATCCTTCGATCCTCTCTCCTCGTGGTCTTCCTGGTCGCTCCAGACCCGGTTTTCCGCGCGTGGGTACCTTCTCGTGTCCACTGCTCCCAACAATTTCTAACGACACACTCCGAACGATCCACCTGGCCAGCAACACGGCTCGTCGAATGAATGAATGAATGAATGTCGAGTTTAATGGCGCAAGGGCCAACTTTGGCCAAGCTGCGCCAAACACTTGTTAAAAAAATGTCATATTTTTTAAAAAATATATGTGTATAAAAATATATGTACACATGTATATGCACGCATGCATGCATATAATATATTAAAAATATAAAGAAACACACAAATAAAATCATATGTAAAAATCCAATTTTTAAAAGGAAGGCAAATAGATTTTGTTGGGGGGATTCCCCCACCAAGTCAGATAAGGTTAAAACAGATGTATGAAAAAAGGTGATGCGATGATGGTTAAAAACGGGACAATCTATTAAAATGTGATAAACCGAATATGAGACATTACAGGAAACACATTCTGGGGCATTTTCACCCAGCAGAAGGTGCCTGTGCGTAAAACGAGTATGACCAATGCGAAGTCGAGTCGAGCAGACATCATGTCTTCGCACTGGTAGTGCTGTCCAATAAGATGTGGAAGGATGGATGCTATGCAGTTTGTTGAGGATCTGTTGATCCCAAGTCTCTTGCCATACACGATGGATATAGTTCTGTGTAGAAGTCTTTAAATCTCGGTAACAGACAAGCCGCTGCATGGGATCAGACATGGATCGTGCAGCGTTATCCGCCTGTTCATTACCAAGTATACCCACGTGTCCAGGTACCCAGGAAAAAATTATATCAAAACCCTTTCTTTCCCATTTTCGCAGAAGAAGTAGTATTTCTGTCACAGTGGGGTGTCTATGCTCTGTTAAAAAGTGTAAGGACTCTAGAGCACTCATGCTGTCAGTGTACACACAAAAATGACGGTGGTTGGAAATTAATATGTGTTGAAGTGCGACAAGGATGACAGTCAATTCAGCACTAAAGACAGACATGGAATTGTGTAAAGTAAAACTAAGAATGGTATTGTTAAAAACAACACCACACCCAACATGTCCTGCAGTCTTCGATCCGTCCGTGTAGACTGGTATGTATTTAGAATACTTACTGCGATGGAAAGAAAAGAGTTGTTGATAAATAACAGCAGCAGTGCCTGCTTTGTGATAGCCTGAAAAGGGGTTGTGATAGTTAAAAATTTGGATGTCCCAGGGAGGAAAAGCAAGGATATTATTTTCCTGGATATTTATGTTATTTAAGTGGGCGTCATTTAGAACAGCCTTTGCTCTTTCCGAAAAAGGTTTGATGTTAAATGAACGGGCTTCATAGAGTCGGGTGAGACCAATGGCAAGAGCAAAGGGTTTTAATGTATGAGAAGGAACAGACATGGCACGAATAAAATAATTTGCACTTAATTGCCTCCGCCTTAGTTCTAAAGGTGGTTGATGGCATACCACATACAAGCTGGTAACAGGCGAAGTTCTGAAGACACCAGAGCAGAGTGATGTACTGTGTCCAGTCGTTTTAATACAGATGCATGAGCAGAACCGTACACTACACAATCATAGTCCAAACGTGAAAGTATTTTAGTGCTTGGTACACTCGGAGTAACGAGACTATCCGCTCCCCATAAGGTGTTTGATAGTACTTTTAAGATGTTGAGGGATCGTTCACACTTCTTCCGCCAGTAAAGGACATACGGAAGGAAAGTCAATTTAGAGTCAAAGATTACTCCGAGGAAGCGCACCTCACTGACTACAGTTATTTGCACATTTCCTATATGTATAAGAGGATGTGGGAGTAGGTTACGCTTTCTGCAAAAATGGACACAGCTGCTCTTGGAAGGAGAGATCGTGTGTCCATTCTGGTCGCACCACTTAACTAATCGATTGACAGTTGTTTGCAGCTGTCGCTCAATTAGTCGCATATCTGAACCTTGACAAGAGACTTGCTGATCGTCAACATAAAGCATTCCTCGCACTGATGGTGGGAGGGGTGATGAAGTATGCTACTCATATGAATATTAAAAAGGGTAACGCTCAAAACGCTACCCTGAGGAACACCTTGATCTTGCATGAATTTATGAGAAGATGAGTGACCAATGCGTACATAAAAATAACGAACAGCTAAAAAGTTAAAAATAAAAAATGGGAAGATTTCTCCTTAAGCCAAAATCATGCATATTACGGAGAATCCCATAACGCCAAGTTCGGTCGTATGCTTTCTCTATGTCAAAGAAAAGAGAAACCAAATGGTTTCTCCTAACAAAGGCATCCCTGATTTGGGATTCTAAAAAAACAAGGTTATCAAGAGTGGATCGGCCCTTGCGGAATCCACTCTGTAGAGGAGAAATACACTTTTCTTTCTCCAAAACATATACCAAACGAGTATTTATCATGCGTTCAAAAGTCTTGCAGAAGCAGCTCGTCAGAACAATGAGTTGGTAACTCAAAGGATCTGTTGCCACCTTGCCTAGCTTAAGGATTGGAATCACAATGGATTCTCTCCAGCTGGAGGGAAAGCAATGCTCCTTCCAAACTCTGTTGAATAAAAAAAGAATGTTCGTTAGATAGTTAGGATTTAGATGACGAAGCATCGTGTATGTGATTCCATCCGGTCCAGGGCTTGTATTGGGCGCTTGTATGAGTGCTTTTTTTAACTCAGTCATCGTGAAGTTACAATTATATGGAAAAAAGGAGCGAGTAGAAAAGTTTATCGGGGTACGTTCTGCACGCCTCTTAATCTCGAGAAAACGAGAACTATAAGAGGCTGTACTAGATACACTCTGAAAAGTTTCACCCAGAATGATAGAAATTTCGATTGGGGAAGAAAAGACAGAGTTCGAGGTTTGTAAAATAGGGAAGGAAAATTCCCGATACATCCCGTTTGCTGCCTTAACCTTTTTCCATAATTGTTTACCGGACGTTGACGAAGTGAGTAAGGACACATATCGGATCCAGGATTGCCTCTGACTCTGACGCCTTACTCTGCGAGCATTTGCTTTTGCCTTTTTGAACGCCAAGAGGTGCTCCGTAGTGGGATATCTGCGAAAGATTCCCCATAACTTCCGCTGGTTCTTATACGCTGTCTGACAATCAGCATTCCACCAAGGTTTGTAATGTTGGAATGAATGACTTGAAACTTTTGGTATGGATAAATCAGCAGCAGCAATCAAAACATTGGTGACTTCTTGTACAGCAGTATCAACACTTTCTGTCTTGACCATTGAATCAGGTATTACAGCCAACTGTGTGAAAAGGGCCTAGTCTGCACGACTATAAGAATACGCAGGTGGGAAGGTTTTTCCACCCGTATCAGAATCGTGAGAAAGGATAACAGGGAAGTGGTCACTATTATACAGGTCCTTCTCAATAGGCAAATTTAAATTAGGGAAGAGTGACGGTGAGCAGATGGCCAAATCTAATGTGTGAAAGGATCGTGTGGGTTCGTGAAAGTACGTTGGTTTCTCGTGGTTAAGCAGACATATATAGACATTGATCAGAAAGCACCTGTTCAATCTGTCTGCCACGAGGGTTCGTCTTCGCACTACCCCACAGAGTGCTATGTCCATTGAAGTCACCAAGTATGACAAAGGGTGCTGGCAACTGATCTACCAGGTTGTTCAAGTCATGTTGGTGGATAACAGTATTTGGTAGCAAGTAAAGACAGCAGACTGTGATTAGGCTCGTGGAGTGGATTCTCACGGCTACAGCCTGCAACGAGGTATGGAGTGGCAGAGCACTAGATGGAACATCGAGGGATGTAAAAATACATACGCCTCCAGACACAGAGGGTCCCTCCGTGTCTTTCCGCACACAACCATACCGACGTATCTTTGTTGTGTGACAAGACTTCAAGAAAGTCTCTTGAAGTGCTACACATACTGGATGGTACTGACGTATGATGTCTTTTACGTCATCTGTATGCGATCTATAGCCACGACAGTTCCAAGAAACCAGGGAAGTTATTTTTTGGGCGAACTTGGCGAAAGGGGCTTTGTCAAGGGATTATCTGCCACTTTTTTAAAATCAGCCTCTAAAAGGCTCTCATCTTCTTCGGATGCCAGACCTATGACATAATCCGAGTCAGATGGATTAGCGTCTGTGTCCATGGCATACGAGGTTTTAAAAGTTTTCCGTCTCCGAGATTTTTTGGAGACGGGAGATGTTTCATTGGGGGAATCTTGTTCCCTCGCAATCTTTAAGGATGTATTTTTAGCAGGATTTTTCTTTAAATTTGTTGTAGGTTTTATACTTAATAAGTCTATTTTTTTGTTATCTTTTCGGGGACGATGTAATTGAGATGGTTGTTCTTTAATTTTCCCTTTTGTTTCAGACATGGGAGTTGGTGGCTGAGGATCCGATGTTGTAGAGGTTTTTGAAGAGATGGAAGGCAAGAGTTGCGTTTGGGCTGAGGATGATGTGGTAACAGCAGTAGGAATGTTTGTTCTTTGTTTGGATGATAGTGGTGCAAGTAATTTTAAAGGTGGACATTTTATTTTAGTTATATTTTCATCTGTTTGTGTAGAATTATTTAAAGTAGAGGATTTGGTAGCTTGAGCGTAGGTTTGAGGTAACTGTGGGACTATTAATTTACGTGCTTCTGGGTAAGAAATATTTTGAGTTGTTTTTATTTCCTGTATTTGTTTCTTTATTTTCCATTTAGGGCATAATTTGGAGTCTGATGGATGAGGTTGTAAGCAATTAATACATTTAGGCTCTAGACTGCAATCTGTGGAAGCATGTCCAACAGATGCACATCTAGAGCAAGTAGGTTGACCGCGGCAGGAAGTTTGTGAGTGTCCGAACCTCTGGCACTTAAAACAGCGCAGAGGATTCGGTATATATGGACGTACTTTGCAATTTAAGTATCCAGCTTTAATGTTTGATGGTAATTTAGAGCTATTGAAGGTTAGAATTAAATTTTTAGTGGGGAAAAGTGATGAGTCTTTTTTTATCTTAATTCTTCTGACCTGAGTGACACCCTGGTCAGAAAGACCTTCGAAAATTTCTGTTTCAGAGGCGCACAAAAGATCGGATTCAGAGATGACTCCTCGACAAGAATTCAAAGTTCTGTGAGGAGTTACGACCAGCGGAGAATCCATAAAGGTTTTGGCCTGTAAAAAAGATTTGCTTTGTACCGCAGATATTGTTTCTATAAATAGGTCACCTGATCGTAATTTTTTAATGGATTTAGGTTCTCCACCTATTCCTATTAAAGCCTTGTGAATAATAAACGGAGATTTTCGGGACATTTCATTGTTTGGTAGGGATAAAATTAAAAATCGTGCGTGTTTAGCAATTTCATCAACGGTAAATTTCGGTAATACGAGGACTGTATCATCCATGGGTTTAGCATCATGAGCTGGGTAGGGTGGGATGGGGGTTTTAATGGATGCGTTTTGAGTTTTTTCTTTATTTTGACTTATTTTGATTTTTTTTTGAGAAAGGAGGAGGAGAATTCCTTGTGATTTTCAGAGGACCAGTTTGGTAGGGCTAGCCCTAGATTCAGCAACCAGTAGTGGCCTCGGGAGAGCCCGCTCTGCAATGCAGGACCCCATCCAGGCACCACCTGGAACTACAAGACAGGCGGGATTATACACCAGCTGATAGAGCAGCCAGGACATGCTGGTTAGGCTGTCCCGGGCTCCTGTACTATCTGGCGGCCTGAGACGCAAAACTCAGCTTTTCTCCGGTACCCTCTACATGGCCGCTTCCTCCAAGTCCCCACCTCACTAGTCCAAAGGTCCTCAGAAGTTCAAAACTCCGCTCCAAGTGCCAGTTTTCCCAGGGAGCAGTCCGTTGTGTCATCATACCAAAAGTGAAAAACCATCAGACACAACTTCATTCCACTCAGTCCTGGTCTGCCACAGGACTTCGTGGCAGAAAAATAAAGATAAGTTGAACACAAAAAAAATCAATAATCGAACATAAAAGAAGCAACAAAATCAAAATATTGAAAGAAATTTAAGAAAATCAAATTAAAAGAACATAATATAAAATGCAAACCATCATATGGCAGTAAAAAAAATATCAATTTTTTTACTAGAAAAAAACAAAGTTCATTGTTTAATGTAGGTCTGTGATCTGGACGTGAAAAGAAGAAAAGGGAAATTTGAATGGCAAGAAAGATCGCCGAAAATAGAGAAGGATCACTAGGGTTCCCCGGGTTCGTGAAGCCCGTGTTTACCAAAGACAGTAAACCCCTAGGGAAAAGGAAAAGATCACTAGGGCACCTCGGGAGAGTGAAACCCGTACTCACCTAAAGAAGGTGAGCCCCCTGAGGGGACACGGCTCGTCGACCAGCCTGCAGTTTTCATCCCGATGTTCAGGCCTCTCTCAAACTCGCTTAACTGTGAGAAATGTCTTCTAGCACGTTTACCTGGCATGTTTCGCTTACCAATGTCTTTCTACAATCGGCGGGTAATCGTCACGTTTATGAATCTTCAAATTTGCGCTGGCTTATTTAGCACCCTCTTCCTGATTGTAGCGCCACCTCGGCGTATATGAGCCTGCGTATTGGCGCAAAACTTGGATCATTTGCATATTCCATTAGGCTGTACTTATTTACAAAGTTTCGCGATTGTACTTAGCTTCCGTCTTGGGTCGCTATTTTCAATGTTCCTGAGTGTATATATAATGTCATTGGGGTTAAAGCGTGGTGTGCTCTATATCAATTGTTATAATTTCTTACTAGTTCTATTCCAAAATGCTGAGTTAGTGTTAAAATATAGTACAAAGCCTCCCACGCTTTAACCACAATAACATTAATTTTCTCGTTAATCATTTTATTCTTATATTAAGAATTAATTTTTTTTTACTTTTTAGTTTGATTAAACATAAAAGCGTGTTTTTTAGTTTTTTAAACTATTTTTTGTTTTTCATTTTTTAGTTCGATCTACAATAAAAGCTTTAGTTTTTTAAACTATCATTTATTGATTGTTGAATTAATCTTAAATGTGTCCTTTTTTAGGATCTGATATACCCATTGGCATCCTATCAGTGCGTTGATACGAACTGGTTTGCAAAATCAGCCAACTGAAGGAAAGCTGAAAGAGTTAAGTTTCAAATATTTCGTGCGAAAAAAAGGTTTAAGTCAATGATATTTTTCACTAAAAAAGTGAAATATTCTCTCTGAAACTTGCATCAGTATTAGACACAAAAGAACATTTTTTGTATGGAAGAGTAAGTAAGAAATTATTTAATCCGGTGAGACCTCTGAATCAATTCTCAGTTGTTTTGGTAAAATAAAGCAATGAATGATGTTTCATTCCACAGTCCCGACAAGAGAATTTAGAAAAAAAACGACTTTATATATCTGAGTTTAGTGATTAAAAGAGTGCTTCTCAAACTTTCGATATTTGTGACCCAATTTTCAGTTATAATTTTCATCGCGCCTTCCTCATACAACTGCAATGTATTGAATGCAATAATAATGTACTTCGACGCTGAAGTTACAATGCTACTTTAATATTATAAACTGCACATATTATCAATATATGTATTATGTTTTGTATATGACAAGCCCATGAAAGTCAGTATTGATTACTAAATTTGCTTTTAATTTAGTATTGATGTATCAACTATTAAATACTTTTTGCCACACTGATGCATTTATAAGTATCTTATATCAGTCTGAATATGTATTTTATTTTTTATCATGTCAGAATGTGTTTTGTTTTGCTTCCTTTCGGTAAATTAATAATTATTTTAAATCTTTTATTTTGGACTTTTCGATATGCTTACGCTCCCCCTCGTAGGGATATCATGCCCCCTCCCCAAGGGAAGTACTACCCACAGTTTGTGGAACACTAGGTTAGAAAATAATTTTTTTTTCATATACACGAGTCTTTTTTTTTATTTCCAATTTCAGAAAAAATAGACGATTGTTTATATCATGATAAATTGCTGACGCAAATTTTTTCGCTTTTATAGGGTTGCAACTTAATCTTTTAGCCGTGGATCTGGAAAGGGATCTTGAATTAGTCGCCAAAGCTGGAAATGGTATATCGAGTTAGTCTCCAAATCTTGAAATGGTATGTGGCAATAGTCGCCATATCTGGAAACGGTATAATGAATTAGTCGCCAAATCTGGAAATCGTTATTCCTGACGATCCTAATCAGGACAATGGAACAAAATTATGAAATTATTGCATTGTCATCGGTCCTTGACAAGTAGGCAAAATTTCGAATTAATCTCACTTTTTAAAGCGGATAAAAATCAAGTTAAAAGACTCCGTTGCATACAGGGGTACATATGAGGCTCTATCCTTTCTTTAAGGTAGGATAGAGATGTCATAAGATCACGGTAGATCACATTCTTGAGACAGTGACGCACACAAGGGGGGGGTCTGGGGGTCCAGACCCCCCAAAAGCCCTAGATTTTTTTCTGATTGGTTATAATTCTAAGTATATAATACGTAAAATTTAATCAAGTATTTGTTATTAATGATTAATTTTATTAATTAATGCTAATTATTTATTCAATAATTAGTTTTTTACTGTGTTTTGTTCCCGAAAATCGACAAAATCAAAAGGAGCAGGATACAAGAATGGTGAACTTTTCGACCCCCGGACCCCCCTTGAAAAATTCCTGTGTGCGCTACTGCCTTGAGATATAGGAAAGGCACAGCTAAGAGTCACAAGGATTCAAGTCGAGGATCTAGGAGGCCAAGGTATTAGATAATGTCGGCTAATGATTCTGCCTTCACCAAAATGGAAGTAGAGTACTTGTTTCCCCCAACGAGCGATGTGTGGTTGGACACCATACTGCATAAACACTGTGGTTCTATCACATCTCCTTGCCTGAAGAGCCGGAATAACAGATTGCTCTAATAATGAAGAGTAACGTTGACCGGTGACGGTGCATGTCACAGGTCCTGCGGCACTGTGCTTTTCGAAAAAAAAAACGGATCCCTAATGAAGGTTGAAGTAAAGACCCACCAAACTGTTACGTGCGAAGAATGTAATGGAATTTGACGAGAAATTGATGTGGGTTTGTACCATCCCAAATGCGGCAACTGTGCGTGTTAACCCCTCCTTCCAGATGAAAGTGGATGTCGTCGGTCCACAAAATTCTTTCCATGGACATTCATCCAGGAGCTCAACTCGTGCAAGAAACCGCAAAACAAAAGTTTTTCTACCATCCAGATCATCTGGTAGGAGCTGCTGCACTAGCGAAGGTCTCTAGGGATATTAGCGTAAGACCCTTCGAAGAATCTTATGAATCGAGGTTAGTGAACAGATACTGCAATACGCCGATCTGTCTTCTTTCATTTGCGTCGCAACATCATCATCTACTACTTGTGCTGCAAAACACTTTCGCCCCCTTCCTGGATGAATACCCCGTTGCTTCAAACTTTCTAATCATGTTTGTTAGTCCTTGACTACTGAGTGGGCCTTTTCGTAACCGCTTCAGAGACCGAAATTTCAACAAAGCTTCGGTTGCAGAATCTCCGCTTTGGTAAAACAATTTCACCAGTAAAGTATGTACCTGGAGAATCAGCGTCATCTTCCTTGACTTTTAACGAGTATGACTGCGGTTCTTCTCTCACTTCTTTATATACCGCTGGTTGTTGAGCGCACACAGCCTTATTATTGTTACGACATTTGCATATGTCATTAGTTGCACAACACCATCTTGTGATGGGTTTGAAACTCTCATTTTTTCCCTTCGATATAATTCCCATTATTTCATTCTTCTATAAACCAATTTTCATGCAATTCTGCTTAATAGTTTTTGCCACAGACTGCTCGCAATTTTCAGGTTTAATGAACACCTGGTACTTTGAAGAACGTGTTCAAATCAACCTTCAGTTTATTAAAAGATGCTGCTTAGCGTTAGTTTTTGCAGAATTACTGGATTGAGACACTTAAGCATATGATATTTTTTATAACAGTTTTGTACATATTGCATTAAAACAAACAAGTTAGCCTGTTAGCAGTGAAGATGACTTCTCATAATCATTCAGATGATTTTTTGAGATGTAGAGCCGTTTGTAGGCTTGAAGCTGGCCAGTCTCAAGTGGAGGTGGCTTGGTTGTTACAAGTGGTTCGAAAGTGGTCTCCTGGCTGTGGGATCAACCAAGGTCACCACAGAGCATCAATATCTGCACAGGATCGTTATTTGACCTTAAGCGCATGAGGATATAGACGGACAACGGCTCTTCAGCTTGTTCGTGGCCTTTATGCGGTGTCTGGAAGAAGAATTTCCAGGTAAACGCTCTACAGCCGACTTGCAGAGACTGTCCTTTATGCCCAGCGTCCAGTCTTGTGTATCCCTTTGACTACATCCAACAGGAAAGACAGAATATTTGTGGAACTGGAAACATCAGTCGGGGACACCACAAGAATGGGGGCATGTTCTTTTCAGTGATTTGTCGAAATTCTCTGGACAAAGTGATTTTCGTCGAGTCTTTATCTGGAGATAAAGTGAAGCTCACTTTCATCCTTCCTACATAGCAAAAATAGACAGATTTCGTAGCAACTGAATCCTTGTGTGTGGAGGCATAATGTTGGGCAGTAGTACACCCTGGTACGTTTTCTATGCGAGTACGATCAACTCATAGTGCTGTATGGATGAGATCCTGGAAGTTTATATGAGTTTTTTCTTGATGTTATGGGCCTTGACTAAATTTTTATGGACAAAAATGAGCGAGCACACAGAACTCGCATTGTTGATGAATTCCATAAGGGAGGGGATATTCGCTCTATGGATTGTCCCTCGAGGTCTCCGAATCTAAATGCTATTTAACATATTTGGGTTGGTCTAGGAAAAGCCATTTTTCAGTGTAGCCTTCCTCCCAGGAGTGAAAAGTCGTTATTTAGAAGAATGGGCTTTGTTGTCACAAATACTTATTGATGCCCTCCTAAACAGCATGACAGCTCGTTATGAAGCTTGTACACTGGTGCACGATGGTTACTTCAAATTAGAGACTTTTAAAGAGTTAAATGCTTTCTCTGATTCATGATTTCACACTTTTTGATATATCCTGTATCTTAATTCAAAGTTAAAAATTTTTCTATATGGTTATGTTGCTATATTCTTTCTCATACTGTAATACGTCTCCGTGCCGAATTTCGTGGCAACACAGAGAATAGTTCATCAATTTTCCTAGATTTTCTGTTTGTTACCATAATTTTAGCAATGAGTATATTTCAATCCATTTTGAAAAATAACATATATGATTAATTAATCAACATTTTTATACGTCATAATGTCAACTCCTATTTTTTCAAAAGGTGTTCTGGAAATTTTATGAACTAAAAGAGGATGCTTTAACATTAGCCTCTATTGAAATTTTTGACACACCTCACACTAACATCATTTTCTCAATACTTTTACATATTCCTAGCCAAAACATGATCTCTCTTGCCTATATATATATTTATTTTTCTCAGTACCAAAATGACCCTCATGAAGTATCATTAACATATCATTTCTCAAAATAGGAGGTACAAAAATTCACACGAGCAGGGATTCTTTGAAAATGATCAGACTTTTTTTTACAATAATCAATCACAATATTCAGTTCAGGATCTGACTGAATAGCAGTTTTAAGTAGAGCAATTGTATGTTCACTCATAAGGAGTTCTTTTACAGTATGAGCAACACATAACATATTTGTATCATCATTTATCTTTAGGATGTGCCCTGGAAAGTGTATTTGCTAAATACATTTTCTGTTCCTTTTACATAAAAAATTTCGAATTGATATTTTAATAGTATTAGCAACATTCTTTGCAGCCTAGTAGAAATATTACGTATAGGTTTATTTACAGTATTGGTTAGTGGCTTATGATCAGTTTGAATGTTGAATATTTTCCCCATACACATTAAAGAACTTAACAATCCTCTTATTTTTTTTAAAAGCATTTTCATTCTCAGCAAACCACTGAAATTCTGTCTTATCTTTTATAAGATTTCTCAAAGGGAAAGCTATGCTGTAAGCAATATATATAGGTATAATTTTGACTCCTAATTAACCCTTCCTAACAACTGTATTACACCTGCCTTATCAGTAGGAGTTTCCATTTCGGTAATTGCATTTATATGCTGGGGATCAAATTAAACACCCTTTGAAATTAGTTGTCAACAGACTTACCTTCCAAGAGTTTAAATTGGAACTTATCTGGATTAAAAATTTAACATTACACTTTTTAGCCCTCGCCAACACTTTTGCTAATGTTAAGTCATGTTCTTGTGTGTTCATTTTTTCCTGCAATTATTACATCGTCAAAGTAAATTTCTACACATTGTCTATATCAGAGGTTTCCGAACTTTTTTGTCTTAGAGACCCCTTGCCATGTTTTTCGGTTCTAGGTAGACCCCTGCTTATCTAATATTGAATTTTTTTTTTTTTTTGCAAATTTATCAACTTACATGTCCTTTTGACAGATGGTATAGAGCTACTCACTTTAAAAGATTTCAATTTCTAATTTTAGTTAAGTACAATGTTAAAAATTAAGAAGCACATGTTAATTAACATTAAAATTTAATTTAATTATTACATAAAATAACTGAGCAACAAATAAACACTTTCAGTTGGATGAATCTAGGGAGGGATGAATCTAGTGCTTCTCAGTAACAAATATGTCCAGTCTTTTTTTATTCAATTATTTTGAGATATATTCGCTGTAACTCCTTTTCACTTGGTAAACCAAAAACTTTCGCGATAAAAAATAGGCATGTCCTTTTAAAGCAAAAATTGCTGGCATCCTTTTCTAAACTTCAAGATGTTCTTTAGTGCCTATTCCAATCAATTCCCCTTATATATGATATTCGTTTTTCAATGTGACCATATGGACTGTATGGCGTTGATGTGGGAATCTAATTAAGGTTTAATCCACGCCAAAAAATATTAATAATTCATGATAAAAAAGGTTAACGTATTTTTAATTTACAATTACAATATAGAACCTTATAAAAATTACTAACAAACTACTTAGGTTAATGCATGAAAATTGAATAAAGGGAAGAGTGCATGCTGATGTCTCGTGCGAGTCAGGTAGACAAGAATGAGCGAGTGTCTCATGAGAAGACAGGTTTTTTTGAGTGTGCGATCATATCAGTTCACTTCTCTCAGCTCGCAAGCTGGTTCCAGTTAAGGGGAATTCAGGTGGGTGGCGAAGCCCGCCATAGTACTACCCCTCCCAAGTACCGAAGGTACAGAATTCTTAGAGTTTTTCATATCATGAGAGAGAAATAGAGAGAAAGAGAGTGAAGTACTTTGATTCACAAAGTTTATGGAAATTTACAAGTACATCGGGTTGAATCTGACCTTTCTACCAGAGCGAGTCGTGGTAGGTATGGCACATTGTGATCAAGTCTAGTAGGATGTACAACCGGACGGTTCCTTTTCTGCCCTGGGAAGGGTTCCTTTGTCAAGTCTATGTCATTCAACAGAAAAGCTGGCTTAAGCTGATCGTGGATGTCCTGTCATCTATATTGATTGTAAAATGTTTGTCGGTCCTACTCAAAACATCAAATGGTCCTTGATAGGGTGCTGTCAATGATGGTTTTAATCTCTCAACCCTGACAAAGAAATGAGAGCAGATTTTGAGGGCTGTGTGCACGAAACATGAGGTAGATGAATGACAGGAAGCAGGAGTGGTCTTAAGAGTCCGGAATGTTTCTCTCGGCCTTAAGAGAAACTCAAAGGGATCAATTCCCTTTGAGTCCCTTTTTTTGAAGGTTCAAAAAATTCCCCTGGAAGCACAATGGTTTTTCCGAATACCATTTCAGCGCAGGATGCATTGAGGTCCTTCTTGATGCACGTTTGAAACCCCAGCAGGACCACTGGTAACGATTCTATCCATTTGGTATCGTGACATCAAAGAGCTTGCTTAAGGGTAAGATGGAGACGTTCAACCATACCATTCGAAGAAGGGTGGTACGGAGTAGTTCAGATTCGTTGTATTCCCAAGTGCCGAGGCATGCCACAGACTGATTGTCTATGGTGTTATTACCATAGTCAAAGCATACTCAAACCTAGTTTTAAGTTTGGAATAGAAGCATTTAAATGTTGAATGTAGGTTGAAAGGTCACTTTCCTAGCAGATTATCGGTAACCAACTGAGAAACTGGGAGAATTTGTGGCGTCCAACATTATACTTTTTTAGCTTACTTCTGACAAGAAACGCTAAAATGATGGACCTAGCTTTAATAAAATTTATGCTGTCACCTTGTAACTGCAAATTAACCAAATTTAATAAATAAATATGTTAAATAGGTAAAATCTGGTTCTGGTTCTGATTAAATTTTCTTTTAAAATTAAAGTCACGACCTAGTTTAATGTGAGCCACTATCGTAGATCCAGATTTAAAACCTCATGGAACCCCAAATTATTCCTTCACTGACGTGGACCCCTAGGGTCTGTCTATGCAGACCACTTTGGGAATCACTAGTCTATATCATCAAACAAATTAGTATTTCTTTTGAAACACATCTGGAGCTGATGCAATACCAAAAGGCAAAACTAAAAATTGATACCTGCCAAATATAGTATTGAAAATACAAAAGTCTGCACTTTCCTCATCTAATTCCACTTGCCAAAATCCATTCTTTAAGTCAAGGGCTGAGAAAAAATATCACCTTCCCTTCTAATTTATTTATTAATTAATTTACTTTTCTGAAGTAGGGATAATATGGTGCTCTTTCTTTTTATCGCTTTGTTGAGATTTCTAGGATCCAAACAAATTCTCAGCTTCCCATTCGGTTTCTCAACAGCCACAAGACTGTTGATTCAATCAGGGGGTTTGTTTACCTTCCTTATGACCCGAGATCCTAATATTTTCAAAATCTCCTTAAGTTTATTATTAAATGCCTAGGAGGATCTAACCTAGGAGGATCACTAGGTTAGATCCTAGGTTTCCTAGGGAAAACCCTAGGTTCCTTGGAGGATCACGCCTACAGATCTAACTTCAGGTTTTAATTCACTATGATAGGGATCTCCTTGAAATTTGCCCAATCTTTTGAATATTTCATTATTTCTACTATAATCACTTCATCTTTAAACACTAATTTAACCTGATCTACTTTTTTTAAAACTAAATTAAGTTTCTGACATGTTTTTATACCTAGGGTTGGCGTGGAGGATACATCAACAGCAATAAAATTTAATGGGACATCAATATAATTATTTGCAGAACATTTCAAAATTAACTCACCTTTAGGTTTTAACCTAAAGTTACCATAGGACACTAGTGTTACATTAGATTTATTTAACTTTATTATCTAAATACATACCTTTGTAAATTGACAATTGCAACACATTTGCCCCCTGTATCCAACTTGAATTCAGTTTCACTTTTTTCATTAAAATTTTTTTTATCCACACATTATCTAGAGCAGGGATCGGCAACCTATGGCACGCGGTACAATTCTCAATGGCACACCACGCGCTACTCTACAAATTTGTCAATTTTTGAGTGTGGATAGAAGTTCATAAATTTGTAATTGACCTTATTTGACAAACATCTTTAGAATTATGATCAATCATGGGATTACGAAAAAATATGAAACATAACTCCAAAGATAAATTTACAGCTATTTTGTACATTATTGAATGTCATTGCCGGAGAGATTTAATTGTTTGAAAAGAGAAAATTGAATGCACACTCCTTTCCGCTTTTGGTTCTATATCTAAAAAAAAGTAAAAAACCTTTCTTCATATAAAAAAATATTTCGAGTCCGCATAGAAATTCTTCAACAACTGAATGGTCAGAATCATTTCAAATTGAGTCACAAATTACACTTCCGATTTTGCGACGTGCAAGTAGAGAAGCACTAGGTTCTCATTACAATTTGTATTTATCTTTTTATTTAGCTTTAATTAAGTGAAATACATTTTACGTTGTCTGTTTCTTATTTTAATAAATATGTTTAAAAATATATTATATGTATAATTTTTTTTTGAATAAGTAGTTACATTTTATGCTGTTTCTTTTTATTGAAGGAAATATATTTAAATGAGGCAAAGTTAATCTATCTATATAAAGAGTGTTTTTTTTTCCAGGTATAGAAGTTTAAGTCGGCATTATTTTCCAAGATGGCGACCGATTTAACAGCTGTCAAGTGATTTATTCTCAGTTTGGTTTGGCAATTCATCAAAACGATCATCAAGCAAGGCGTAGATTCGTCGAATGGGCCCAAAACGAGATTGCCGTTGTTCCCGATTTTCATAAGCGAATTTTGTTTAGCGATGAAGCGCACTTCTGGTTGAATGGCTACGTCAACAAACAAAACTGCCGCATTTGGAGTGAAGCTAATCCACAAGTGTATGTCGAAACACCGTTACATCCAGAAAAACTGACTGTTTGGTGCGCTTTATGGGCTGGTGGAATCATTGGTCCGTACTTCTTCAAAAACGATGAAGGCCACAACGTTACAGTCAATGGTGATCGGTATAGAGCCATGATTACTAACTTTTTCATTCCTGAATTGAACAATCATGATGTCCAGGAGCTGTGGTTCCAACAAGACGGCGCAACATGTCACACAGCTCGTGCCACAATCGATTTATTGAAAGACACGTTTGGTGACCGCCTAATTTCACGTTTTGGACCTGTGAATTGGCCTCCAAGATCTTGTGATTTAACACCGCTAGACTATTTTCTGTGTGGGGCTATGTAAAGTCATTGGTCTATGCGTATAAGCCACAAACGCTTGACCATTTGGAAGACAACATTCGCCGTGTTATTGCCGATATACGGCAACAAATGTTAGAAAAAGTCATCGAAAATGGGACGTCCAGATTGGACTACATCCGAGCCAGCGGTGGCAGTCATATGCCAGAAATCATATTTAAAATGTAATGCCACAAGATTATCTTTCGAATAAAAAAAATTCATGTCAATCGAATAATACATCGTTGTTTTATTGCAATTTAAAGTTCTATACCTCTAAAAAAAACACCCTTTATAAATAGATGTTTGTGTGTATATATGACCTCGCGATCGGTGTTGCACCGTTCAACCGTATTCAAATGTATTTTTTTTTATGGAGGAGGTTTATGTGCTATCTTTGTTGAAGCTCCCCACCATGTGGCGCTGTACAATATCAACTTCTGTACCGTTCAGTCAATCACCAAGTTGACAACATGGTCGCTAAAAATGATGCCAACTTGGCTCTGTCGCCACCATTTCGCTATTTTCCCATTGAACTGCCATTATAATGTAAGGAACGGCGTTGTTTACGAATATTGCAATTTTAACATAAAACAAATACAACAAAAAGTAATATTAACGTTTTGCACATCCAGATATAAATTATTTACACTATTTTAAGCGTTCATTACAAAAAATTTGCAACAATATGTTACTTTTGCTGAGCAGAAAACGGCTTAGGAAGGTGTTTTCAAAAATCGACTCTCAAGAGAATTACGAGAGAGAGAGAGGTTGTTGTAAATAAACAAAATCCTTTTCATCAGCTATTAGACCTAGAGACTAAAAATTTAATAAATATGATTTTTTGTTCAGCTGAAATATGCAAAAAAGCTTTTTTTTTTGTTTAATTTGCAATTCAAGTAAAATTAACTCATTAAAAACTTCTTTATCCTTAGTCTATATTGTTTAATTTTTCAATTCACGAGTGCGAAGAACGGGTATACAAGCTAGTGTAGAAGAAAATATGAAACTCATTTTATACCAGAAAAAGTTGTATCAATTCAATAACTTGTACACAATAAAGTAGACTTCAAAATATAAAATTTTTGAAGTAAAATTTGTTTCTTAAACTGTTCGTACAAAATGTAAAAGGTAATTGCGAATTAATATTTCTGAACAAGTAATTTGGATTAAGTAATTGTTTCTTTAATTTTTAAACTAAAATTTCATTTTATTTAAGCATTATAAAAGTGAGTTTAATTTCACAAAACGATTAAAAAAACACCTACCTTTAAGTAGTCGAAATTTGTTTCATACACCGCACGTGAAGCATAAGAAAGTGTCTGGTTTGAAACAGGCTGAAACAAAGTTGGAAATAATCCAAGAATTCTGCGTTTACTGTTTTTATGAAGTTCCTCAGCGAATGTTGACTTCCTTGTTTTTCTTCTCTCGGCTGTAATCTATTGGTCATGGTCACGGCCGGTGTTGTCGAGTCCTGATGCCACTGAAGACTCTCCCTACAGAGGGGATGATGCACGTTAAATCTATCGAGGTCCTCAAGTAGGCGGAGTGCGGAATTGAGAAGAAAAGGGTGCAAGCTCAGGAGTCGACCTCGTCACTTGACAGCGATTCAAAATGATAAGGTTCATCGTATATTCAAATAATTATTTCAATTTCAATGAGAAATGTTAAGTATTACCATGCGATATCATCTATTTAAATGAGTTTGAAAACTAATTACATACTCTAAAAACGAAAAAAAGTGTCAAGAAGTTACCCGATTGCAACGAAGTTTCCTTACAAATATGAATGTTGAAACATCATGCAGATAAGATTACATTTTCTTTACATTATATCTTTCTTTCCATTCTATGATAATGCCGCAGCATTCAGATGCCCTTTTTTTAGTGAGTGAGTATTAACGTCGCACCCTTTAGCAACACTAGGGCTGTTGGCGACGAACCTCCTAATTTTGAACCTTGGTCAAATGACGAGGACAACACCTGAGCTAGCACTCCCATTCTCCGAACTTCCACACCACACCAACGGGAGGACGTTCGAGCCTCGACGTATTTAACGTGCATCGGCCCCCTCTTCACTACGGGTCTTCAGCGACAAGGTTCGAACTCATGACATGCCAGCCATAAATACAAGTTTTAGTGAGGGAGAGTTTACTTATGTCTCACTATAAAGCAACAAGAGGAGTCTTGGTGACGGGCCTCGTAATTTTGAACCTCTGTCAAGTGAAAAAGACGACACCTGAAGAGAGGATGCACCTGAGCTGCTATTCACGTCCTTAAACTTTCCCACCATGCCAACAAGAGGATTTCGTCGCAACAGATTTAACGTAAATCAGCTCCTCTACACGTCGGGTCTTCAGTGGCACTAGGGCTCGAATTCGTTACTACCGGCCATGAATTCGCAGCCGTAACCACTAGGCTACCATCATTTGAGACCAGATATGCAGCAGGATTTAAAGAAATGTAGTCAAAAGTACTGCTCAATATTGTTGATATTCGATAACGTTGAAGATGTTTGAATCAAGGCAATGAAGTGCATGGCAAAGTGATCGTTACAGTGGCTCTCACAGCAGAATATCGTCAATTTGGAACAATTGAAAGCATAGTCTCAAAGAACAAAGTCTGAGCTGCTCACATATAAATGTGTATATGCAGGGGTGTGGAGTACATTTGATCTTTAATCTCCCCGATTAATTACTTTAAGCTATGAATTGATTCCCGGTGTCACAAAAGTGTCTGGAAACATTAAGATAATAGTTGGTTGTCCAATTTTTGCCAACCATACAACCCAACAACAACAACAAAAAAAAAACTAGTTTTAATCAGGAAGGAGCGAGTGAGTGAAGATTAACGTCGCACTGTTCAGCTGCACGAGGGCTTTTGGCGACGGACCACGTAATTTTGAACCATGGTCAAGTGACGTGGACGACACCTGAGCTGGCACCCCCTCTCCTAACTACCACACCACACCAACGGGAGGACGTTTCAGCTCTCGACAGATTTAGCGTGCATCGCTGCCCTACACGGCGGGTCTTTAGTGGTACTGGGATCGAACTCGTGACAAAGCCAGCCACGATCCGATGCCCATACCACTCGGCTACCTTGATCAGGAAGGTCATTGTGTTTCAGACTAATGCGCTTTTTCCCATGTGTGGTTTTCTTACAGTGGTGCAACACATTGAAAACTTCCCTCATTTTATTATTCTTTCCATTTGTGGCATTCAAACATTCAATATGAATAATGTCCAATCCTTCAAACCAATTACCTTCAGCTTTTTGAGCACATTTCTAGATAGCTAGATCAATCGCAATTAGAATATGCTCAGGATGAAGTGAGCAGAAATATCCAAATATGTCCGAGGATCTCAATTAATCAAAACAGAAGAGAAGCCTGCAAAAAATATTGATGGGGAAAACCCACTTACCCTATGAATCAATGCTAAACCGAATAGCAATTAGCATAAGAACTAAAGGTGGAACAGTCTTATTGAAGGATTCCTTCTGTTAAGTTGCATTTCTCTCTTGTCTAAAACTAATTCTTTCATTAAAATCCATCAAATAGCAAACAAAAACCAATTGGGCAAATCCATTCATTATGTTAACACCAATATTCAACTTTCTGTCGAGAATTTTTACAAAATTAAGATATTTCAAACTCATTCTTTGACGATTTATAAAAATATTAATTTCTTACCCTTTGGTTATGCATGTTAGTTCAATGAGATTATATACAGCGGTTTTCACCATTATGAGATAACATCTTGTACAACCATATACTTTTAAATATTGATTGTACTTTCTTATAAATATCGGTATCCAAGGGAAATGCATGTTGAATGAGAAAATTTTAAATGTGTCAAAAATATTTTGAATAAGCCTTTAAATCATCCAATCACAGTAGTTAAGAGTACTGAATTAATGTTGGATAATTTGATTTAAAAGTCAATTATTCATTTTATTACAGAAAATGTTACTACATTACATTTTAATCGAAAAGCAGAGATCAATTACATCACAAATTCACTCCGAGTTCAGTTTCTTGTACTCTCCCAAAATATTTAAATTTGTATAAAGATAAGACTATAAAACTAAAAATCTAACATGTATACACAAAGTATAGCTCTTACTCTATCAAAATAAAATTACTTTTCCAGAATATTAAAACACTAGATTTTCCCGCTATATAAAAATAAGATCCTTTACTTCAAGTTCCAATTTACAAGAGCTTGAAATATTTATGTACTCTAGTTCAAATTGCACTTCTTAACCCCCCCCCTTTTTTATACGTTTACATATTAATGTCATTCCCCACTCAAATGTCAATTTTTGATACATCCAATTAAAAGTTCAATATTTATAATGCAGGAAAAAGACTTCATAATTTTAAAATGAAAGAGAAACCTTCATAAATTAGAGTAAAACATGTATTCTTATTAAAACACATTCAATATTAATCTTTTTTTATACAAAAAAAAAAATTCCCCCAATGGAAAATTTTTTGAAAAATTTTCCTAAATAAATATATGCTATATTACCTGAATAAGTCTGTAAATTATGTTCTGGATTAAATTGCTAATGGATCAAGAAGCTGAACCGACAGACACTGGTCAAGTTAATTCTCAAAACAATCGAAAGTATTTAATAAGTTAAAATTATATTCAAGAGCTTAAATATAGAGTGAAAGATTTATTTGAAAAGAATCCGAAAAGTTTCTTTAGATTTAATTTTTGAAGAGATCTAAAGTAAATTTGACATAAATTGCAATGTTTTGCACAGTTACTAAAATAACTTTCAGAACAATCATTTTCAGTTAAATATGTTCCCATACGAAAAAAACTTAACCTTTGTTACGAGTATCAAAGACATTTCAGAGTTTTTCCTTCTATAACTTTGATTTCATGAAAATCTAGAATTAAATGTTTAATCCTGAAAAATATCTTAATATAATAGTAATACAATAAAAATCCTGCATATCTTAATGCCACCTTCCTACTACCAAAAGAGATTGCCATTCTTAAGACATCCTATTAAATATAACCTTTTAAATATTTCCAATGAAGGACATTCCAATTTCAATGGATTAACATTAGATTTTTACCCACATTGGCTCAACTAACATACACTTTACAAATCCAGTCTACTGATATATTCATCAGAAGTTATTAGATTAAAAAAAAAAAAAAATGATGCAATAAGCCCCTTCATCGAAAAGAAAGGCAAGAAAGCCAATAGAAAGAGTTCAGTTCATTGGTTGCTATAATTTTATATCATTTTTTAATACATTAGCATTGTTAAAAAGGATACAACTCAATAATGTTAAGTTACAAATAAATAAGCACATTGATTTTTAAATATTAATTTAATATGTTACTTTAATAAAAAAAAAAGGACATATATAAGCAGTTATTCCCCCCCAATTCTCAATGTTAGCCATTTTAAAGTTAACAGAACTTTCACAATTTTAAAGAGAAAATAAAGTAATTTCACACACATTAGACAAATATAAATAAAATAAAAATACTTTATTACAGTAAATAAAACATACATTTGGCAAACCAGAACTTTGAGACAATACAGAACCTTATATTCATGTAAAATGAAAACTTTAAGATATAAACTATATAAAAAGTTAATAAGAGACAGCTATTAATACACCAAAGGACTGAAAATATCCTCTCCCCTCCAACAAATAATACTTTCTGGCATTTTATAAGCAGTTCCAAGGATGTCAAAGGCACTGTTTAAATTTGAACAACCAAATATATACATAAAAGAATTAACCCGAACAAGGTTTAAAATATTAGAGTTAAACTGGAAAAATTCCAATAGCTGTGCTATTACAATGCATTTGTTCTAAGAAAGAAATAGTTCTTTGTTCAAGGTGTTTCAAACCGATGTGTAACCTTTCTGACGACTTCGTCTTCGCCCAACAAGGTATGCAATAAGAACTAAAATAATTAGTGCAGCCAAAGTACAAGCTACAACAATAGGTATGATATCATTCACAACATCATCGGCTTCACATTCTTGGGCTGCAATAAATTAGAGTTTAATTAATAGAAATGCACATCCTTTATAAAAGTTATTATAATTCCTAAAATAAAGTATAATAACTTAAACTTCTGGATAATCAAATTATATAATTTTAGCTTGTTTTGTATAAACAAAGTTTATTCTTAAGTTATCTTGTCATGAATAGTCATTTAATTAAAAATATTTAACATTTGGTAACAACTTTATTTGAATTACATTTTATGCAATAAACTCAACTGCCTAGATATACTTTTAAATGTTTAAGCATCAATTATATATTCTGATCAGTATTTAGACTACATCTAGTTTGTCATTACAATAGGTTAGTTGTCAACTAATGTACTTGAGCATAACTTGTACTAATCTGGGTTCCTTACTTTGCATTTTGTAATTTATATTACAGGGAACATCCAGAAAATACCAGAATACACATACAAACAAGTAAAAAAAAAAGAAAAAAATCCGACTCTGAAAGAGGTTAGTTACTTATAGAAAATAAAAATTTCTCCCCACATAATGACGAATCTGAAGACTGCTCATTTAAAGTGTTAGGCAGAAGTCAGAACATTTGTTTATAAATACCAACATTACATTTTTATAATGGTTAAAGTAAAGTAAAATTCATTTTACTCATTGCGTTTATTACAAATAAGGAATTCTATATAGATAACTAATTACCAAAACAGAAGATTTAATATAATGGAATCTTACAAAATTAGAGATTAAAATGACTATACATGCCAAGTAAAAAATCTTTACAAAAACTTAATGAACTTCAGAAGGCAGACTGTCAGAAAATTCAATCAAAATATAGATAGCATTTTGACATTTAGTTTAGGTTTCAAACGTTAAAATATGAAATATCAAGATGTTTGCAGTTGTTAAATATAATTAAAGTTATCAGTCCAAAAACGAAGCCTTTTATACAAATTGCCTTTAATCAGAGAATTCTTGAATATTTTTAGGTTAAAAGGAATGTTCAAATTTGCAACAACCGAGAAAGAGAGTTACGATTTTTTTTTTTTTTTTAAGGCATTTAATTTCATTTATACGCAGAAAGTATTGAACTAATGTATTTAGTTTGCATTAAAAGGAAAGTCCATATTTCAAAGGAAATAAGTCAAAATATAGTTCCTTTTTTAAATGAATAAATTCTCTCATTCAATACTAAACCAATTTGGATTCATCTGAAGAAAAACTTAGATTTTGAATCTTGTGTACATTTAATATTATAGAAAAAGAATGCAGAAGTCAATATGCAAGATTCAAAATTGACACAAGAGCGATATGCTGACAATTTCCCCTCCTCCCACCAAAGATACATTACGCTACATGAATACTTCAATACCTTCAAGAGATTTAATACAAGACCTTCTACTGGACCAAGACTCAAGCTTTAAGCCTTCTGGAAACCTAACAGAGAAGAAAGACTAACCTCTTTTATCTTAAAGCGACAGAAGGGGGGGTATAGGCGAAGTACGAGAGGAGAATTTTTCACCTTGGGCACGAGAAGACCATACCATTATACTCAGCTAAGACAGACATGCACTAAGGATTAAGTTCTCCTTTTAGGTGCCCCTGGCCAATTAAAGCTGATCCTCTCCCTTCATCATATGCGTGTATGAATCCTTCTCTTTCAGATTCATGGAAATAGTCTAGCAATAACCACCAAATTATCCTCATGCTACACGAGAAATAAGCAAGGCTTTTTCTAAATTGGACCCAAAACCAATTGTGGTAACTACGAAAATATACAACCCAAAGTTTGAATATAAAGAGGCAAATCATTGCATATTTTAAACTAGATGATCAGCCCATTCCAAAAACATTAAATTTTAATTGCATATAACCGAGATTGCAGAAAGGACAAATTGTTTAACTCATTGTGGAAGTTTAAACTAAAATGCTAGATTAAAAAAATCCCTCGAGTTTATTTCTTATAAGCTTAAGTTATTTTACATTTATTAATCAATAATATTTTAAAAATGACTCCCCTCTTAATAACCCCCGAGAGAACCCGGTTCATATTTAGTAATTTATGAAATAAGGGTAAAGATTTAGAATTCATCATTTTTTAAAATTTATACCGTATTCTACATTACAGATTGTAACCAATCTTGTAATTTTGAACCACAGTCAAGCGATGAGGATGATAACCAAGCTCTGGCTCCTTACTTTTTAAACTTCTATACTAAATAAAAATTAAGACCTTGGATTTAATATATGTATCACGGTCCTTCAACACAACTATTCCAATTTCAGTCATGAAGTTAATATTACAAATTTTAATTAGCAAGTAAAATACAAATATCTAGACTTACAGAAGAATTCTCATTTTAACGGTGATCTGCAATTTTATTTAGTCAATTACCGAATATACCTTAACCCGACTAACATTAATAAAAATACCATATCTTTAAATATATTCTTTAATCGAGTAAGATACTTTGTATATATTTGCCAGATACAGCCAAGATTCTTTATCTGATAAATATCTTTAAATGTAATATCATTTAGAACTAGTACCTCACCATTAAACTCTTATACTATATCCATATAAAAACCACATTTATCTTTAGTTAATTTAATGGATATCAGCCTTTATATACGGAAATCTTCAGAGGCTCTAGTACTAGAGTCCTCGATTAAGAATTCCAAATTTTTTAAATCTAGCTAGACATTCATCATAATGTTTGTCCTATTCTAATTTGATACAATTGTAATATCTCCCTATGGAAACTGAACAGCAATTACATTAACAATGAGAACTTCGATTTCTTCTAGAAGCAATAGTTAAATTATTTCCCCCTTGCAAGTACTGGTTAATTGTAAAGCTTCCAATCAATCATTGCTGTATTTTGGAAAAAAAAAGGCGAGTTTGCATCATACAATATTTACATTAAAGTGACAAACTGTATTCTATTAAAATATAGAAAATTCTTTATACTAGGATAAAATTACACCGATAGTAATAATATCTTTAGAATAGTTTACTCATAACAATATGCAATATACCGAAGATTCCCTGGATCATTAATTATAGCTGAAAAAATAAACATGGCTAATTTATATATTTTGCCTTAGACATACAACTTTCATGTAGTATAATAAACTTTAAAATTTACATATTAAAACAATATATTTTACAGTTAATTATACGAAGCTTTATAATCAAGTATTTCAGAATAAAAGACATTACCAGTATTAAAGCCATCTTCCTTTACAGTTCCAAATGCTTGGATTTGTATATTGTAGATCTCCAAGGTTGCATTGCCCATAACAACAGTATCGGTACTTCGGCATAAATATGAATGTCCAGATTTAACTTCAAATAATTGGGTATCATTGTAAAATAGTTCTGTAAAGTACAAAAAGCATCAATTAAATGTTCTCGGTAAATTTAAGAACCAGTACATTCTTTCATTTCACTAATTTTAACCAACTCTCTTCTTACAATTAATTACTTTCAAGTTATTAGGATTTAAAAAATCTAAAAATAAAACCAACCGCAAAAGAGTTAATAACTAAATTTCTGCTCTAAAATAACTTCAAAATTAGTTTTTATTAATGTTATACAATAACTTATACTTTATTAAAAATACAGTACTTGAATATTTTTTTTAAAAAAATGAGGTTAAGTTGATAAAACATTTAAATTAATAAAAGTCCTTTAAACTACATACAAATCTTTAAAAACCCAGAGCTGAACTACAATAAATTGTGTGCCAAGGATAAAACTGGTCAAGATAAGAATATAACAAAATCAAAAAGACCACTTCAACAAGAAGCCTATACTTTATAATATATTTTAGTAGTTAAGTTTACAATATACTACAATAAGAGTTCCTCTAGAAGCTCATTCTATATTGATACAAATTCTGTATCGAGTTTAAGTAATACAGGTAATTCAAGACAAGAGATTTTCCCTTAAGATTTAATAGTATTTTTAAAATAGACTTGTAAATGATACAAGAATATTTACCTCTGCTCTCTGGCAAATCATATTCAAAGGTTATATTTTTCACAAAAGTATTTTTAGAATCCTTTTCAAAAATGAAAGTCAAAATATAATTTTTGTAAGACAATACTAATGTTTGTGTAACATTAGAAACATTGCAGTTACTACCATCACTAGAAGCATTTGGAGATAGAGCAAAAGTTTCAGTAACAGCCTATAAAAGAAAAAACTAGTTTATATACATTATAATTCTAGTACAAATTTAAAAAAAAAAAAAAAAAAAATTACGCATTAATTTACATTTGACACACACGACTTTATATAAAATTCCTATTTTAAAATGGTTTACATAAATGTTACATGAATATATAAAGTTTAAAAATAAAGTTATAATTTAATAATATATACAGAGATAATTAATGTTTTGGTTTTTAATATCCTTCTCCAATACAATATAAAACTTTAAAATTTAATCATATATTAAATAAATTTGCGATTTTAACCAATATAATATCACTTTAATTCAGAAATAAAATAGCTTCCCAAAAACAATATTCTTAAATCTACAGTATCAATTCTTTAGAATTCTAAAAATAAAAGTCAAAATATAAGAACTATATAATTTCTTAAATTACAAGATTCTTTTTAATGATTTTCTTAATAATCTAGTAGTAAAGTAATTTAAAATAAAAAGCCATAACTTACACCTAAAGTTACCATAAAACCTATTTGCATTTTAGCTCTAATACACGTCACATTTCCATCAGTGACATTCCATGAACCTTCTTCTGGATGTGGTTTGGGAGCAACAGTTGTAACTGGAACAGGAGTGGTTGTAGAAGGGATCGTAGTAGTTGGTTGTAACGATGAGGTAGTAGTAAGGATTTCTGTAGTAGTATCGGGTTTCGTGCTCAATGTTGTAGTGGGCAGATCCGTTACTGGAGTTTCATTGGAGGAGACATATCCAATAGCTTAAAATATTTATACTTACTATCAGTAATAGCATGAACTTCACAATAGATAGAATTGCCATATAAATTTTTGCAATACGCTTAATTTATCAAATTTTAAGAAAATCCATAAACAAGTCGAATCCAATAAAATTTTCTAGTTACATTAAGTAAATAATCTTTCTAAAATATTTACCAGAATAGTTTAGAGAATTGTTTTTTTAAGTCTAAAAAAATTACCTAGTTCATTATGTTAAACCCTTGGAGAATATATGCAAAAGTTCAAATATTTAAATAGCCAATGATTTTCTATAGATAGATCAAGTTAAAGACCCTTGGTAGTTAAACATACAGTTTATCATGCATTACGTTTTACTCTTAGGATTATTAGGTCAATATAAATAACCTAGGAGATTTAATTAAAATCTTTATAGTTCACACAATTCTTGAAGCTGATCAGATTATAAATATTACCTAGGATTGCTGATTTAAGTACATTTCCCCCATCCATGTTATTTTAAAACTAAAAGACTAGATGTACTTTCCTTTAACTATAACATTAAAGTTGTAATTTGATCCAATAAAATCATCAAATGAAATTCAGATATATTAAGTTAACATTCAGAAAATGCACTTTAAATAAATTCTGGTCAAAATGTTTATTAAAAGTTACTCTTTATTTACCAGATTCTTAAGAATAGTTTTTTTTTTGCATGTTAGAATTAGCACTCTAATAGTTTTACAAAATCACCCACGTACAAATAAAAGACTAACAGCTATGCAATAATTACTTTTTGAACTTGTGTCATCTACACGACTACTAGTGATAAAAATTTGGCACTTTCTCGCAATGACACCCAAAACATGCATAAAGAAAAAGACACCGTTTGTTTTAATAACTACTGAAAACTGTAGATGAAACAAAAAATTGTTGCAATTGCCAAAACTTCATCTGGTGCCAATAACAACCAAAAGGTAATGTTACCAGTGTCTGAAAAATGGAACAGTTGAAACAGTTTCCAAATTATAAATTTAAGTCCCCCCCAGTTTAAATATCTACATCTCAATTGTGTACAACATTACAGCCAGTTATGAAGATTTAGTCGCATCTTTAGAAAAAAAAAAAAAAAAAAAAAAAAAAAAAAAAACCACCGTTATATATTAAAGCTTAAATGACAATTTCTTTTAAGTCATAATAAAAAAAAAATCCTCCAACTAAACAGCTCGTATTTTAGATTTACAAAAGTATACTTTATACTGCAGTATAGATTCCAAATACAAATTCAAGAGATTTGATTTTAGTGCTAGAAGTACACAAGAGCGAATTAAAGCACAACCATTAATAAATTATAATATGAAGCAGTAATATAAATTGTCCCCGACTATGAATAGGCCACCGAGTAGAAAACAAGACTACTGGTTTAAAATTAATATCTTCAGGAGACATATTTATATTAATGCTTTAAAAATGAACTTACCCACAAAAAGGAATAGATGAAAAACTGTCTTGCTAATAAAATTCATTTTTATAACTTCCTAGTCCTGAAAAATTAATCGAAGAATTAGGTTATTGCATACAACGAATTCAATGATTAAAAACACATGACAAAGTAACGCTCTAAAATAGTTTAAAAATATTTTTAATAAAAAAATATATTAAGTAAAGATTCTCCTCACAGTGGCTTTCTGAAGGCATGTGAAAGAAACTATTTTACAAGTGCTACGAATTACCACGGAAGCCTTTTAACCATTCCTTCCAGATTACGGTACCTGTCTGCTATCACATACATGCAAACAAAGTAACTGTGACGTAACGATCATGAGGTAGGACAGGTAAAAACCACTTATTTAGTTACTGAAATTGCTTTAATTTTGACGTGAAAATTTTTAATACAATGTACATTTTAAATAACTTAGTTTTATCTATATTGTAAACACTTTGGGTTTCTGCTTTCTCTCCCATTCGGTTATCCTGTACACCGGGTCAGCTTTCCTAATAAAATACTTTGGGGTAATTATCTTTTTTTTTTTTCTTTTTGATCCCAGAGAGATGCTACTTGTAAACTTACGAGAAGTTCTTTTATGCTAATATCGAAAGGATACAACTTTCTTAAGCCGCTAGTTATTTATCATACTTTTCCATGCAAATGAAATTCGTAAAATACGCTCAAGATGTTCGAGAAAAGATGTTCGAGGCCATTTCTTCGGACGATGACGGTACGCTTTTAAATAATGCTGTCTCTTTCTCAGCCATATTTCCCTTATGACAAAAATAAATCTGTTAAAATATATAATGTTTTTAAAATTAGAAAGATCGCTTAAAATATTGGTCATCATTCGGTTTTGCATAATTTAACTATTTTTTATTAGTTTTTTTTAAATCTATTTTATTCAGCATATCTAAAGTTTATTGCTGTAAAAATTGAAGGCTTCATGAATTTTTGAAAATTAATTTTTTTTATTTATTCGTGAACTTTATTATGTTATCAGTGGCGTAGTGCACACCCCCGCAAGCCCAGGATTCTGGGGACCCAAAGTCTGGTGTTATAGTTTTGCCCTCTTTGAAAGATCCAGCTTGAGGCCCAAAACTTGACTTTGCAGGGAGACTAATATTCTCCGATATGCCACAGTGTGTTATTTATCTTCATTAGATGGTATTTCTTACCGGTTTGTTCGTCCCATTTTTTTAAATTCATCTCTCTACGTTCTTTCCTGAAATGATAAGCTGATGGAGCAGGATTCTGCTCTTAGGAAAATAATAAAAATATTTGCTTTCATAATTTAAAATATTCGTCTTTCTTTTTTTTTTTTTTTTTTTTTTTTTGGCAAATAATTACAGGAGAACACAAGAGTTTCACTTTTATCTTTTTTTTTTTTTTTTCAAAGAACTCATTGATTAAATGTTTATAATAACATAACATGAGAAAAATGTTTGCACTGTTTGATCTAGATACATGTATGAAAAACGTACTTCGATATATTTCAAAAATTAAACGTATTTGAAACGCAGACATTTCAGTTTGAGTATGCTAAATTAATTTTAAAAAGTATTATTTGCTACAGAAATCGGAAAATAATTGATCATTTGGTTTAAAAGTACCAAAAAAGAGAAACAAAATTAACAATTCAAAACATAAATTTCAAATGATCTCCTTATTTTACATTATTTACCGAAACTGAATTTGTTTAAAACAACATATACATGTTTTTTAGCTACAGTATTATAGTAATTATTTAAATAGATGAACTATGAAATTGATAATTATCTAGAACCCACTGGAAAAATGTTACAATTTCCCAGTATGGATTGTTTAAAGTAATAGTAAGGTTTTTCTCAATTTCAATACGGCGGATGTTCAAAATAATATTGAAATAAGAATTCACAGATTAAAAAAAAACAGTTGGATACAATAAACTAGTTAAAATTTTTTGAAGTGATAACTTCTTTAGGCGTGTTTTGCTGTAGAGTGAACTTGAATGATGCATTTTAAGAAGCCGAGCATTGTTACGCTTGGGTTTGCAACGCTCGTAACAATGGATCAGAATTTTCCATTACAATGTAAAGTACTTCAACAAAAAAGACTTAATGAACAACAAGAATGACAAATTTGGCGTCAAAAATCGGTTTTTCAGCCAAGCAGGAGCTTCATGACGTTGCTCTATTGGCCGTATTAATTAACTTTGCTTAAAAAATAAACGCTTTTAACATGTGATTAACTTGAAATATATTATTAAAATCCCAATTTCTACAATGTTTTAAATTTCTTACAGATTTCATTGGATTTAAAGTTCAAAAAAAAAAAAAGAAAAAGAAGAAAGAAAGAAAGAGTTACAACTATTTTTCGAGTAGATTGGTACATTGTATAACTTTCACAACGCTGCCAAGTTAGACAGAGAGATGGAATATTGTATAACTTCCTTAAAAAATTTATGAAATTTCGCAATTTTGAAAATTTATTATTTTTCTGCTTTTTTGCACATAAAATATTTTTAAAAATGGCACTTTTTCATTTCAAGGAGCCATAAAAAGGCAACAAAAAAATTGCTAAAACCACCAAAGGCCTGTTATAATTAATTGTAATAAACCTACGACAGAATTGACCAGTTTGAGGTTTATGGAGCATGCGCAGACAGACAACTTTCGGGTACATTACAACTGATAGTTTTCTTTAATTTTAAAAAAGCGCTTCAGAGTGAAAACTTTAAGAATATAAGAAAATGATGAAATGTTTTCATCAGATGGTATTATTTACATTTTCAATCTTTCTTTATACAGTGAATACAATCCAGTGTCTAGGCCAGTGTTTCTCAAAGTTTCAATATTCGCGACCCAATATTCAATCATAATTTTAGTCGCGCCCCCCTCAAACAATAACAATGTATTGAATTCAATAATATACTTTGATGATAAAACTACGATACGACATTAAACTCTTTAGTGCCACCGAAGTATATAAACGTTTCTGTCAGCCAAAGCATCAATTTCGTATATATACGTATATATACGTATATTTCGTATATATACGGGACGTATATATACGTCTTTCCAAAGTAAGACCTTTTCTGTGCACTGCTGTTCATAAAATTATTCCGAAGGCTTTGAAATGCAATAAAAAGACCTTGTCAATGTTTGCGAAGGATTTTCGCTTATTTCAGGTTATTTGCTTCTTTATTCCTCCCCCCTCCCACACACTCACACTCAGTACATTACATACGCGCGCCTACGATGAAAACGGTTGACATTGGGAAGCGAACCGTATAACTTTTAATCGGCAGTCAAGGGTTTTTTTTATTATAAACTGTACAAAGTGTTAACCAATAAGTGTTGATTTTTGTATGTGATTTTATATTTGACAGAGTCCCATGGGGTCAATGGTAAGTATTAAACTTGTTATTAACTTAGTATTGTTAAATTAATTATAAAAAACATTGTGTGGCACTGGTACATTTATAAGTATAATATATCAGCGTAAATTTGTATTTTATTTTTTATTATGTCAGAATGTATTTTGTTTTTTTACTTTCAGTAAATTAATAATTTTTTAAATAATCTTTTGTTTTCGACTTTTCAATATGCTCGCGGCCCCCCTCAAGGGGGGTGCGCCCCATAGTTTGAGAAACACTGGTCTAGGTGGTTTATCTCTCATACATAATAATAAAGAATAAATAATTTTATATGACAATATTAATATCCCCTTATTTTTTTATTCCCCTTACTAATCCCTAAAATAACATTACAAAATTTGAAGTTATCACTTCCATCATGTGGTCATAAAAGCACACACACTCTTTTTTTCTTTTTTTATTCTTCATATTATATTTGTTTTGTATATTCCTTGACAAATTTATCATTTCTAAATTGTGTTAAAATTTATATTAGATCAACATTTTTAGATTAACTGTGGCAACTGTAATTTTCTTTATATTTATTCTATTAGTTTAAACAGTTAAATTTAACCAACAGTTTCCAAGAATAATGTAATGTAAATTAAAATTAAGAAATTTAAACCTTTCATAAAATTTTGGGTGTTACATCTAATTTAAAATTTAAATTGTTTGTATTTTGAATTGAATTCTCACTATAATATACTTAATCATTAAAAAAATATTAAGCACTTATTTATGCATAAATTAATTTATAGTGTTATGTATAAATTCTAAATATAGCTTTAATACTTAATTTTATATATACAGTGGACCAGAAAAGTGTTCGTACACTTGCAATTTCCAATAAAATTTAATGCTTTCGACTAATAAAAATTGATATATTGGAATTGGAATTTTTTTTTATATCTGCAACTTGTTCATAATGGTCGGACATAATCAATTTTTTAAAAATAGTATAACTGTTTTTGTTTTAAATTAATAATCAAAAATCTGCTAAAAAAGTTTGCTACAAAAGTCTTCGTACACTTAACAAAAATCTCAACATGTAGCTTTAAGTATTGTATTTATTTCTTAATTTAATTTTTAGTAGGATATATTTTAGTATCCACAACAACTTTTAAACGTCTTGGTCTAGATTTAATCAGTTTTTGTGGTAATTTCTGCATAGACTTTCCTCCATTCTTCTGTGATTATTATTTTTACTTCACATTATGCGTTTATATACATTATGTAAGTCATGTTTTCTTTTTTTTTTTCAATAAAAATCTCACCAAATATACTCTACTGGGCTAAATAAAGTGATTAAGGAGAATTTGAGGAGTGTTTCAGAATTTGGGGACAGTTATAAAGATACCAGCGGCGTACATTGAGAGCAGTGCGTTTGGCATCATTATCCTGTTAACAAATTAAGTCGTCTCCAATGTCCAGATTTTAGGCGGATAATTTAAAATATTTAAATAGAGCTCATGATTCACAATAACATAAAAAAATACCAAATTGTCTAATTCTGAGGCCGATTTTTTTATGATATATTTATAATGATGGCTAATATATACTAAAATGAGCTTTTTGTAAAAAAAACCTCAAAAATTTATTTTTTACAAATTTTTATATGAAAAATGGGTCAAATTTCGCAAGGTTTGATAAAATATTTCATAACTTACTAAAAGGTTCAAAATTAGCTAAAAGCTCATTTCAGTATAATGAGAAAGGTGTACTTTAATTGTATGAAAAATTTCTAGCATGTACATATAACAGATTTTGAGAAAAGGTACATGGAAAACAGCCAATTTAACATTGTCAGTATATAGAAAGAGAGAGGCATCGAACTCCCCTTGATGTTTCGTAGAAAACAATCACGGATTGGATGAGTTTTTGCATAGAGGCATGTATGGAAATGTGCGTGAAAGAAATTCATACTCTCTTTTAGAGGAACTTTTCTGAGCGCACAGGTAAGCCTTTTTCTTTAATATTCCAATTTACGATTTCCTTTTACTTAAAAAAAGCCATTTTTATTTTTATGCATTACTGAAACCTTTATAAATATTTTTTTAAATTTCACATTATTAATTTTTTATTTCTATTTCAAAATTACAACTTGTAAATTCTTGGAACACCTATTACTAAATTACGTTGCTTGGCTAGCGATTCCGGTCGCCTAAACCTATCATTAATTTAAGTTGTTTGGCGATCGATTTCTGTTGCGAAAAAAAATTGACTTCACCAAGCCCCCTGTTCTACTCTTTAACCAAACTAAGATAAGTAAATTAGAATATGCTAGAGGGGGGCTACCCCCTATCCACCTAACGGCGGACCAACCCCCATTGCACAAATTATATACAACTATTTATACTCATTGCTCAAATTGTAATTTACATGCATTGTGTAGTTCTTTTTTATCTGAAGGAAAAAGTAAAGGAAACAGCAACCGATCTGCACGAGGAGAGATAAAATTCACGAATTGAGAGTCGTATTCACTCTTCGGATAAACTATAACATCCACCTTTCTGTCTATAGAACCGGCTTATGTCGAAAGGACAGCAGCTAATTGATTGCATGACAGTTTATTATAAACTATAGAAGGATCTTTAGTGTTTGTATAAAAACATAGACTAAACCCAGGGAGGGCGAACCACTTGCACGCGTGCCATTGATGGCACGCGACACAATATTTTTGACACGCCGCTGATCAAAACGGTTTGCATTTTAATTCAAAATAACAAAGTTCAGTATGAAGTATTACGAACAAACGCGAGTAATCAGTTGCAGTTTTCAGCGAGATTTTCTCAATTCAAAGAATTATCGGAAGCGCTCAAGCTTTTTTATGACCTTCATGTGATTTCTTTTAATAAACTGATTTTATCCTAATTCTATTGGTTGGGAATTGAACATTTTAAAATGCAACTGATTAATTTCCAGTCTAGTTTAATATGGATTCAAAAATTTGTTGAAAAAAGTTGGAATTGATTGAAACTTAAAGATTAACACGCAATATAAGTAAAAATGCTAATACTGAAATTTCGGAAATATGGAATTCGATTTCAGACACATTCAACTTTTTGAAGAATCTCGGTAATCTACTTTAATCATATTTTTATCTACCCACGCCTGCAAGTCATTATTTTCAGAGATGAATAGCATTAAAAACTCGCTTAGAAACTCCAGATGACTCCAATTCAGAATGCATTTTGCTCAAAGTTACATCTTATCTTAATGTAAGCTATTTTTCATATAATCAGCAGCAACAGAAATCACACTAATGTTACTTTAATTTAAATTACACGTATAACTAAAATATTTACTGCTAAAAGGTGCAAAATGTATTTTTTCGAAATAGATATAGTTTTAAGTTGTCAGTATAAGTTTTATTACTTTTCCAATAATCACAAGGCAAAATTATTTTACGGCACGTCTATACTTCATTAAACATTTCTTTAGAAAAAATGGCACGTTGATACAAAAAGGTTCGCCACCCCTGAACTATACTCTTGATCTTGGTTTTTATTTTGAATTTCATTCAAAACTCTATATTTTTCTGCATATGGATTTTTGTTCATAATTGGTTGTAAAATTTGCAATACATCGTCCCGTTTAAGTAATTTTACACATTCATACAAAGCCCCTCACCATCATCATAAACGTAATTATTACTTTCGTGTGTAAGATAAAGAAATAAATTTATTGTGTCACCACGACATGTAACAAAAACTTTTGATTTCATCAATATTAATGATAACAAAGCAGCAACTATAGGTTTATTATTCTGAGCATCGTTGAGCTTTGAAAGATTAAATCTTTGAGCAATAGAATATTCATTGAAAATTAATCAATTTATTTATTATTTAAATAAATAATATTTTTTAAATGAATGAATGAATACTTTATATATTAAACAAAGAAATTCTTAAAATAACGAATGCATCTTTTATGAAGATTAATGTTTTAGAGTGCAAATATCTGTGTTACGCATATTTACGAATGGATTTTGCATGTTAAATGAAGCGAAATGAAATATCTTATTATTATGATTAGAAAAAACGATTTTTATGTAATATTCTATTTTCGGATAGCTCATTGGCAGTTGAACAATAGTAACAAAAAAGTCTTTACTTAAAATTTCATAAGTTAATCGTAACTTAGAAATAATTTCGCTGTTTGTTTTTAACTGCTCTAATACGTATGAAAAGAGAGATGAAAAGAAATATTGTGTGTATGTGTGTTTGAGTGAGTAGATGATGAAAACAATTTAATGAAAAGCCTATCAGATTTTTATAAGTATATTTCATATTTCTAAGACATTATTATTCATTTAA
Organism: Trichonephila clavipes; assembly: GCA_019973935.1. NCBI lineage: Eukaryota > Metazoa > Arthropoda > Arachnida > Araneae > Nephilidae > Trichonephila > Trichonephila clavipes. Next base: position 1,289,387 of record BMAU01019665.1, read on the forward strand.
TTTAAACTTAGCTAGATAAAACTTTGACAAAACAAATAAAAAACGTTACAAAAATTAATTTATGCGTCTTGTTATTGCTGCTAATGCCACCTGATCTGAAGTGATAGATCGAGGCCAATGAAACTTCTCGCGGCAAGGGGCTGTCGTTAGCCTTAAGCACCATGAAGATGACAATACTATTTGACTCGGTTCCACACCAAACTTAAGGGAGAAACCTTGAGAGGTCGTCGGGGGGCCGCCCACCACTCTTTCCCTTCCTTCAACCGCACGAGATGACTGGCGGCACGACAAATACTTAGAATGCTCCCAGGCCACGTTGCACACCATACATTTACAAATATTAATGCCTTCCCCGGGATTCGAACCCACGCTTTGAGGCACAGCAGTCAGCGTCACTAACCGCTATATGGGATGTGCGGCTGAAATAATGCATAACTAACTAAATGTTTTGAATTAATTCAATATATACTGGGGGTCACAACACCAAGAACGACTTGTGTTTGATAAACGAAATTTTGTAGGCGTATTTAAACATCTAAAAGATGACACCGATTCAAATTTCACACTTAAATGTGGCGCTAGTAGTGCCTCTCAAAAATTGCAAATCTGGGTTGCTTTAAATGCGTGCTGTAAAGTTCGTGAGAGTTATTTGTCTGTGAAATTTAACGTATTGAGTTAATATTAGCCAAGAATGCCTTTAAGAAGACGAAGAAGCCATTATCAACAGCTCACCGAGTTTAAAAGAGGTCGTGTAATAGGGCTTCGAGAAGGTGGATTTTCTTTCCGCGATATTTCAGAAGGACTTGGCTGGAATGTATCCATGGTGCATGATTGTTGGGAGTAGTGGTGAAGGGATGGTACTGCCTCAAGAAGGTTCAAGGGGTTTCGGGCGGGCACCTGGCACTACTGAGAGGGAACGGCTGTGCATCGTACAGCATGCGCGGCAGAAATTCAAGCTGAAGTTGGTACCTCAGTGACACAGTGAACTGTTAGAAATCCGTTACTTCATGGACAATTACGAGCCAGGGACCCTGTAGCGTGTATTCCACTGACTCCAAGTCATTGCCGTTTGCGACGCCAGTGGTGTCAAGCTATAGCTCAATGGAGGATAGAGAGGAGATCTGTTGAGCTTTCTGATGAAAGAAGGTTCTGCCTTGGTGCCAGTGATAGGTGTATGTTGGTCCGAAGGAGGCCAGAGGAATGCCTGTAACCAAACTGCGGCCTAGGCACACTGGATCTACACCTGGAGTCATGGTCTGGGGAGCAATTTCATATATGACAGCAGTAGCACTCTCGTGGCTATCCCAAACACACTGACTACAAATTTGTAAGTCAGTTTGGTAATTTAACCTTTAGTACAGCCATTCATGAACAGCATTTAAGGGGGAGTTTTCCAACAGAATAATGCTCGCTCTCCCACCGCTGTTGTAACGCAGCGTGTTCTACAGAGTGTGCATATGTTACCTTGATCTGCGAGATCACCAGATCTGTCTTCAATGGGACATCATTGACGACAACTCCAGCATCATCCACAACCCCAGCACTGTCCATCCCAGTATTGACATAACAAGTACAACAAACATGGAACTCCATATCACAAAGCGACATTCAGCACCTGTATGACACAATGCATGCACGCTTGCATTAAAAAATCTGGAGGTTACACCAGCTATTAATGTAACAGCATTTCACATTTGAAATGCATGTTCTTGAGCTTAAATTAACCTATGATCTTGCAAATTTCATCAATTAAAATGTTAACTAGGCAATTGCATTTTCCAAATTTCATTACTCAACAATAATTTTTTCTTGGTGTCGGGATTTTCTTTCCCGTCAGCGTAGTATATCAAAGATAAAGTTTATCCCTAATACAGTTTGTTGCAGCCATGTTTGAAAAGAAATTGAATTAACGAATGAACAAAGATAACGTTTCGAGAAAAAAATTTAACTGCAAATTAAAAATCTTATAATGGTATTTATTGGTTCTACCACAAATGCAAAATACACAATAAGAACTTTTTTCTTCTTCTGGAACTGGTATACTTTACTACTTTTTTTGTGAAAACTCATAGAACCAACTCTTATATTAATACATTTTATTTAATCGAAATACTAATTAAAACCTCAGTTCTAAAAACCAATGTAAAGATGAATTAAATAATATAAATCTTTCATCGTATTATAACAGACTATCAAGCCAATTTTTTAGCGTATCGCTAAAGTATTGACATTTTTTTTAGAGAATCTTAAACAATAGTGTTATAAGATATAATAAATTATAGCTTTCGTGATACCAAGTTTATTGTTGATGAGAGAGATTTCTTACATAAAGTACGCAAGCTTACATTGCTGGAAAGTTAAAGTTTAAAAGTTGGGATGCGTGTGCTGAAAGATCCTATAATCATCTGATAAGATTGAGTACGAGTAAATGTTTCTACCATGAACTGAAAACGAACCAATCAGAGGGTTTTTTGGAAAGTCAAACATTAAAGAACACTTAAGTGGTAAAGTCTTTTCATTAACAATCTCTCTCACGAATGTCAGTTCATTGGTCAAAGGTTAAAAAAATTAGCAACGATGAATATTTATTGGTTTTATTTATTTAAATCCAAATAAGATATAATTGATTGCAGGCTTCGGCTGCTCCTATAAAATATACGTGAGTAGAACTTTATTTTTTCTTGAAGTTCAAAATTATCAGTAATTTTCTTTTCTTTAACGCTTCAAATCAGAACTTGAACGAAATCTGACTGAAATGGAAACATTCTAAGCATATTTGAAATCTTATAGAATCGTTTGGTTATACATGATCATTATAAGTAGTTGCCAATTTCTAATAATTTAAGTAGGAAAATCACTATTTCTGTTAATTTTTTTAGGAATACTAATGTGTATATACATAGGAATACGAATTTTATATAAATTGACATTTTTTGAATGAAATAATAATTAATTACGATAAAAATTCTTGCTTGTTCGATCACACACACACACAGAGAGAACAAAAGTTTTATTAATCTTAAAATACTCCCATCAACAATAAGGTATTGTTTCTTAATTAGAGCAGAAAAAATTTAATATCAAAATCTTTTTTTGTTTAAATGAGTATGAGGTTTTTTTATAAACCTGTGTATTAAGTTTCAGTGAGTCAAAGCATTTAAAAATTCGCTACATTTATTCAATTCTTTGATATTTATAGATATATTGTCATAAATATCTCCTCCTAATAGTAAGTAAAATTAAAATGGTTCTAATAAAAAAAAATTGAAAGAGGAAGAATAAACTTTTGTGTGAAAAATGTGAAAAATCTCGATTATTAAGCTTATGAAAAGTAAACTTTTCTGGGTCAACACGAGGTTGATGAGAGTTTGAAAGAAAATGATTTAATTAAGCTGTATGTCAGGATTTAAAAAAAATCTATGGTAGAAAAATTAAAATAGGTTTTGAAGCCAATGTAAATATTTGTGTTTAAATGTAAATATTCGAATTTCTTATGATAATATAAGCATTTCCTTTGCATTCAAGTATGGAAAAATTCATTTTTCTAATTCATAAATTAACACCCTCGTTGAATTTCATTAAATATATTATATATTGATCTATAGTTTAATAATTAAACAGCAAATAAGTGTAAGGATAAACAAGTGTAATATAAAAAAATTATTTTAAGTCAATTCCTATTTAGATCAACAAAGAAAAATTTTATTTTAGCTACTTTTTATTAAATAGTTACAATTAATATAAATATGTACATACATATGACAGAATCACAACATTAAGTGGTAATTAATTTTTATTAATTATCATTTAAGTATCGTAATCTCATCCAAAACAATCATGTAGTATATAAAATTTCAGTTCAACTGAATGCTTTAATACGTGAGAAAAAAACCTTTTCAAGTTTTGACGCACACACAAGTACACAAAAGGGTCGCTATGTCACCAAAAATGATGCCGATGTGGCTGTATTTGTAATTCTTTAGATAATTTGTTTTAATCAATTAATTTTTATCAATTATAATTAATCATTGCATTGTCATCCAAAATAATCATGTATATAAAATTTCAGCTCAATTGAGCGTTTTAAAGTATATTTTATTAACGATTGGAAATTTCACCAAGTAAATGAATAAATAAATAAACAGAGAGTGTGAGCTAATAGTAGGAATTGAAAAAATTACATTTCTTTTGAAAAATATCACACGAGAATATCTGGTATTATGATATTTGACATGATAGTAAAGATTGAAAAAATTGTTGTAATATTTTAATATTTATTAATTAGTATGTATATCAAAAAGAAAAGAAAAAAAAAGAAATCTTGCTCATTTTGTTATTTTATTTTTAAGCATTAGTTCCAGAAAATTTTTATATAAATGCTAAAGATTGCTGTAGATTTTAATATTTATGAGAACTTAGTTTCTTCTAGATAAAAATTTTTTGAATGTGAGATTTTATAGATGTGTTGAATGTAAAGTCTTTATTACTTTCTTAATTACTTCTCAAATGAATCAATACAAACATAATTAAATCAACTCAATCAATTATCTTAATTAATATAATTCTCTTGGTTAAATACTACAATCATACTACAATGTCCGTCGTGCTAAAACAGTCGCAAGAGACTATCTCTTCTTCTTTCTTTCACCAGACCACGCCTGTGCGTCAGTCTCTCACCGAAGGAACATTTCCTCCGGCCAAAACAATTCAGCGCTTCCCGCTTTCAAAACACACAAGGGACTTTTTCTTCCCTCAACCGTACTCTCCGTGGACAAAAAAAACCTCCAAAACGCATTAACCCTACCCCTGCATGTGAGGGAATATCGCCAACTCTTAAAGAATCTACCGCCAACAGCAGTCATACACTACATTGAAGATGATTTTATTTATCTCTTCGTAAAACTAATTAGATACCTTAATTTAACAATAATACATGTAATGACAAAAACAACTAAAATAAAAAAAAATTTTCATTCCATTATTTACAGATATCCATAGATTCTATTACTACTATTATTATAAATATTACGTAAACTATATTTAAGTTGATTGAGATGTTTTTAAATTCTAAAAACTTTATTTTTCTTATCCTGAGATCGAATATAATAAAACTAAAATAATTAATACATTTTGTTTAAATATAAATTATTGGTACCTATATAAAGGGTGTTTTTTTAGAGGTATAGAACTTTAAATTGCAATAAAACAACGATGTATTATTTGATTGACATGAATTTTTTTTATTCGAAAGATAATCTTGTGGCATTACATTTTAAATATGATTTCTGGCATAGGACTGCCACGGCTGGCTCGGATGTAGTCCAATCTGGACGTCCAATTTTCGATGACTTTTTCCAACATTTGTGGCCGTATATCGGCAATAACACGGCGAATGTTGTCTTCCAATTGGTCAAGCGTTTGTGGCTTATCCGCATAGACCAATGACTTTACATAGCCCCACAGAAAATAGTCTAGTGGTGTTAAATCGCAAGATCTTGGAGACCAATTCACAGGTCCAAAACGTGAAATTAGGCGGTCACCAAACGTGTCTTTCAATAAATCGATTGTGGCACGAGCTGTGTGACATGTTGCGCCATCTTGTTGGAACCACAGCTCCTGGACATCATGATTGTTAAATTCAGGAATGAAAAAGTTAGTAATCATGGCTCTATACCGATCACCATTGACTGTAACGTTGTGGCCTTCATGGTTTTTGAAGAAGTACGAACCAATGATTCCACCAGCCCATAAAGCGCACCAAACAGTCAGTTTTTCTGGATGTAACGGTGTTTCGACATACATTTGTGGATTAGCTTCACTCCAAATGTGGCAGTTTTGTTTGTTGACGTAGCCATTCAACCAGAAGTGCGCTTCATCGCTAAACAAAATTCGCTTATGAAAATCGACCATTATTTTTGAAATAAAATTGCACAATTTAAAAGCGTTGTTCAGGCGTGAGTCTATTCATGATGAATTGCCAAACCAAACTGAGAATAAATCACTTGACAGCTGTTAAATCGGTCGCTATCTTGGAAAGTAATGCCAACTTAAACTTCTATACTTGGAAAAAAACACTGTGTACTTGTAGAAGCATAAAAGTAAATTTCTTTCTGAAGAATAGTATTTATTTCTGACTCTAATCCTAATGGCTGTAGGTTTGTTTTGGTACAAGACATTTTCCCAATAAATCTCTCAAGAGAATGGAATTTTCGATAACGAAAAAAATGTTTCTTTTTCTTCTTCTTTCAAACAATATCTGGCAAATTTTCAAAATCCATACTCAGCGACTCGATTATTTTATTCTCAGCCGTCTCAATTCATAGATCTGCTCTATTTTGCACAGCTAAATATAACTTATGCTGAATCTGTTTTAACTATAATGACAAAAATGATAGAAACTTAACGTTGCAACCTAAGTATTAAACAAAAATAAATATTTACCATAGTAAATTATCGTCAGGAAAGTATAAAACAGTTTTAAAAGTTCAAATTTTAAATTTGAAAGATTAAATAAGTTTTTAAGTTTAAGTATTGACTAACATTTTAATATTATGCACCAAGGGTCGGCAACCTTTAAGCTGTGGCGTGCCAAATTAATCTACCAATATAATTCAACATGCCACGCTTAGGGCATTTTTGAAACAATTCGATTCCCGCGATAATGCATGCAGAGTAAGAGAGTAGAGGTCAATAATATAGGTTTGCAGTTTTATTTATGTATCAGTTTTTTATCGTTTAAAGATATTTCTTATATAATATAAAAATAACAAATATATATAAATACTTCTTCAACAAACAATACTAATAATAATAATTAAAACTGTACATATATTATGTATTTTTAAACATATTTATTAAAAAAAAGAAATAGACAAGATAAATGTGGGAGACAACAAGGGGTCCAAGACGTTGGTCTTTCTTCTATTTTATTTTAACATTAAACAAAAATTAATTAAAAAGGTAGTTTTTACAGATAAGTTTGACGATGATATTCAGAAGGTAACGCCTGCTCGCGCACCTCTCGCGTTCTCCTTTCTCTCTCTAATCTTTCTGTTCTAATGTCCAAAAGTTTTAGTTTTGGTTTGCTGCGCCTGCGCGCGAAGACTGCTTGGCTTTGGCTGCATGCCACAACGGCCATTCTGACCGTACGCTGTCCGCAGCGGTATTTCCATGGAGACCAGAGGAGAATCTGAAACATACAAAAAAAAACGGAACAGACAAGGACTATACGACAAATATATAGAGATTAAACATATCAAAATTTTGTTGAACTAGACAGTTTCTCCATCATGTGAAGGCACCTCTTCGACATCCGGAAGGTTCCACAGGAAAACATTGTGTTTCACCGGCATAAGAACATCTTTTTCAACAGGTTGATCTTTGGTTGAACGCATCTATATTTTCCTCTGTAGAGTTCTGGACGTCTGTTCAAAACGATTTCTCTTTTTCCTTCGTTTCCACTGCCAGGGCTGGAAGATCCTTCGGAGCAACACAAACCGATGATGTTTACTCTTCATAGGTAAAGGGTTAGGTGAGCGGGAGATAAATTCCACGGAACTCGTTTTCATGGCACCATTGGCTTTCTTATACAATACTATATCAGAACATTTTTCCCTTACAATACTCAATTTTAACTTAGTACTCTTAATTTTATTACATTTATAATCCTTAATTAGAGAACTCGAATCATTTCTAGTATTAAAGTTCTTAACATATGGCAAATCATAACTACAGTTTTTTATCACATTTGAAACAGAAACATTTGGAAAAGAAACACTTGAATTAAACTGAACACCCAAATCTGCACTCAAAGAGGATCCACTTTCACTCAATAAAACATCGCTCTTTGCGTGGCCTAGTTTCTCTATTTCAGAATATACACTGGGATGTATAATAAATTCTTCGGTCAAGGTCGGTGATATTGCCGTTCCAACACTTAGGCTAGGAGACTGTTGATTAAGAGAAATATTTATGGGTTTAACTTCTACCATACGCTGTTCGCCAAAACATGAACTTAATGTTATGATCTCTTCGGAAGGTGTTTGCACTCTAATTAGTGAGGAATTTAAAACTGGGATCTGGCAACCTGAATCAATCAATGCTGTTACGGGCTGATTTTCCACAAAAATGCTTACGTATTGAAGATTTGCGATCTCACCGCTATTTTGTTTTTCGCTCTCGACTTTCAAAGTATTCACGTTTATTTTATTATGGATGTGATCATTAGATTCTTTAGGTTTAAAACGCTTCTCACAGTCTCTTGCGCAATGAGATGAATCACCGCATATATAGCAATTTTTATTTTCTCTTTCATGATATTGGGGATAGTTCTCTTTAACCTTTGGTTTAAAGCTTTGTGATCTATTTTTAAAGGGGTCTTGGGTATATCCATAAGTAATAGGAATTTCTTTATGTGATCCGCTTCTAGATGAAATATAAATATCACACTCTTTAGCTAAATCAATAGGCCTAAACCAATCTTCTGCTTCTCGAATGCCAATATGAGTTGCAGTTTCCTTATTTAAAGTTTCAAATAATTTATCAGAAATTATAAGATCACATAGAGATTCAAAGGAATTAACTTTTCTTAACGAACAATAATATTGGAAGTTTGCCGTCAATCTTGCAGCAAATTGGATGTATGTCTCGCCTGATGATTTTACAGCATTTTTAAATGAGTTTAAACACTCGCGAGGGGTTAATTGGAATTCTCTGAGTACTATAGATTTTAGTTTTTCATAGTCATTTAATTCCTCTTCTTTAATATACAGTAAGACGTTATGAGCTCTTTCGCCCAGAAGATTTATTAAAATTTCAGATTTATATTCGTCATTTATTTTCTTGGTTAAAAATGCGCGTTCTAATGATTGGAAGAACAGATTAAAATTTTCAGATCTGGTGGGAACAGGAAGAGATAAAGTTTTTATACTTTTTATCATATTTTCTATGTTAGTTTCGAACTGTTTTTCTTCGACTTTAGCTGCAGGATTTAAACTTAATGCTTTATTATTAGCTAATTGAAGTTCGATTTCTTTTTCTAATTTTGCTAACTGAAGTTTCGCGAGCTCAATTTTTTGTTCTGAAGTTACCTCTCTTTCGTTTTGCGATACTCTCTCATCTATACAGTTTTGAATTAAAGTTTTAACGAAATCTGGATCACTTTCAAATGTACTACTGTTCTCAATTTTAGTCTTTAGTTTAACTATAGTGTCAGTACTTTCGACAATACCGTCTAGCTCCTGAACAACTCTTATGAGATCCTCTTTAAGAGCGTTTTTATACATTTTAGAAATGGAAAGATCCTACCTTTTTTTTTCTGGCTCCCTTGTTGCTCGCACGTACGATGTATCCAATAAAAACGTTGATTCCACTGATGTCACCTCTTCGCAGGTAATATAGTTGAAATTGTAGTTCCGGCCTCTACACAGGCGGATTATTCACACTGAATTAGTTCCAACCTCTACACAGGCGGGATTTTCGTCGATGGGTTTTCCAACCTCTACACAGGCGGAATATTTGTCGATGGTTCGTTGCAAAATACCTCTACACAGGTTATTTTGTTATTTGTTCCGACCTCTACACAGGCGGAATGAAGTTGAAAAATTCAACCTCTACACAGGTTGAACGAAGTTTCCGAAAATGGCGGAGCGTCTCCTTCACGGACGCTGTTGTTCATTGTCCAGTTGGTTCAAAATCGAAATTTTGTCGATCCCAGCCGAGCCCCCATAATTTGTGGGAGACAACAAGGGGTCCAAGACGTTGGTCTTTCTTCTATTTTATTTTAACATTAAACAAAAATTAATTAAAAAGGTAGTTTTTACAGATAAGTTTGACGATGATATTCAGAAGGTAACGCCTGCTCGCGCACCTCTCGCGTTCTCCTTTCTCTCTCTAATCTTTCTGTTCTAATGTCCAAAAGTTTTAGTTTTGGTTTGCTGCGCCTGCGCGCGAAGACTGCTTGGCTTTGGCTGCATGCCACATAAAATATAAGTATTTCTCCTCATTATAGTTAAATAAAAAGATAAATAAAAAATTCAATGTAAACCTAGCGTTTGCAAAGCTCTACATTCATATTACAACATTAGGGGTATAATTTATGACTGTCAATTTAACACAATTCTGAGCATTCAGTTGTTAAAAAATTTCTTTGCGGACTCAAAATATTTTTCATATGAGGAACGATTTCTAACTTAAACATGAAAAACCAAAGGCGGAAAGCAGAGCACATGCAATTTTCTCTCTTCAAACAATGAAATCTCTCCAGCAATGACATTCAATAATTGACCAAATAGCTGTAAATTTATCTTTAGAATTATCTTTCAGATTTTTTCGTAATTCCGTAATTCAAATAAGGTCTATTACAAATTTATCAACTTCCATCCATTTAAAAATTGACAAATTTGTAGTGTTGAGTGCCACTGAGAATTGTACCGCCAATGTGGCACGTGTGCCATAGGTTGTCTACCCCTGTTATGCACATTAATATTAAAATAAGTTATACAATTAATAGAGAAATATTGAAATCACATACATACATTCCATGGTAGATCAGTTATTTACTGCTCATCGTGCAAGTAGACTTCCTTTTTCATAAGTGCATGCTAAGATTTATCGTTTAATAAAACTCAATAATATTAAACAGATTGTAAGGGATAATATTTTAACTCAGGTGATTTTAATATCAATAAGAATCTACTCAAATGTTTAAAAATTATAGTAAGACTTAAGATTCATCAGTTCAGATATCAGATATTATCCATTCTAATTTATATACACTAATGGACAAAAAAATTAGCGTCGTCAAAAAGAAACGAAATTTTACATACGTGATGACTGATATAAGTAAATAATTAGAAAATCAAAGAAAAAGGATCATTTATTTCAGAGAAAAAGACAAAAGAACGGAAGATTTAATACCCTGTTAAACTCTCTCTAGCGCGAATGCACGATGCGATACGAGCGGGCATTGAGGCACAAGTTCTGTGTGATGTCTTGAGACATTTCGTTGCATATTTGCTTTAACCTTGCGTCTAGTTCAGTGCTTCTCAAACTTTCAATACTGGCGCCCCCCGTTTCGATCACAATTTTTATCGCGCCCCCCTTATACATTAATAATGTACTGAATGCAATAATAATGCACTTTGACGCTAAAGCTACAATAGGCGATCTTAATTATAAACCATACAAATTAGTAACATAAGTATTAAAATTTTGTATACTACTTTTAAGCAAAAAATAAATGAATAAATAAAATAATAGGATAATTATTTTATTTTTCCTTTCTCTAATTTTTAAATTGAACATATTGCAAAATGCGGTGGCTGCTTAGAAGACAAAATATAGAAAAAGTACTCAGAAGGTGAATTTCTAATCATAAGCATTCCTTATAAAAAAAAAACCTCAGGGGGCTCACCTTCTTTAGGTGAGTACGGGTGTCACAATCCCGAGGTACCCTATTGATCTTTTCCTATTTTCCCAAGGGGTTTACTATCTTTGGTAAACACGGGCTTCACGAACCCGGGGTGCCCTAGTGATCTTTCTCTATTTTCGACCCTCTTTCTTGTCATTCCAATTCATCTTTACTTCTTTTCCCGTCTAGACCACAGACCACGTTCTTTGCCGCAGCTTAGCCAAAATTGGCTCTTGCGCCATAAAACTTTACTCACTCACTCACCCTTATAAAAAACTTTGCTTTGCAAGAGAAGCCCATGGAAGTCGTTAATACTTATTAAACTTGTTCTTAATTTAGCATTAATTAATTAGTTATAAAATACTCTGTGCAGCACTGATACATTAAAAATATACCGGCTGAAGTACCCGCTCTTTGCACAAGTTCATTTATAAGACAATAAAACATTATTGATATAATAGCTGAATTGTAAGGAGTGCAAAGCCAAATGCAAGACAATGTTTACAAAAATGTAAAATGATTTTTTTAAAATGGTTGCTCAAATTATAATTAGTTTTAAGCGAATGGTAATTTTAAGCCTCACAGAATTAGCATTTATATTTGATGTTAAATAATGAACAATAATATAAAATTCCGATGAAGAATAACTGTATTATTTTTAATATTTAAAGCGAAAAGACTTCAACATGTTTTAAACCGGGAGTAGGCGCGCACTCGATACGGTCGAGCGGGGTTATTGAGTCACCCTAATCTTTTTTTTATAATTATTTTATTGTGCACGATACAAATCGTGATTCCAGTGAATATTTTAATTAAGAGAAAGTTTACTTACTTACTTTCAAGGACTTTTCAATTTTTCTTTGGTAACAATTAAACAGTTTTGCCAGAATTAACGATTTCGTAATCTGTGCGTCCCGCGTGACCACTTCCGGGTAAAAAGTGTATTCAGTATGATTATATGAAATTGTATAAAATGTTTTTCACGTTATGTTTTATATGTATAGAATACTCGTAAAAATAAGTCTTGGCCAAGTAATTCTTCAAAGTGCTCTTCGTGGTTTTCCAAATATCATAAAACTCTTTTGCATGGAACAGAGAAACATTACAGAGAAATACATTACTTACAACTTCTCTAAATGAGAAGCAAACACACATAAGAGAGGGGTCATAACTAACTGTACCAATAACTTAGAAGGTTAAACAGATTACAGCTATAATGTGCAGTATTTCAAAAATAATGACAGTGATGAATTTTTTATGTTCCTAAATTTTTTCGATTCTGCGTCTGGGATTTGTTTTTTCTCTGAAAGAGTTGTATATTAGGTTTAAACAGAAAGTGTAGTAAAAAAATCTCTCATCATAGGATTACAGCAAATCAAATAAAAGTTTTTTTATTTGGTTATAGGATCAAAGATAGATAATTAGGTATTGAAGAAGTTTTTATTTTTGTTGACTTAATATCGCGCGCGCTTATAAATTATATCAGAGTAAAAGTGCATTTTTTATTATGTCTGAAAGTATTTTGTTTTAATTCATTCCAGTAAATTAATTATTTTTAAATCTTTTATTTTCGATATGCTCGCGCCCCCCAGGGGGGCGTGCTCCACAGTTTGAGAAACACTAGTCTAGCTCGTTCAAAATCATGGGATGCCCAAATCGCCGTCCCAAATCATCCCAGATATGCTCGACTGAAAATAAATCTGGGGATTGGATAGGCCAAGGAAGGGTAGTAACAGTGCGTAGACAGTTTTTTGACACCCTTGCCGTGTGAGGTCGAGCATTGTCTTGTTGAAAAATGGCTCCTGGGAGCCGTTGAAAGAGTGGCAACACATGTGGTTGCAGGATGTCATGGACATACCACTGGGCTGTCTAGGTCCCACGTCCATCTATTCAAAAATTGAGAAATCTGTAGTGTTGAGTGCCACTGATAGGTTAGGCGCCGTAGGTTGCCTATCCCTATTATGCACATTTTAATATTAAAATAAACTATACAATTAAAATAAAAATATTGAAATCACACATATACATTCCATGGTAGATCAGTTACTTACTGCTCATCGTGCAAGTATACTTCATTTTTCATAAGTGCATGCTAAGATTTATCGTTTAATAACACTCAATATTATTAAACAAATTGTTAGGGATAATATTTTAAGTCAGGTGATTTTAATATCAATAAGAATCTACTCAAATGTCTAAAAATTATCGTAAGACTTATAAGATTCATCAGTTCAGATATCAGATATTATCCATTCTAATTTATATATATAAGTATTTCAGAAGATACTTGAGTTATTTCATGTGTGCTAGATTTCCCACGCTAAGGTTACAAAATGATTTACTTAAAAAAGTTCTTCAGTGAAATATTATCTGGATGAAAACTAATTTCAGTTATAACAAAGTAGGTAAGAAAGCAACAAAAGATGAGATCACTATATTTTGTTTTATTTTAGAACTCGATACTAAATTCTCACCGAAATCATTCCGAAAGTATGTAATTGAAAAAGCAGATAAAAAAAATTCTAAATTGAAATTACAAAAAATTAAACATGCCATTAAAATATTATAAAGCAAAAAAAAAAAAAATGTGATTAATACAGGAATAAAATATTTATTAAAATGAATAATTATATTCCATTGATAATAACTCATGGTAACAATCTAAATTTTGAGAGAGGGCTTCATCAGAAAGAAATTGGAAATGCGATGTAATTTATTTTAATAGAATAAGCCGGAATTCATAGTGAGAATTATAGAATGAAAATAGAAAACATATGGGCACACAATGGTTATAAATAAAGCTTTTAAGCATATTCTTTTATGCAAGAGACACAATGTGATTTAGCCAAAATATCACATTTATTTTTTGCTTTCATTTTTTCAGAGGTTTACTGTTTTTATATCAGGTATATAAAATACTATGTATAACCTTTAATGCTCTAGTAGAATGTTGGATCCAATCCACTTTTTACTCATACTTAGTCAATAGTCTTTCAACTGTGGTCCACGGACCCCTGGGGGTCCCTTGCGTTTTTTGTAGGGTATCCGCGAAGGCCACTCGTTTAATATTAAGATTTCCCTTTTTACAGATTGTGAAAGGCATTGTAGAAAAATTGAAAGATGTGCCATCCTAAAATAGATCACTAAAATGCCACCAATGAAAAAACTCTACTACAACGTGTATTTCAATCAAGACTATTAATTCAGGGAGGGGTGTTCAAAATCTTAAGGGTCCGCAATGTCGGGTTAATTTATAAAAGGGGTCCGTGATGATCGAAAGTCTAAGAACTGCTGCAATAGGTATTATGAACAAATAAACACTCATGTCCATAAATTAAGGATAATGAAGAATTACACAGAAATTGAACTCTAAAATAAAAATTTCACCTGTAGAATTATCACACACATCTTGAAGAAGAATATGCAAATTACAGGAAAACACCAGATGGCGCGGTTGAGTACGTCACAATGACGAAAGTGTAAGAGAGGGGTATATAAGGAATGGTGGCAAAGAAGTAAAATTGTTCACAAGCGCTTTAAAAGCCTTTCAGTGCAATAGCCGCAAAGGAAGCATTTGGATGATTTTTACGTGGTAGAATTATTGGACGACTGGAATGTGGACGTACCCAGCTGGAAGTATCCGAAGAACTTGGAATCGCCCAGAGTGTCATCTCCAGGCTTTGGCAACGATTCCAAGATGATGATGGTAATGTGAGTAGATGTTACAGCACAGGTCACCCCCGAGTTACATCGCCGAATCAGGACCAGTATTTGGCAGTTACTGCCAAAAGAAACAGACGGAGCACAGCATCAGACCTGTCTCGTCAGCTCTCTTCAGCTACCGGTACGACAGTTTCAAGGCAGACAGTGTACAGACGCTTAGGGCACATTGGTCTATATGCTCGTAGGCCTGTCAGATGTGTTCCACTTACCGCAACTCACTGTCACCTGCGATTAACCTGGAGTAGAGAGCATGCATTGTGGACACCACAACAGTGATCTTGTATGATGTTCTCCAACGAGTCCAGGTTTAGTTTGCAGTCTGATTCTTGTCGGACTTTAATATGGGAGCGCCAGGTACCCGTTACCACCTAGAGAACACCATTGAACGACACCGTTACGGTGGTGCAGGAAGGCTCGTTTGGGGAGTAATTATTCTTGGTTCCAGAACTGACCTGGATGTTTAGAGTGTAACGATGACAGGCCACATCTATCGGGATGTCCTTCTGGAACAACACGTACGTTTGCTTCGGGCGCCATGGGTGCTGAATTTCTGTTTATGGATGACAACGCCCGTCCTCACCGTGCAAACATTGTAGACGAATGCCTTCAATCGGAGGATATCACCCGTATCGATTGGGCAGCACACTCACCGGACTTGAATCCAATAGAACATGTGTGAGATATACTTGGCCGACAAATTGCAGCCCGTCAACTCCTCCCACTTGTCTACCGGAACTTCGGAGGGCATTGCTTGAGGAGTGGTGTAATATTCCCCAAGATCAGATTGATAATTTGATACTCAGCATGTCTAGGCGTTGTAAGGCCTGTATTGCATCGTCCGGGAGACATACTCCGTATTAACCATCATACTAACCATGTTATACTGTTTTTTGTAAACAGGTTCTTTTTTGAAATTTGCTCCAGGGAGTAAGCATCGCAATTTTTATTAATTATGTCAAACATATAGCATCGTTTTTGCTCTTTACCTTTTGTTAAATAAATAGACTTTACAAATAAGTGAAATTTGTTTTGCTTTTCTGTCTCTTTCTTCGCCTGAACTTCATTATCCTTAATTTATGGACATGAGTGTACATTTGGTTAATACGTATGAAACGTCGTATTTTTTTACATGTGAACGTTTTTCTCTATGATCTTTATGCTTTTGTTTTTGGTAGTGGCGTAACGTAGACCCCCGCATCGCGGGGGGGATCTAGAGGGCCCAAAGTCTATGTTATGCTATGGTTTTGCAATTTTTTGTAAGATCCGGCTTGGGACCCAAAATCTGATCAAATAAATACATGAAACGTCGTATTTTTTTACATGTTAACGTTTTTCACCATGTTCTTTATGCTTTTGTTTTTGGCAGTGACATAACGCACCCCCGTATTGTGGAGGGATGAGGTGGATTCTATAGGGCCCAAAGTCAATGTTATGTTAGGGTTTTACAAACTTTTGTAAGATTCGACTTGACTTTGTAGAGGGAACCTAATATTCTCCGTTGGGTTTTGGCATAACCCAGTTAATTGTACTTTCTATTGCCAGAGTAACATTTCAACAAAGAAGAGCTCCTCAGAAGTGTTTTATTTTGTTATTTGTCTTGAATTTCGTAAAGTAATGAATTTATCCGATAGTCGCGTAATTTCTTTTATATAATTTCAAAATTGGTAATAATATGTTGCAAAAGCTACGCGTTATATAAACCAGGCATTTGGGTAGAATACTGTTGACCATCGAAAAGTGCAGCATTAGTGTATCCGGCTTATTACCAGGCTCTTTCGCAACCTATTTTCGCTTTTTTTAGACATTTAGAACAGTTTTCTAGGGCTAAACGGTATGGAAATGAAGAGAGCCTAAAAAATTCCAGAGTTAATGGATTCTAAAGATCAGAATTTCTTTAAGACATTCTTCTCTGGATTAAAATCTCGTTGGGAAAAGTCTATTGAAGCAAATGGAGTATATTTTGATTAAATGAGCAGTTTTTGAAAAAGAAAAGTTTGCAGTTTTATATATTCACTTAAAAATTCGACTTTTCATACACACTAATGAAATACCAAGAAATACAGATAAGGAACATTTTTACCAGCCAAAAAAAGCCAAAACATTCATTCCAATTTTATAAATGAATTCTTTGACGAGAAGCTTTCAAAATATAGTAACATCCCGAACTTAAGCGATATGTGGAACTGAGTGATAACCACGAAAATTGAATTCGCGTAAGTCGAGGTATAATTTCGCATATAAATACATATAAATTGTTTTTAGTTGGAGCCAGAGACGGAAGGAAATAATAATTTTTGTAGGAAATGTTTATTAAAATCTTAGGTAACACAAAAACAAAATCGCAAATTCAATTTATTTGGATGTAGGTTTCATAAAATCTAACAAAGCAGTCTGCTGGCTCAAAGCATCCACAAATTTTTCCTCGTACATGCCAATTATTTTTTATTCCTTGTTTTGTTGAAAAAATACGCTCTTCGTTGAAGTCTATATTTTCTAAAATTTGTGTGTGTAACCCTTTTTCAATTAAACTGAGACCTTCTGGTCAAATTCCTAATCGTCATTCAATCTTCTGATTGAACTGGGCCTAAAGTTTTTTAATGTCTTGCTCGTGCTTATGAGCTTAAAGGATGATTCGAACTGGGTACCTTCCGATCCGAAAACGAGCATACTAGCCACCATGCCAAAACGATCGTCTTAGCATAGAGGCTATTACTGATTTATATAGATATCACCACCACACTACCACCTTACCAATGATATGGCGAATAGGCGAACGAACGATACCATATTCGTGGCGAGCGTGTGAGCAGTTGCGTCATTTTGAGTGCGACAGCTTTGAGGGTTGCGTCATTCGTGCGTGACGGCTTGTGGGTTGTATTATCGTGTGTGATGGCTTGTGTGTTGTGACGGCTTTGTGGATTGCGTCATGTGTTTGACTGCTTGGTTGCCTTTGCGGTGGATAGATGGCACCACGACTGCCACGATTCTCTTTGTCACCAATAAAGGAAGATTAGATTTGGGTACCTTCCGATCCGAAAATGAGTATCTTACGCACCATAGCAAAATGATTACCTTAGCATGGAGGCTATTAGAGGTTTAAATAGATATCACCGCCATAAGCTCATCAATTGTCAGCTCCTGATTGTGGGAATCCAGCAGTGTCCTCTTCAAAATTTATTTTTCTAGCAAGGTTCGACTACTTCTTCAATCATATTACAACAGGAAGCGGAGGATTTAGCAATCGAGTTGAGTAGCGCTCAAATAAAAGATGAATCAGCGAGATTTAAAAATCGGGTAATTCCGAATTCGAGTAAGTCGGGATAGCTTTAGAGTCGAGGTATTACTGTATTACATTTCGTGTTAGAGAATCTAAAAGTTTAAAGAAAAAAAACTCTTGTAAAAAAATTAATAACATGGTGGTAGTTTTTAATTATACATTTTCGGTCATTAAAAGATCCATCCTCGTTTTAAGATATAGTAAAGAATAAAACAACTATTTTTTTAATAATGTGCGTCTTATTATCGAAGAACACACATAAAAAAAGTGAATGGATAAATTAAATGCTTGTAAACTTTTGATTTCACAAGGTCACATGGTTGTTGAAAAAGATAAGTGCATCCATCTTCACTAGACAGTTAAATCTGTGAAATCAAGAAGCGCCAGAAAGAAAGATGGCGCTCGATATGAGAAAGAAATTACGTATAGATCTAGGCAAAATTATTCTAAACATGGAGACAGCTCTACTGAAATATTTTTTTACCCCGTTCGATTGCCTTAAATATCAATCAACCAATTAGAGTCATTTATTATAATGTTCAATTGATGCGATTACGCTTTTATTCTTCGATCGCTTCATTTTAATGTTTATCAATATAGGCAGAACTATCTTCATGTTTGAAAAAGAGTTCAAGGATGAATTGAAGCACAATCGAAATTTTTTAAAACAAAACTAGGTTGTTCTAATTCCACGTTTGATGTGCATAATTTTGAATTTCTCTTATTGATTTTCTGTTAGTTTTTCTTTTATAATGTATTACTAACCATTACCCGCCCTTTTCGTTGGGTATTTTAATGATGTATGAATACACAGTTATTGTGTGTGAGATATATGTCTTATCTCATTAATCTTTCAGATGTGTATTTAAAAAAAATCTCTTACAGCCCTCATCACTTAATTTAAAAAAGATTTGAATTTCTAAAATAAAGTCTATTTATTTTTTACACCCCCGTACCCCTCTTGAGAGTCGATTTCTATAAAATATGTTCTTAGAGGACCTCTGCTCAACAAAAAAGGAATGCGCACCAAATTTCAAATCTTTTGGTGTACTAGTTTGAAAAGGATATCTATGCTTCCCCTTAACCATCCTTGGCAGCCTATTTCGGTAAAATCCGTTCTTTGTGGGTCTCTACTCAATAAAAGAAACATGCTTACCACATTTCAAATATGTATGTATAATCACTCGAAAACAGGAATTTCTTTTTTTTTTCTGTATGTCTCCAGTAACCACCTCAACACCTTCTGAATCGATTTCAATGAAAAACGTTCTTAGTGGATATCTACTTAACGAAAAAAACATACTTATCAAATTTCAAGTTTGACATCTAATGGTTTAAAAATGGGAACTTTTTATTCATTCACCCCTATAACTCCACATCGGAATGGATTTCCGATAAACCTGTTCTTCGTAGATCTCTATTCAATAAATAAATATGCTTGCAAAATTTCAATAATGTAGGTCCAATAGTTCCAAAACGGAAATTTGTATACAGGGTGTCCCAAAACGACCACATAAACTCTGCACAGCTAGATTCCTCGTTGGGAGTACATAAAAACTGCCCAAAGAAGCATTCCTGTACGATCCATAGTTTACGAGAAAAATACGAAAAACAAAGTATGACCTCACTGCTGGTGCAAGAAAAAACACTTTATTGGACATATCAACAAAAGTATTTGCATATCTTTCCAGACGATAATATTTAAAACGCTCCCCGCGCATATCGCGTCACGGTATTTCCCAATGAGGTTTTAACCGAGTTCCTCGATGACATACCATTAGCGGCAATTCAGAGACTTTGGTTCCAGCATGATGGGGCTCCGGCGCATTTCTGTGCTCCTGTACGTGATTGGCTGGATATCGCATATCCCAGCCGTTGGAACGGGCGTACCATTTTATGGTCTCCACGTTCGCCAGATCTTACATCATTGGATTTCTTTCAATGGGATCATTTCAAGGAACTGGTGTATCGAGACGTAGTGACCACACAAATGGACTTAGTTGCTCGTCTGTATTCTGCTTGTACTTCGGTGGACCCCGCGGTGCCGCGACATGTGATGACAGCCATTCCACGGCGTGCTCAAGCCTGCCTCGACATGCACGGTGGACACTTTAAACATCTGCCTTAAATTGTGCATATACTTCTGTTGATATGTTCAATAAAGTGTTTTTTCCCCTTGCACCGGCAGTGATGTCATACTTTGTTTTTCGTATTTTTCTCGTAAACTATGGATCGTACAGGAACGCTTCTTTGGGCAGTTTTTATGTACTCCCAACGAGGAATCTAGCTGTTCAGAATTTATGCGGTCGTTTTGGGACACCCTGTATATATAGATATATCCCTTAACAACTCGCAACAACCCTTGGGGTAGCTTCGTCAAAGCCCTTTCTAAGAGGATTTTTACTTAACAAAAGAAGAATTCTTACTAAACTTCAAGTCTGTGCGTATAACAGTTCAAAAACGGAAATTTTTTTATCCCCTCCTCTTAGCAGTCGATTTTTCTTAAAATCCCTTCTTAGCGGATCTCTACTCAACAAAAAAAAATTATTGAATTTTGTTTGATGGTGCAATACTCTAAAAGCGGGATTTTTTTATATCTACCCGCCTGTTATCTCCCTTGATATTCGATTTACATAAAACCTGTTCTTAGTGGATCTCTACTCGACAAAAAAAAAAAAAAAAAAGATGCTCAGCGAATTTCATATCTGTAGATTTAATAGTTTGGGAGATATCGTGAGTCACTTTTCCCCTTTATTTATATATATATATATATATATATATATATATATATATATATATATATATATATATATATATATATATATATAAAAGAAAGCAACTTGAAAAAAAAAGAAATTACACAAAGAGGTACGGCAATACTGTGTAAAAGATAAATTCGGTTGAAGGCTTTTGAATAATATAGAAGAAACACCTAAATTGGCTCCTATGAATTCTTGCTATTGCTATCAAGAGGATTCTGCGACTCCACTGTTAAACAAAAGAATTTTTAAGTCGCCAGAGGGAAAAAATTTGGTTTGGATACATTTTTATTTAAGTTATTTTTTTAAAAAGTTATTCATTCTTTTCCTTTATATTTAATTATACGTGGCTACTTTTTTAGTAGATTAACCTTTGATGTTTTCTTCGTAAGTTGGTTCTGTCATTTAATAGATGTATAACTTGTTATTCTTTACTGCATTTTAATTATTTTTTCCTTATTGTTTATGTTGAATATAACAAGAAATTTTTAAGCGGAGGATCAAAAATACATAATGGTTTGAAATCTTTACGAGACGAGAGAATATAATTACAATTTTAAAAAAAATTAAAATTTGATAAAAGGTTCTTTATAAGATGAAAAGTATGTTAAATATTTACTAATTATTTTCAATTCAGAATTATTGATTAGCATAGCATCAAGTACTATTGTTGTTCTACTTATTTTAACTATGAAGAATCGTTTATTAAGCATAGTGTGATTTTATTTCGAAAATTATGGGAATTGAACACTATTAATAAAATTAATATATCTAGAAAAATACGTTTATTTCAATGTCTTTTAACATGCCATAATCATTTGTTTAATATTAGTTAGAGAGTGAGTGTTTTATAAACTTCGCGCAAAAAGCAGGATGATGCAGGCTGTTGGCGACGGACTTCGTAATTTTGAACCATGGTTAAGTGACGAGGACTACTCCTGTGTGTGTGTGTGTGAACTGGCACCCTCTCTCCTAACTATCACTCAAACTGGAGGACCTTGAGCTTCGACTGAACAACGTGCAGCGTTCCCCTCTACCCTGCGGTTTTTCCTCCAGGACTTGAACACACTATACTCTGGTCACGAGTTCGTCACCATGACTCCTATGCTACCGCGGCCACTATGTTTGTCAGAAGATGCACTGTTATTATCCATATGAAGATATATCTTTTTCTGATAGAACTGCTCAACTGGGAGGCAGGTTAAAGCTTAAAAGTATCTGCCTAAAATGTGTTATAATTGCTTTACGTAGAACAGGGATGGTGAACCAATGGCACGTCACTGATCAAAGCGGGTTGCATTTTAGTTCAAAATAACAAATTTCACTATTATCACAAATTTCAGTATTACGAATAAACGCGAGTGATCATTCGCGTTTTTCCTGACATATGCCAAAATTTCAAAGAATTGAACATAAAGCCTCAAGACACAAATAAAAAAAATATCATTAAGAGGGATCTCAACGCATTTGGCGATAAATTGCATGTTTTCAAAAACGTTATTATTGCAAGAAACTACAAGTACTTCCCAAACTTGCAGAAACCAGACGAAGGAAAAGTTTTTGAAGAACTTTTACCTAATTATTATGTACCCTGATGTGACTTCATTTGATAAACTGAACTTGTCCCAATTCGATTGGTTGGAATTTGAAGAATTTGAAATGTAACTGATGGATTTCCATTCCAGTTCAATATGGATTCAAAAATACATTGAAACGAGGAAAATGTTGGAATTTATTGAAACAGAAAAATTAACAAGCAATGTAAATAAAAATGCCAGGAACGAAATTTTGGAAACATAGAATTTGGTTGCAGACACATTTAACTGTTTAAAGAAGTTGGCTCATATTATTTTAACCATATTTTCATTTACCTATGCCCGAGAATCCTTATTTTCAGAAATGAATAACATTTACGACTCACTTAGAAACCATTTGGCAAATGACTAAAATTCAGCATGCGTTTTGCTAAAAGTAACATCTTTCAATTCTAATGTAAGTTATTTGTCATCTATAATCAGCAACAGCAGAAGTTACACTAATGTTACTTTAATTCGAATTACACTTATATCTAAAACATTTACTGCTATACAGTGCAAAATGCATATTTTAATTGTAAATAAAGAGTTTTAAGTTGTTAGTATTAGTTTTATTATTTTCCCCAAAATCACACACGTTAAAATTATTTGACGGCACGTCTATACCCCATTAAACATTTTTTTTAGAAAAAAATAGCACGTTAAGCCAAAAAGGTTCGCCACCCCTGACGTAGAACATATGAACTGATTGTAGCATACTTCGATGCTAGAAAAGTACAAGTCCATTATATAGAATGCAAGTTAAGGTACTATATTTGGCTTTAAAAATTTTGCCGAGTATCTTCTAAAACCAGATCTCATAATTTCAAGAAGAAAAATAATAATATGCTGGGCCGTAGTTGAAAATCATTAAATCAATCAAGTCTCTTAGATTTCCCAATCCCCAATTAAATGAATTTCCCAATTTCTATCCTCCTCGCAAAAAAGAACCAAGGGAAAAAATCTTTATTGAATTTGTTTTCAACAATTTTTTAAACAAAAATCTGCAATTTAATCTTAATGCTAAGGATCTTATTTAAACTTCGACCTCCCCAATTGTTTCTCAGTGCATCGAATAAATAATTCTTTTTTTCTTAATGAATTTTCTAAACTTCTGAAGAAATCACTCTATATAAGCCTATTATTTCTCCGCAAATAAATTCCGGGTTGTAAAATCAGTGAATTCCGGAAATTGGAAAGGAACTGTCCATCTCCTCCTACTAGTCCGCCTCTGTCTGTCAAATGATTCTTCTAGAGAAATCATTTGATGGCGAGGCACAGTGCCAAATACGCTAAAATCAAATTTTAGGCTGAAACTCTAGAAAGTTCCGGAAGTTCGAAACGAAAGGGCAAAAAAGATTATTTCCTTTCAAGATATTCATTTGGCTTCCCAGGAAGATAACAATACTAGCCATTCTTACCCTAGTCGATGACCTCTGCTACAAATTTCAATAGAATACGAACATTCGACTAAATGAGCTGTTCGATTTCAAAATCTTTTCATCTTGGATAAATATCGTCAGTTATTCTAATGGATGTCGTTTCAGTTCTATTGATCTGACCTTTGAAAATCGACCTTTCACTTGCTTTTGACAGATATGATTCCGTTTGCTTGTATTACGAAAGTGTTCAAATAAATACTGCTTGCTACAATGTTTAACTCGAGTTTTGATCGAATTTGGCTTACGTGTAAGCTTAATTCTTTCGATGTTTTTTGAAACGTGTTCGAACACCTAAATCAGTATTTCTTTATTTATTTATTCATTTTTGTCATCAGTAACTAGTGAAACAATTTGACAATCTGAATTTTATATTGAAATCATAGATTTACGAACCATTTTAAAAATGGGCCAAAGCAAGGGGGGACAAGAACAATTTCTTGAGCCATTTTAATTTGTATTAGGAAACACAATAAACACTAGAAAATAGAATACTTAGAAATTCTTGTAGTATTAAAATGTGCTATATTAACGCAGTAGTGACTTTAATTTCTTGTTTTTAAAAATTAAGAATATAAATTTAAGAATATAAATATTAAAAACTAAGAATTTTTAGCAATTTTATACATATTTGTTATGGGCGGTTCCATTCTTAGTTTTTAAATCAATTTCTTTATAACTTTTAATTATATACTAAATATGCGAACAATATTCAGATTTTTATTGCAATTTTCATATATACAAAATATAAAGCACGTTCTCGAATGAAATTTATTAAAAACATCGAAAATAAAACATCTTGAAACGATTTTTTAGACACTCTAAGGTGAGCCGAATCGTAACTTTCAGCAGGAAGTAGTTTGGATCATCATTATCATACAAAATAAAAATTATAATTATCCAAATCGGTTTTTTTATTAGATTAATATTTATATTTTCCCCTCACTAATCTGCAGACATCTCATGTTAATATTTGTTTTATTATATTATTTTAAGGTCACATTTAATTAATTTCAAACAGTATATGTAATTTCTTTTATTTATTAAATCATATTATTGGGACTTAAGTATTTAAAAAATACAAAAAAACTGGCATAAGAATTATAAAAATGTGTCTTTAATTGTGTGTATACATTGTGGAATAATAGAACTCTACCAAAAATGCAATACTTATATTAAATAATGTTATACGTATACAAAATGTTTCTATAGTGTTTCTTACACTAGAAACATTTTGTTTAAAAATTTAACAAAAGTGTTTTAACAATTGTAAAGACACTTTTTTTTAAATATTTCAGCAATGATTCATTTCTAAAAACATTATTCTACATCTGTAAAAAATACAAACATTTCACTAAAATTCTTCAACATTTAAAAACTTTGTAAATTATCGATTAAACGTTTTTATATGGGAAGTTTACACACTTTTTTTCAAAACTGATTTTTTTTTGTTGAACAATTAAAAGAAATTTCTGTCAAAGAAAAAAAAATTTCAAAATTCAAAGAATAATGAGTTTATCAAACAAGCACACTCGTTACTAAATTCGTTCCTTCTCTACTTCTTATCTCCTCCCCCCGCGCAATGTTTCAAAGTGTTATTCTTGAAAAGAATTCAAGTTAGTTCATAAGCAATGTACAGAATATCTAGATTCAGTTGTTTAGGAAAGGTAAAAACAAACTACTTAAACGTTTCTATTTGCTCAGTTGATTAAACATTGTAAAAGCAATAAATTTTCAAATCTATATAAAATGTGACATGTACTTGTTCTATGCTGACTTTCATTATATTGTCTCTGAGATAGAATATAAAATAAGGAAGCATACCAGTTTGAATAGGTTTCTTACTACAAATAATTTTATCATTTTATTTTTATTATTCTTCGAGCATAATTCTTATTTTACATTATGACAAACATGTGAAAGTAATCAAAAAATTAGTAGTTTGCACGATCATGTGTGCGCGCTGTGTATGATTCTAGAAACTAAAATTAAATAACTTACGAAACTGTGATAAAATTCGAGTCATAATCGCGCTTGCTTTGTTTTGTTATGTAATGTGATAAAAACAAAATTTTTAGATTCTTAAAATTTTATATTCTGTATAAATAAGCAATTGATTGCTGTTAGAAGCATTTTAGACTGTTGAATAATTGAATTATAGATTTTTAATTTCTTTTTTTATACACACAAATTTGGCTTGTTATTATACAATCATGTTTCTGTACTTCTTATAACAAGGATGTTGTGTAAGTCTTTCAAAGTTCATATTGAGACTAAAACATTATCATTTTATCAGACGTTTCATCTCCAGATTCTTTCATAGGATAATAGATATAACTCTTATACACAATCAGATAACTTGAACTTTCCGAAAAACAAACATAATTTTTTTCCATAAAAAAAATCGAAATATAAAGTACATTTTATTATGTATATGTTGCCATTAAAGTGTATAATTCAGTTATTTCATAGAATAATAACTAGGTATTTCATGAAATAACTAGACAAGTCAGTTAAAGTACATAATAGATGAAATATTTCATACCTTACCTAGTTATTGTATGAAATAATTAGTCATTTTACGAAATAACTGTTGATAGACATTTAAAGTGAAAAATAAACAACTTCAAAGTTATTTTATAAATTAATTGAGATCATAAATAGCCAAAACCTCTCCGAAAATACATTTTATCCCTATTATGGATGATTAATTGATAAATAATAAGGAAAAGCAGATGATATAATTTATTATTGCTCATATTGCTAATATTAGTTAAACAGAAAGAGGGAAAAAATAAATTTTGCATTTGTTACTGGCACAATAAACTTTTCTACTTCTTGAGGTATCCGACTACGTTCGGAACCGTGATTTTAAAAAAGCGCATAAATGGATAATTTTCATGATATTTAGTGTCACTAAGATTAGAATACATGCATAAAATTGTTTCAAGGACATTTTGACAAAAAAATTTATTTAACTATAATATTTCGGCAAAAAATTAACTTAGAATAATCTTTTTTCCAAATGTTCTGTTTTTGTGAAAAATGGTTCTATTATAATAATATTTTGCCTGTATATAGCTCAGACCTCTTTACAGAGGCTCAACTAGAATGTTTGAAAAATTCACATTATTTTCAGAGTTACCACCAATTGAAATAATTATTCGTGATTTTTTCTTAAAACTGCTCCCCTCTGTTGCCATAAAATATGAATAAACCCACTTCTAAGTTATATATTTCAAAAAAAATCTGAACAGAGTTGAGCCTCTGAACAGGGTTTGGAAAAAGATTTTGCAAAATATTGTATTTAAATAAAATTTTATATTAAACAACGGGCGAAAATATTATTCAAGGATATAAAAATAGTAACCAAGCATTTTTCACTAAAAAGGAGCACATTTGCTATCAAAAAAAATTTTTCACCAATAAGTGCAATACTTTTTCCCTTTTCCCACGCTTATTAAATAAAGATTCAAATCTCTCATATTGAATCTTTCTTATTTACAGTTAATTCCTTTTTGCCAAACAACAGGTTGCAAAATATTTATTTAAATAAATTTTTTGTACACCTAAATTCTATGTTTTAAAGCTAAATTTTATGTATGAATATTGCAATAAGCTATCTCAAAATTGTGTCAGCCAGAACCTATTCAAAGATCTTTCAGTACAGTACTTCATACTTAAACGATTATCGTTATTCTATAGAATATAGTTAAAAATGCAATAATTTTATGCACTTTTTAATTGATCCAGTTCTTTCATGAAATAACGGTTATTTTTAAGATATTTGTCTTATTCATTTGTTTTTTACTTTTTTTGCCCGACAATCGACAAAATCAAAAAAACTATGTTGGGGGGCGTATTGGGGTATGATACGAGAATGAAAAATATTCAACTATGATTTTCAGTAATCATAGTATTTTAAATATTTGAGAAATTCAAAATTCAAACGAATCTTGGCTATGAAAAAAAATCATTCGAAGTAAAATATTAACTATCTCTTATGGTATTCAGGAACACGTAAATAGTAATAAAAAACGATACAGTACAACCTTGCTCTTCTTTTAAATAAATAAATACACATGTTTATTCAGGTCATGGTGTGCATTTTTAATTTTTGTGAAATGTAAATATTTAAAATTCCGTTCTGCACTTTCTCTTTCTCCATAAAAACAACATCATTCTTTTTTATTCCAGCGAATGTTGTACGATTTCTGGAATTTATAAAAAATCGTTCTTCATTCTTAAAGGAAGCCCAATATGTTTTGTAACGGCAACCACATGGAACTTTGTAAAGAATCGCAGAAATTTCTAAGATCTCACTAGATTATTATTAAAAACTTATGAAAAAGGAACCTTGATTATTAAATGCGAAAATTTTCATTTTCTGAGTTGTAGACTACTTTTCGAGTGGAAGATGTGTTTTTCCACTTTTCTTAATTTCCCACTTGATTGGAAAGTAAGAAAAGTAGAAAAACTAGTTAATATCAATACTTAAAAGAAAATATTATGTAATACAAAAAATATGTTGAACTTTATATATATATATATATATATATATATATAATGGAACTATAAAGGGTGTTTTTTTAGAGGTATAGAACTTTAAATTGCAATAAAACAACGATGTATTATTCGATTGACATGAATTTTTTTTTATTCGAAAGATACTCTTGTGGCATTACATTTTTAATATGATTTCTGGCATAGGACTGCCACGGCCGGCTCGGATGTAGTCCAATCTGGACGTCCAATTTTCGATAACTTTTTCCAACATTTGTGGCCGTATATCGGCAATAACACGGCGAATGTTGTCTTCCAAATGGTCAAGCGTTTGTGGCTTATCCGCATAGACCAATGACTTTAAATAGCCCCACAGAAAATAGTCTAGTGGTGTTAAATCACAAGATCTTGGAGGCCAGTTCACAGGTCCAAAACGTGAAATTAGGCAGTCACCAAACGTGTCTTTCAATAAATCGATTGTGGCACGAGCTGTGTGACATGTTGCGCCGTCTTGTTGAAACCACAGCTCCTGGACATCATGATTGTTCAATTCAGGAATGAAAAAGTTAGTAATCATGGCTCTATACCGATCACCATTGACTGTAACGTTGTGGCCTTCATCGTTTTTGAAGAAGGATTCCACCAGCCCATAAAGCGCACCAAACAGCCAGTTTTTCTGGATGTAATGGTGTTTCGACATACACTTGTGGATTAGCTTCACTCCAAATGCGGCAGTTTTGTTTGTTGACGTAGCCATTCAACCAAAAGTGCGCTTCATCGCTAAACAAAATTCGCTTATGAAAATCGGGAACAACGGCAATTTCGTTGTGGGCCCATTGGACGAATCTACGCCTTGCTTGATCATATTTAAAATGTAATGCCACAAGATTATCTTTCGAATAAAAAAAAATCATGTCAATCGAATAATACATCGTTGTTTTATTGCAATTTAAAGTTCTATACCTCTAAAAAAACACCCTTTATATCTATTGAAAAATCAGATACAAAATTTTTAAAAAAAATTAGTTAAAATTGTTGTTTTGTAATTTTGAGTTAGTGAGTGAGTTTTATAAACGTCGCATTATAAAGCAACACGAAGGCTGTTGATGACCCATCTCTTAATTTTGAACTTGGTCAAGTGACGAGGACGACACTTGAGCTGGCACCACCCTCTCCTGACAACCATACCACGCCTACGAAAGGACATTGAGCTTTGAGAGAATTAACGTGCATCGGCTCCTCTACTCGATGGGTCTTCAGTGCCATCAGGACTCGAACTCGTGACACTCCGATTTGCAGTGTTGAAGTTTAATCTTTATTTTTGTTTCTCTTTTGGTATGATCTTCCTCTTCACCTGTTCTACTTATTCCAGTGAGTGAGTGAGTTAATATTAACGTCGCACTATTCAGCTACACGAGGGCTTTTGGCGACGGACCACGTAATTTTGAACCATGGTCAAGTGACGTGGACGACACCTGAGCTGGCACCCCCCTCTCCTAACTACCACACCACACCAACGGGAGGATCTACTTATTCCAGAGAATCCATGTTAATTTTCAAAAGTTGCTAATGAAAATACGCTGAGAAATGAGCTGTATTTTCTAGTTTCATATATCTTCTTGTCAGATGCAGTCGAGGGCGGGAAGGGGGGAGATGGCGAGAATTAATGTTGCGGGTTGGAAGATATTGATTGTTCTCTTCCTATTGAGAAGATATCATGACTCATGTATGTGACGCGGATTCAACAAATAATGCTTTAAATTCAGATTGACAGTTTTATAAGGTTAAATCAAAAGAGTTACAATATGCAGTTTGTAACGTACACCCCCGCAACCACCACACAGCTGGTGGGGGGTAGGATTCTAGGGGGCCCAAAGCCTGACTGACGCCAAGTACGTATTTAACTCAGTGCTTCTGAAATTTTCAATATTTGCGACCCAATATTTCAGCATAATTTTTATTCCCCCCCCCTCCATACAATAACAATGAATTGAATTAAATAATACTATACTTTGGAACTAAACCTACAGCACGACTTTAACCTCTTAAGTGCTACCGGCGTATATAAACGTCTCGCTCAACCAGTGCGCTGATTGTCCCGGACGTATATATACGTCATTTCGAGGAACAATCTTTTCTGGGTCTTTGGTTTTTCCGAGGCTTTGGAAAGCAATAAAAGCACTATGACAGTGTTTGTGAAGGACTGATTTATTTCAGAGGATTTGCTTATTTATTCCTTTTTACCCACCCACCCCCCTCCTTCTTTTCCCAAGATACAACATACGCTAAACGTGTTAAACGATGGCATTTGGGAATAGGCGTAATTTTTAATCTGCATTTGAGGGATTAATTATAAACCGTACAAATTATCAAGATAATTGTTAATTTTCGCATATAATTTTATAAATGAGAAGCCCAAAGGGTCACTGGTGATTAATAAACTTGTACTTTACTTGAAATTGTTAATTTAATTATAAAACTACATTGAGCAGTACTTATATATTTTTAAGTGTTTTATATCAGTGTAAATGTGTATTTTGTTTTTTATTATGTCAGAATGTATTTTATTTGTGTTTCCTTTTAGTAAATTAATAATTTTTTCAATAACCTTTTGTTTTCGACTTTTTAATATGCTCGCGCCTCTCTTGTAGGCTTATCACGCCCCCCAAGAGGGGCGTGCCCCACAGTTTAAGAAACACTGACTTAACTCATTTATAAAATATTTAAGGCAACATCTGACTTTGCAGGGGGACCCTAATTTCTCTATTACGCCACTGATAATATGTATTCGTTTCTTATTCAATTCCAACTATTAGTTCACTCTCTCCCTATATATATATATATATATATATATATATATATATATATATATATATATATATATATATATCTTGTTCAAACTTTCAATCGTTAATAGAATGCTTTCTATTCATCCATTAAAGTTTAAATACATTTTTTAAACATGTAGTAGATGACACTTGATGTTAATGTAGTTTTTTCAAATATTAATACATTAATTAAATTAAAAAAGGAATAAATAGTAACAAACAAAAATAATAATCTAACAGCATATATAGAAAGGAAAATCGTTCGTTGTGCCCCTGTTGCGCATGGGATAGCTCGTCGGACTTCTAATCCAAAGGTCGTGGGTTCGAATTCCTCCTGGGATAGTCCAATTTCTGTATAAATGTGATTTCCTTTTTTGCTATACAATTTTATTAGAATAATTAAATTTTATTAATGAATAAATAATAACAAACAAGAAAAATAGTCCAACGCCCAATATAGGAAGGAAAATGGAAAATTGCAAGGAAAATCGCTTTCTATTTTGTCACTTAATATTGTGATTCTGTCATATGTATAAACATATTTATATTAATTGTAACTATTTAATAAAAAGTAACTAAAATGAAATTTTTCTTTGTTGACCTTTGTAGGAATTGACTTATTTTTTTTATATTGCTTGGTTTTTCAATTTAGTTATTATTCTGTTTATCGAAGTCAAAGCTAACCTTTTGCTACACCTCTCGGGCGGACAGCTTATATAACAATTATTAAATTAAAATAAGTGAAACAGAAAATAACTAAAATTTTGTTTGTCGTAAGTAACTGGTAAAAAATAACATCACGGTATTATTTTTCTTCTATACGAATTACAATAGAATGAAAATATTATTCTTACAGTGATATCAAAATAAAGCTACCTCATTTTATCATTTTTTTTAAAAAAATAAACAGCTTCAAAACGAGCATCCGTTTCAAATGTTTATTGTTCAAATGGAAATTTTGAGAAAAACATTCCACTTCATTATTTTTCTTTCTCGATGCAATGCAGCTCTATCTGAAATGAAATCAATAAACATCGCCTCTAAACTCTTTTTCTCCTTTTCTCCTTTTCATTCTCCCCTTCTCCCTCTCCCCTTTGGATATTAACAGCCTTGTTGGCGCACCTTGATGTGTTTCTCAAGGTAGTCCAAATTAAACTCTTTCAGCACTTGAGTTTATATTGCTATCATTATGAATAGTAAAGACTACCGTCTTAGATTACGATGCATGCATTATATTTTTGATAAATAGTCATTAGCATTTTTGATTATTGCAAAAGTTTCGTGGAATAAATTTTTCTCTGATTATGGAAGTTCGCATAAAATTTGATTCAAACATTTTGCAGTTACTGTCATTTTATTTAAAAATTTTAGTACATTTTAATAATTCATAGCTACTCGTTTAGTTTTACTATCGTCGCCTAGAACAATACGGAGGCTATTGGCGAATGACTTCCTAATTTCGAATTTTGATCAAAGGATGAGGACCACTCCTGTTTTGACCTCCCTATCCTAACTTCCGCACCACCCGTGCGTTGAATGCGGTTAAAGTTAACGTACATTGATTATCCCATACGACCAAAGACATTTTAAAACATGGACTAACTGGGCCCAGGGCTTCGGTCTCGGTAGGAGACCTGGTCTAGTTCTCGACCTGGCTTCAATAAAATCACGGTCCGAATAGTTTTAGTTGTCAAATGTTTTTCCTGGACATAATTTTTGAAAAGCAGAGAGTTTCTACTTGTATGTCAAATGGCAAAAGTGGCAAGACTGTGCATTTAAAACGTATTAAAATGTAATGTAAATTATCGAATTTAAAATATAGAAAATGGATTTTATGATAAAAGTTCATTTTGTCAAGGATAATTTTCTGTTGAACTTTACATAGAAAACACCAAATTCATAAATGGTCTCAGATGGAGCCTACTTTGACATATGGGCCAATTTTTTCGAGAAGTCTGAAAACGTCATTCCACACGCCGAACCTTCAGTAATATTACTTCTCGATCTGTGGTTCGATTTGAAAGTCGAAGTCATATCCACAACAGGTGCTTAGCCGTATCAATGATACGGGGCCCCCAAATGACGGGGGGGGGGCGTCCAAGATTTGCAATATTTTGACACGTTTACAAATAAGTCTTATTAATTCAACAATTTTTATTTTTTTTCCCCAAAAAAGGGCCTCCAAGGAATTTTGATACAGAGCCCATTCAGGACTAGCTACGACAGTAATTCACTGTGAAATGCGTTTGTAAATTGTTCAAATTGAACTTCTTCTTTAGGAATCAGTAAAGACCAAGTTGCACATTGGAAAGTCAATAAAAGATTCCTTTCATTTTTCTTTTTAAATAATTATTATCCAACGTGGTGATTTAAATGTAAAGATTATTGTGAATAAAAATAAACGTTTTTAATTAATTTTTTTTTTGTATAAGAAATACGTATTGCAACTATTATTTTTAACCAGTTTCACATACAATATTTTAAAAGGTTCCACTGCGGACAAAATTCTTTGAAACTCTCTAAAAATAGGTGAAAGTTAAGCAGCTTTTATCTTTTCATGTGTTTAATAGTTGAATAGGCGTTTTCTTTTGGGCGTCCGGACTGTAAAAACAGTCCTCAATCCCATATCGTGAGAGTCTATGATGCTGTGCTTGGCAATAGTGGTGTTTTCCATTCTGCTGAGTGGCATGTTGGTGATTGGTTGAGCGATGGAATCCGGGAGGCGTGGCTTATGAGAGCTAAGAGGTTGCTCTCTGATTGGATGCAGGGTACAGTGAACATTGACTCCGATTGGCTGCCCTGGGGGCTGAGTTTTAAATAATGGGGAGGAGCAAGTCCAGTGGGGAGAGCAGGAGAAAAATATTGAGAAAATTAAAGAAAGTGAAATTTTAGCAATTACGGTGTGCAATAAAAATTATTGCACGAGAAAATAGAATTACGGGGGATTGTAGGAGTCAAGAAGAATTCTTCTTGGTCTCTTTGTTTTGTCATTAGGTTATAATGTGATAAATTTTGCATATTGATATTATTGGTTGCTTCTAAATGGTTAAAAAAGTTAATTGCAATATTCTGAATATGAGATTTGAAACTGTTAATTTTAAGAGCATTACGTATGTCGTCATTACGCATATATCTTGTGGCTTTGACGATCATACGTATTAAAGAATTTTGCAGGGTATCAAGTATATTAATATTTGTTTTAGCGGCATAACCCCAAACTGGACTTGCATAAGCTAGGATGGGACGCATAACGGCTGTATAGAGAAGCACTTTGTTTTCTATGCTTAAATATGAATTCCGGCCAATTAGGGGGTAAAGTTTAAACATTATTTTCCGGAATTTATCACGAACGTAATAAATATGTTGTTTCCATGTTAGGTGTGTATCGAAAATTATTCCAAGGTATTTGGCTTCCTGAGACCAGGGGATTTGTTTGTTGTACATGATGATAGGAGGTGGGAGTGACTGTTTTTTCGTGAAAATAATGGCAGTAGATTTTTCAACGTTAATACTTATTTTCCATTTGTCGTAGAAATTTTGCAAGTGTAAAAGGTGTTTGTTTAGAGCGAAGGAAATTGTTTCTAGTTTTTTATACGTGGCGTGAATGGCAGTATCATCAGCGTAAAGGTTAATTTTAGAGAGTGAGTAGTCAGGGATATCGTTAATATAGAGGTTAAAGAGCAGGGGACCGAGCAAGGAACCTTGGGGACACCCTGCAGAAACAGAGTGTTCATTGGAAAGGGTCTCGTTAATTCAGATTCTGAATGAGCGATTAGTGAGGTATGAGTGAATAAGGTGAATCAGAGGGTGTGGAATTTTAAAGGTAATTAGCTTAGAAGTGAGTCCATTAATCCAAACACGGTCGAAGGCTTTCTGGATGTCCAGAAAAACTGTGCTCCCGTGCTTTTCTTTTTCTGGAAACCTTCAGAGATATTTTCGGTTAGTCTTAAAAGTGGGTGAAGGGTAGAGAGCTTGTTAGTGAAACCATACTGATTGGGTGAGTGAGTGAGTGAGTGAAGATTAACGTCGCACTGTTCAGCTGCACGAGGGCTTTTGGCGACGGACCACGTAATTTTGAACCATGGTCAAGTGACGTGGACGACACCTGAGATGGCACCCCCCTCTCCTAACTACCACACCACACCAACGGGAGGACGTTTCAGCTCTCGACAGATTTAGCGTGCATCGCTGCCCTACACGGCGGGTCTTTAGTGGTACTGGGCTCGAACTCGTGACAAAGCCAGCCACGATCCGATGCCTATACCACTCGGCTACCGCGGCCCCATACTGATTGGGATTGAGGATGTTATTTTCATTGATATAATTTTTCAGTCTATGAAGAATAATAGATTCGGTTAGTTTACCGATAGTGGAAAGGAGAGATATTGGTTTGTAACTGGATGCGAGATGAGGGTCCTTGCCAGGTTTGTTAATGGGGAAAATAATAGCTTCTTTCCAGTTATCTGGAAAGTGATTGAATTTGAGTATTTTATTAATTAGGATTGTTAAAATTAGGATTAGTTTAATGGGAAAGTTTTTTAACATGCGGTTAGTAATAGAGTCTTTACCAGGGGCTTTTTTGGCATTAACATGTTTAATGTAGTGGATAATTTCATCCGGGAGAGCAGGTTCGATGGAAGAATTAGGGGGGTAGAAAGGAAGTTATTTACGGTAGTATTTATTAAATCATCATTTTGATTATAACTATCATCTTCGCGATCATTTTCAACAAAGTTATTTTTTATGTTAGTTGCAAGAAGGTTAGCTTTTTGCTGATCAGTGACTGCCGTACCTGTTGCACAGTTAAGAGGTGGTATTTTTGGTCTTTTATTTTTGAAAAATTTTTGCGTGCGCCAAAGACTATTGTCTGCGGTGTTAAGAGCTTCAAGTCTTTTTTGCCAAATGATATCATTATAATTTTTAAGTTCTTTTTTAAGATCAGATTGAGCTCTGTTGTAATGCGATTTGAAAATGGGATTGAGGGTTTGATGATAACGTTTTCTAAAGTAATTTTTGATTTTAAGCAGCTGGTTAATGTTATGCGGAGTGAAGTTCTTTCGGTCTGTTTCTATTGGTCGGGAGGCGTGGCTATGAGTATCAATGACCGCTTCGGTGAACTCTGTGATTTTTTGTTCTAGGTCGTTAGTGTTGTTAATACTATTAGGATGGAAATCAAAGAGAGAAAGATTTTTATTTAGATTTGTTTTGAAAGCGTTCCAGTCTGTGGAGACCGCTCTGGGATTTGGGGGTTCTTCTGCAAGTTTGAAGTTGAAATTTAAGAAAACCGGATTATGGTCTGAAGAAAGATCGTCGATGGAGTTAATTGTAAAGGGGTAGTAGAAGTTTTTAATTAGTGCGATGTCAATAGTGTTAGCGGAATTGTGACCAAATCTAGTAGGAGTTGAGGGAAAAGCGATATTTAAGTTAAGCATATTAGCGAAATTAAAGAGGTGTCTTCCTCTGGTAGTGTTATATTTACAATTCCAAGCGTTATGAGTGGCGTTGAAATCTCCGAAGAGAATACAATTACTAGCTGTTTGAATAAAATGCTCAATGTCTATAGTAAATAAATTTTCATCGGAAGAGGGAGGAATATAAACACATGTAATAGAAATGGGATCATGCTTGGGGGGAGTTAGTATTATATTAGTTGCTTCGAGAGCTCGAAGAGGAGGGGTGGGGAGACAGTAATGTTTGAGAGAGTTTTTAACTAGGATCAGAGTTCCATCGGAGATTCTGTCGTTTCTGTGGCAGGTGTAGTTCGCGATATTAAAGTTGTGTGAAGGTCTCAGGTGAGTTTCTTGTATGAGAAAAATATCCGGGGAGTGCTTCTCTATAAAAATACGTAGTTCAGCAATTTTTCTTAGCAAGCCGTTTGCGTTCCATGAACACAAACTGAGACCCATCGGGGAGGAACTATACATTATTAATATTGTTACATGTTGCCTCTATTTGGGCGTACATCTGATTGGGATTTAATTGTTGGTTTGTATTGAGGTTATTGCTGTTACAAAGAATTTGGGATAGCTGCATAAGACAATGCATTGTCATTTGCAGCGTTGTTTGGACATTAAAATTATTGCTATTTTATTCATGTTATTAAAGTTAAAATTGTTATTTCTGTGATTAAAATTTGGGAAGTGATTATTGTTATATCTGTTATTGGGGGGATTTGGTTTGTTGGTCTCAGTTTGTGCCGAAGACCCAGGTCCGCGTGTCGCCATCTGAGGGGTGTTTTTTGAATTAACAGTTCCGGTTGTCGCTTGGGCGTAGGAGATATTGGGTCTAACTAAACTATTGTAAATGTTAGTGTAAGAATTTCTGTTATTTTTCGCGGTTCCTTTTGGGGGGTTGGGGAATGAGGGGCATCCTTTGTAGTTTGCCATATGTCCGTAGATGTTACAGTTAATGCAGTATGGCGTTTCTAATTTTTGTTTAATGGGGCAGTTTCGGGTGATGTGGTTATCACCACATTTGAGGCATCTTGGGTTTAATAGAGCAGGTGTAACATTGAGTTACACCCTTACCGTCATAACCCTCAACTCTGATGCTGAGGTAACTTAGGGTTTTGAGGTCAAATATTTTAAGATTGTCTAAATTACGGGGGAGAGTGATTAAAAAGATTGGGAGGGGGCGTTTATTTTTTCTTCCAATTAATTGATTAACTCTTTCCGGGGTATATCCGAGTTGTTCCAGATCTTGCTTAATTTCTTCAGGGTTAGTGTTTCGGGGAAGACCTTTTATAACTACTTTAATGGGACGTTCGGCTTTTGCTTTTATTGTGTAGAATTGGAATTTGAATCTTTTAAGGAGTTGTGTACTACCATGCGTCTTTCTTCTGCGCTGTCTGTGTACAATTTTAGAAATTCGCCCGTTAGGCGGGATCTTATTTTGGGGAATTATTTGGTTATTGCTGCCATTTGGGCTTTATAGTTTTCTTCGACGTAAAGCATGATGGGTGGTGGGAGTTGATTTTGTGGAGCATTCTGACTGGCCGAATTGTTCGAGCCGTTGGGGTTATTTCCGTTGGCGACACTGGACCTGAGTTTTCGAGGTTATTTAAGTGAGCGCCTTGCGGCAGTTCAAATTTATTTTGGGATAAATTTAATTCATCATTATCAGTTATATCAATTATTACTTTTCTTGCCGTTTTTCTTTGTGAGGGATATTCAAAGTTGGAATTTTCTTTTCTTTTTCCAGAGTAGTTAGAATTAGGGGTCGATTTTAACGGAGAATTTTGAGGGGTTTTTCATGATGGGGGCAGCCAGGGATAATGCAGGGTTCGAAGGAGTCAATGTCACTTACCGCCAGTGCCATTGCTTCTTCGATGTCTTGCAGCTCAGTGAGTGCTCGGACGTAGAAGGGTTCCTCAGGGTGATGGTCGGGCATCATCTTGAGTGCGTCGACGCAGGCCTGCTTGCATCTGCGGAAGGTTTCCATTTTAGCAAGTTGAGATTTGTTATATTTTAACTGCTCAAATGGTGTGAGCTGGGGCAGTGGCGATGGTGTCCTTGTTGAGTTCCGTTGTGCGTCAGCTAGTTCCAGTTCCATGTCGGTTGGTAGGTTGGCCATTTCCAAGTCGTTATCGTTTGTTCGGAGGGGTTGAGAGAGTAAAGGTTTGCTCTGTCGCTAGAGCCCTGAAAAGGGCTGTGGGAGTCAGAAAAGATCGTGCTCAATCCGTTCTTTTGCGTTTTTGTCCAATCCCTCATGTGTTTAATGGATTCTAGTGGAACTTATATATGCTGTGTAAATGCTCAACTGAGTTTGAGTGATTTCGAAATTTTGTTTATTTCAGCTGAAAATGATAAGTATGGAAATATTGTGAAATCTGAAAAGTTTTCTAAATATAAACTAGTTTATATATATATAGAAGATAGAGGTAGTTTGTGTTTATAAAAAGCATTTATATGATATGCAACGAATTAAATATTTTTATTTAATTAACGTAATGAAATACTAATAGTTTCGTAAAATGTTACTTAACTTTGTGTTACCTTTAGCGTTATTTAAAGTTTTTTCTATGCTAAGAAATATGTTTATGTACAGAGATCATCATAATAAATTTAAATAAATTCATAAAATTCAATACGTTATTCGAATAAAAACATATTGGAAGCCATTTCTTATTTAAACATGAATATTGCGAGGTGAATTAAAAGCTAGATGCTGAAGATTAAAACACTGACATTATTACAGAAGATATTTGACTGTGTGAAATACTACAGCTAAAACATTCGCCTTGTTGACAAAGTTTGATGAGTTTTCTGCTTTTGGAGCTTTTTAATGAATTTTCCAATCAAGACACGTCAGATAAAGTTTGCTCTGGTGTATTGAACAAAGCTCTCGTGTCTTTTATGACCACGGAAATAATAAGAAAAAAAATTTAAGCGATAAATAAAAAAG
The DNA here is from genome assembly GCA_019973935.1 of Trichonephila clavipes. Classification (NCBI taxonomy): domain Eukaryota; kingdom Metazoa; phylum Arthropoda; class Arachnida; order Araneae; family Nephilidae; genus Trichonephila; species Trichonephila clavipes. The sequence goes on from BMAU01019665.1 coordinate 1,329,303, forward strand.
GTTGCTAAAAATTTTAAGAGGGAGTGGTAATGATTCATAATTTTTTTATCTGATGATAGATGCTAATGATACATATAAAATAATATGCAAATATATGTTTACAGTGAAAGGTTGGAAATAATTTCTATGTCGTCTTAATATTACCCTCCCAACAAAAAAATCTTATTCACTTTAAAACATTTAAAGGGAAAAATTCAAAATATAGTTATCAAATGGAGACAACATGTGCAAGGAGAACTTTTTTAAATTCTAAATTATATAATATTCTTTTAAGTGTGTGTTTCAGTTCAAAATATTCAATTAGAATTTCATATACGGTAATCTGTAATGTGTCATTCGATAACCTCGATAATGTTTTTTTAAATACTAGTTTAATCAAAAGGAATTTATTCGGTTAAAAATTTGTTTTTAGTTGCATTGAAATGATATGAATTTCAAAGCATCGATAAAAAACTTGTTAAAACTTTGAAAAAAATAAGCTGATTATTTTAGTAGAAAGAGACGAAATTAAAAAAATATATTATAACTTATTATAATATAAGCATTTAAGTATACACTGCTGGCCACCGTGAAGACAACACCAAGAAAGACAAGAGAAAGCACAACAAAATTTATTTTGTAGATAACATGTTGATCAAGTATCAAATGATTAAATTTATAGACTTCTGTTAAGTGTGGTTCCTTCCAGAATCAGTAGCCAGAGTAGCCGCCATTGTTGAAGATCACCGCTGCCACACGCCTCGGCATTGATTCAAAAAGACTTTGGATATGTTCTTGGGGTACAGCAGACCAAGCAGCTTCCACACGTTGCCAAAGTTGATCTGGTGGGGCAGCTGGAGGTGTAATCTGGGTCAATCATTGAGCAACCATGGACCACATGTTTTCTATCAGCGAGGGCCAGGAATTGAGCCGGCCAGGGAAGCAATTCAATCTGGTGTTTGATGAAGAACCTTTGGACAATGCGTGCCACGTGTGTTCGCACATTATCCTGTTGAAATTGGCTGTGGCCAAGTCCTGAAGATAAGAAAGGACAACTGGCTCCAACACCTTGGAGATGTAGCACTGGCTGTTTAAAGTACCAGCAGTGCATACTAGAGGAGTGTGAGAGTGATATCCAATACCGCCCCATACGATAATACCCAGTGCAGGACCAGTGTGGTGGCGCATAACGCAGCTGTTCAGCATCCTCTCTCCACGATGTCTCCATACTCGAATCCGACCATCGTGGTGTTGCAGACAGATGCGGGACTTGTCAGTAAAGACAACTTTATTCCATTCTGCCGCCCACATCCTTCTTTCATCGCACCATTGGCAGCTTAGACGTCTGTGGCTGTGCGTCTAGGGTAGACCAAGCAATGGACGTTTTGCGGACGGACCACTCTGCTGTAAATGGCGTCGAATGGTACGCGCAGACACTGAATGATGCGTTACAGACTCAATGTGCTGTGCTACGGTTCGTGATGTGAGTGAGCGATCCGTCACTGTCATGTGCACAATTTGCTTGTCCTCACGTGAAGTGGTGCACTGAGGTGGATGCGAACGACCACGTCGGTCCGTCGTACCATCCCGCATCCAATGGTCACATACCTGCATTACAGTTGTTTGGTTTCTTTCAACACGATTATCGATTCCCCTGTAAGATAATACACAATTTCGGTAGGCCACTATCTTTCCTCTGTTGAACTCGGATACTTGATCAAAAGCTGATCGCTGTTTTCTACAAGACATAATTGATTATTTTTTGAAAAAACCACAAGAAAAATGCAATTGCCGGACTTGAAATCGTTGAAATCTCCAAGCCTTAAATAGCGCTTTGAGGTGGCGCCACAGGCGCGCGTGATGTGTGTCTGCGCTGAAATTCTAATCATTTGCATATCTCACCTCCCTAATGCATGCTGTGAATTTCATGTTATTTGCATTCTTCCTTCGGGGTGTTGCATTTACGGTGGCCAGCAGTGTATTTTCAGTTATTTTATAATATATTCAACACAGTTTTTTAAATTATTTTTCTCTTATTTTTATTACATGCGAAGTTTCTCTTAGTTCTAGAAAACTGCAGTAGTCCACTTAACTTAAAACTTTTGTAGCCAAACCTGATTTTACAAAAGTCTGTGTTTTACCACTATCCCGTTAGGGATACTGCACGGTGAATGGAAATGATATTCTCAAATTTCTCACTTGTTGTTAATTAATTGTTTATTTTGCCACATTTCAAAGCAATGTTGTTGCTACTAATGCCACCTGATCGGCAAAGGGCAGACCGAGGCCCACGAAATTCATCATGGCTAAGGGCTAAGTGACGCCTGTCGTTAGCCGTAGCTTTCAGCACCATGCAGGCGGCAGTACAATTTGGCTCGGTTCCACCCCATTTTAGAGGGAGAACATCCTCGGGGTAGTCAGAGGCCTCCCACCTCTCTTCCCCTTCCACCAACCTCATGAGAGAACTTGCGGCTCGACGGCTATTTAATGTACCCCCATGCCGCGAAGGCACTATACATTTACAAACATCCATGTCTTCCCCGGGATTCGAACCCAGACCCTACGGCACAGCAGTCAGCGTCGCTAACCGCTATACCGGATGGGCGACTTTTCAAAGCAATACGAAGGCTATTAGTGACGTATATCCCCACGTCGTTGAGTGAAAATTAAGAGAGAGAGTGGTACTTACTGAAGTCGTGCGTTCGATTCATCATGTAGAAGTACAGACAGACTCACATGTTAAATCTATCGATGCTCACGATCCTCATGTTGATATGATGTGGAAGTTTGGAGAGCGAAGTGCCAATTCAGGTGTCCTCCGCGTCATTTGGCCATGCTCAAAATTACGAGGTTCGTTGCCAATATCCCTCATATTGTTCCTGTGTGAAACGCTATCAACAGTCAATCAAATAACTAACTCGAATATTGTATTCACCATTAAAATGTAACTAAAAATTGCAAGAATAGTTTGTAGTCAGTCCTCTGGTGATTTGAGAATGACACTATATCCCAAAAACCAGCTCTGATAAAATAAATTCGTTATAACAATGCAAATTTTTTTCATATTCGTGTTTTCAGTTTTATTGGGCAAATATTATATATAAATGTAGATAAACATTACTCTTTTTTTTCTATTTTAAATGTGATGAAAAATTAAATAAATTAAAAATTCGCTTTCAAATAGAGTTTTTAAAAAACTGAATTGCGTTTTTTTAAAATTTTTGACGAACTCTATAATTTTACCCCATGATTTATTTTTTTAAAAAAACCTTGGAAATCTTCGTGTTTTTTTTTTCTTTTTTCCCCAAAATTGTAAAAGATTCTTTAATAAAAATTCAGGGGCTTTGGTTAAAGAAAATAAAGAGAACTCATCTTCCGGAAAATAATCTTTTGCATTATACTTTCAAAAATTACAAAGAATTTCTTTTCAAGAAAGATTTGTCTCGAACGTCTGTTGCACAGACACATTGTTAAATAACATGCTAATTAAACCCACCATTCCACACCTCTGTTTCCATGGAGATTAATTATTATATCTATATGCATACTCTCTCTCTGATAAGTTTGGGGGGTTTAGAGTATCACAAACACATTAAATAAGAAAGAAATTCTTTTTAAAGAAAGGATGCCTTATAGCATTTAATACACATTGTTCTGGAAAATTCTTTTCAAAGGAATTTTTATTCGCTCATTTTAATAATTCATTTGCTTCAGTATTGATTTTGTAAATGGAACAATTCAAAGACTTTGTCTTTACAACAAAATTATAATCGATTCAATGAATCGGTATTTCATTCTCTCTTTTCACTTTTAACTGAGAAACAAAGTACACAGTGTCACGCACATTTATAATAGATATTTCTTAGCAAATAGTGTATTTTTTGCTGTTGTTTATTTATTCGCATCATCATTGCAATGAAACAACATATTGAGACAGATTCCAAGTTTTCTATCTCCTTATCTAGTCTCCTAAAATGTCCCGTTCTTCTAATTTTCATACTATGCTATGTGGAAATCCGGACGAATTTTATAATGGGCTAAATTCATGTGACGTCATAGTCACATAACTAGAATCACGTTTTTCCAGCCAATCAGTTCATGAATTCACGTGGCGTCATAACAACATAATAAATACAATGGGCTCAATTCACGACAACCACATGATGAAGAGAAACACGTGTTCTCCATTCAATTCAAAACAGCCATCGAACTAATTGTATTTGCACCCATTTGTAAAATTTGGGTAAAATTTCAAATTTTATAATTGGTTAAAAATGTGTTCAATGTTTTAAAAAATAAATTTCTTCAAAAGATTTTAAAATTAAAAATAAATCTTATTTTATTCATGTACTTTCAAATAAAATGCATTTTGTGTACCTATGTGCATTATTGTTGTTGACAAATTTGTATTTTTTAAGAGAAAGTTTCTGCAAAGATCAAAAGTTGGCAACAACGAAGGACATGAACTGATTACATGGAAACAAGTTATTGCTTTTATCGTGTGACTATGCCGTAACATGAGATTTTGAATTGATTGGCTGAAAACACGTGGTTATCTTTATCACGTGACTATGACGTCATATGAATTGAGTCCATTAACTGTCTCCAGTCAATCACTTCATGCGCTTCGCTATTGCCAATTTTTGCTTTTCACAGAAACTTTCTTTTAAGAACGACACATTTGTTAACAATAATAATGCATATAGTTAAACAAATTGTGCTTGATTTAATGTTCCATTTTAATATAAGAATTTTTTTAAAATTCGGATTGTGTGTGACTTTTTGATGAATCTTAATACTTGAACATTTTTATCCGATTATCAAATCTGACATTGCATTTTCATTTTACAAGTAGAACAACAAGCACAAGTTAAGAAACAGTTTTGAATTCTATGGTTAACATGTAATTGCATTTATCATGTGACCGCGACTAATATTCAGCCCAATACAACATCTCCCATAATTCCTCACGGCATACCTCGCCACAAATGAGTTTCGAACTTTGACCCACCGGCCACATGGCTGGAGTTCGATCGGCGGAACCCTCCACATAGGTTAACTCAAAGCAAGTCAAAGTTACTTATGAAAACTGCATTTGTATATTAATTTTTTTTTAAAAAAAACCAGTTTCCTGCAATAAAAGTTTTATAAGTAACAGAATAATTTTAAAAAAATAGTTTTGTCAAATATTTTTTAAAATTAAAAATAATATTTTATATTTGTTTTTAAAATAACTCCTGAATGTATTTTGATGTTAATTACAGATTCTAATTATAAAATTCTGTATTCATTTCATTGAATCTTTCAATAACCTGATAGATGAAATAGAGGCAACGCGGATAGCGGTTTCGATCTGGTATTTCCGAAAACTATTGTGCAGCGAAGAGGACAATGTACGTTAAATCTATGGGTTGATTTATACAGTAAGGGACCAATTTAGAAGAATGTGGTTTAAAGCAGTGTTTCTCTGAGTTGCAATATTCGAATTTTCATCGCGCCCCCCTCATACAATGATAATGTATTGAACTCAGTAATACTATACTTTGAGGCTAAAACTACGGAACGACTTTAACCTCTTAAGCGCCCCTGGTGTATATAACCGTCTCGCTAAGCCAAAGCATTTATTTCCCGGACGTATATATACGTCTTTCCGAAGTACGATCTTTTCTGTGTACTGCTGTCCATAAAATTATTCCGAAGGCTCTGGAATGCCTTGACAATGTTTGCAAAGGATTTACTTATTTCAGATTACTTTGCTGCTTCTTTATTCCTCCCTCCCCTCAGTATATCACATATGCGCTCCTACGTCGAAAACGGTTCCTATTGGGAAGCGAATCACGTAACTGTTAGTCGGTAGTTAAGGGATTAATTATAAACCGAATAAAATTATCAAGATAACTGTTAATTTTTGGTTATAGTTATATATAGGACAACCCCCATGGGGTCATTGATAATTAATAAACTTGTTCTTAATTTAGTATTGTTAAATTAATTATAAAATACATTGTGTAGCACTGATACATTCATAAGTGTAATATATCAGTGTAAATGTGTATTTTATTTTTTATTATACCAGAATGTATTTTGTTTGCTTACTCTTTCAGTACATTAATAATTTTTTAAATAATCTTTTGTTTTCGACTTTTAAAAAAACGCTGGGTTTAAAGTAAAGAGACGTGTTCACTGAGTTAACCAGTCCTTTTACTAGTTCGAAAATAAAGAACCGAAAAATATTTAAAAAATTTATAGAAATATTTTAAACTTCTGGGTTTAAATAAGATTAAAAATATTTTGAAACACTTAACTAAAAACATTAGAAAATTTTCGACATTACAAAGTTTTTAAAATTCCGATTTAACACTGAGAGATGAATAAGATACTGAACAATTGTTCATTCAAATAAGTAGATAATTCAATGATTGAATATTTCAATAGGGTTCTTAAATTCTTCCTTTTTTATATTACTGTTTTACAGGAGCGAAATAAAACTAATAACATTTAGAAAAAAATGATTTCTTAAAAAAAGATTTATATATATAAAAAAAACGTCTTAAAGATAATATTGATAATGGAACATTCGTACTTTTAATTACTATCTTCAAAATGTGTGTGTGTGTCCACTGCATTTATTCAACTAGCTCAAATATACCAGTATCTAAAATTTATTACTATCTTGGTGGCTGTCGTGTAAAATGAGTACGTATCAACATTCCCTTCTCATCCACAATCCACAAAACATCATTTTTTTGAGGGAAAAGATATTTTGTAAACTGAGTAAATTTTTTTAAAGGGCCCAAAGTTAAAACAGATATGCATTTCGGATTTGCTTGTGATTTTTGTGAGGCATAAACAAGATTTATTCCTCAATTATTCTCTTGATGCATGTAGCTTCAAATTTCCTTAATAGTTTTATTTTTCTTTATTTACTATACGTTTTGGTTAAGTCAAAATAAATAAGTAAGGCGACTTATTTTGCAGAGGTTTGAACCAAAGTTAAATTAGAAAAATTATGCTTATTTAAAAAGGATTAAAAATAATTAGCTTATTTAGCTAATAAGTTAATTTAGAAAAGCATAAGCTAATTTGGAAAATATTATTTTCTATGTAACTGTTATTTTCATTTGTTTAATAGTAGCGAACCACTGCTCTAGCTAGTGTGAGGGTTGGTGAAATGAAGAGCCATCATTAAAAAAAGGGTAACTTTTATTTCATGACCTTTCAGTTACTATCAACTTTTAATAAAGGTAATTGCAAACGAGACAGTTTGAAGACTTCTCTAAATATTTATACTCGTATAATGAAAGAATACTAATCATTAAATGCAGATACTCAGCTTGATTCCTTGAACCATTGTAATGCATTTGCCTGTGGGTGATGCCTTACTTCTAAGTTATCCTCGTGACGTAGGGGTGTGGAAATGGATGAAGAACTAGTCGTTGCCATAATCTTAACATCTCTTTATTGAGATCTTAACTTAAACACTATACAATGATAATATTTATATTTTAACTTAGCGGATCTGAAGTGAAGAAGCACACAATACGTATTACCAAATAAGCGCGACCTAACACTATATTTAACTTTACCACCTATTCCTAATCTCAGTATATACACAGTTCCTAGTATTAATTTGAACGATCCTACCTCTATATCTTAGGTAAGCAGTAAGTCACTTGAATCCTCAATGAAGTTATGGTTTATCTCGTGTGGAAAATGGTATCCACCTTGACTTGAACACACTGGCACGAATAGCTGAGCATTTGAATATCGGATAACTTCTAACTTTAACACTCCTAACCGCAGACTAGCATAATCACTTCCCGAAAGCCACCCCACTTACGCTAAACTTCTACTATTTAAAGGGTTCTTAATTTGCATAATCACGCTTCGCTTCTGGATTTGGTTGGAAAGAATTTGCCTTTTTCGGCCCCAAAGAACCCAAGAGGACAATTAATAGAAAGCGCGATGAGCCCGTCACACCATGAGGTTCTTAATCCCTTTTACCGGATATAATAACGATTTAAATGTTTAGTCTAACAACAACACGTCCATTTGCTATTTTCCTACGCGAACTCAATTCCCTTATTTGCATATATCGCGGTTCCTTTACAGACATGGTTCTCAAATCAAAAAATTAATTGGAAAAGTAAGTGCTGGTTTGTCTATTGGGCGCTTGGGGGCCTAGGGACCCGGGACCCGGAGAGGACAAGGATAAGTTGGGCTTAGCCAGATTTTCTGGTTATAAATTTCGATCCTCCTATGCCAAAGGGGCCTGTAGATCATCTGCGCCCAGGGCCCGAAATGAGCTTAAATCGGCACTAGGAAAAGTTACCTCTACGGGATTAGTAAAAGGGCGTGGAGAGAACCCGTTACGTAATTGCTATTTTGTTCAATATTATAACACCAAATGATAAAATTTACGGCAAATAAAAAGAAATGAATATTTAAATTAAAATTAATTAGTGAATATCCTAAATATCTACAGATATATTTTCCTGTTATATTATCCAATAAATATTGACAATTTAAAAAACTTAAAATATATTTTCAGTTAATTCAGATAAAAACTATAATTATAATTATTTTATTCATCACATTAATTGAAGTATTCTAAGCAATCAGGATTTTTGACATCAGTTTTTTTTCTGGATTTTGTGAATCTTGATTAAATTTTTAAGAAAGAAACCAAACGCTTATTTAAATAAAATTTATATTTCTTTTTATTTGATTAATCTTTTTTGATGAAAATTTACAATTCTTATTGTTTTCTCTAGACATTACAAAATAAAATAATTAAAGTTACAAACATTGGAATAACTTAAAAAATATTACAAATTTTCATAAAAAAATGCCGATAATTCGTTTTAAAATTAAATTGATCACTTTTTTAAAAAACATTTTTAAAATTTAAACTTTTTTTAATTTTTTTATAAGCTTTGATCAAGTCTTCTACTTACCAAGTTCTGGTTTTCGGTCTCTATGGATACTTATGATACTTGAATCACATCATTCTTAGAGAAAAAAAATCTGATACAGCGCTTTTGTCCTAGAAAATTATGAGTTTTATTTTTGTAACTAAGTTTTCCTAAACATTAAATTTGTTTCGATGGTGAATTTTTTTTTTAAAAAAAGAAGTTACAATTATATTAACACGCCTTTATTAGTTTCACCTGTATGTAGCTGGATCTTTGAACTCGATTTTTACTCACTTTAAAAGGTCAGATTAATTCGAAATTTTGCACGCTTGTCAAGTACCGAAGACAATACAATAATTTCAAAATTTTGTTCCATTGTCCTGATTAGGATTAACGATTTCCCATTTCCAGATTTGGTGACTAATTCTAGATCCCATTTCCAGATCCCATTTCCAGATTTGGCAACTAATTTCAGATTTGACGACTAAAAGATTTGGCCACTACCCTAAAGCGAAACGCTCATGGTTAATACAAATACACAACAAACAAAAGAGATTGATTCATCAATAAATAAATGATAGTTTAAACAACTAAAAAACATACTTTTATTGCAGATCGAACAACAAAATGAAAAATAAGTTATAGTTAAAAAAAACTAAAATGTTTTTATAGTTAATCGAACTAAAAAGTTAAAACTAATTCTTAATATAAAAATGAAATGATTAACGAGAAAATGAAAGTCATTGTGGTAAAAGCGATTAGTGCTTGATATCAATTGTTATAATTTCTTACTATTTCTATTCCGAAATGCATAGTTAGTGTAAAAATATAGTACAAAGCACCCCCCACACACACACATACGCGCGCTTTTACTATTATGAAATTAATTTTATGGTTAGTCATTTTATTCTTATATTAAGAATTATTTTTTACTTTTTAGTTCTATTTACACACACACACTATAAAAGCGTGTTTTTTAGTTTTCTTAAACTATAATTTATTTTAAAAAAGTACAATTACTTTAGAAATATACTTCAAATATCCAGGAATTCTCTCGTAGGATTGTGTGGTTTACCATGGGAACGTCTTTTTCACAAGTCGCCAAAGGATGCTACACGTGATATCATAGCAACCCACCCTACTTTTTCGAATGCGGCACAGCGTTGATAGGTTTGCTCTTCTATTTCTTTTCTTTAGAAATAATCAATAGAACCTTAAAGTATACATTTTACACTATTTAAGAACAGTTCATTAGCAACAAATTGATACCTCTGGATTAAAAAATCAATACTGCACCGAAATTATACGTATTTTAATGAAATTGATTTTGCTTGTCTCAAGAGATGATAAATAAGGGCTTTTTCGTATAAAAGTATAATCTTTTTATGAATTGACATTTATCAATTATACCTGATGTTTTTCAATTTTGTACAAGATTTATTATAATTTTAAATCAATATTTATTATAATTTTAAATAAAATATTTATATATATATATATATATAATTGCTAAACAGAATTTTTGTTAGAAAATTATTTGTTATTTTTCCTAGCTTAGATTTTTAAATATGTTTTAAATAAGCGTAAACCACATAAACAAAATACATTCCAAAATAAATTTTCTTCGATTCATAAAAATAACATTCAAACAAAAACTACGGAGTAAGGAACATGAAAATAAAATAAATAAATAACTCTTACTTTGCAGATTTCTTAGCACATAAAAATAAAACACAGAACATATGCTATTTTGATTACTTTCCAACTATTAGAAAGTATAATCTCTGACTTAATCAATAAATATTTGTATCTTTTGGATTTGTTACAGAAAAGTTTTGTCTTCCTTTGAAAAATAAAGCATGAAGTAAACTACAACTGTTTGAGTCTATAAATAGGACTTTTCATCAATTAAATTATACAAAATTCGCACTTTACAAGAGGAAGTGTACATCTCTTTTCTGTGAATACTTTTATGCAGGAAAAATGGCGCTACATTTTTTTAGAATCAGTCATAGAAATAATCAAATGATATATAGCTTTTGAAAATGACCAAATCGTTTGTACACAAAAGAATTTTAAAAATTTAATACCGTACTTGTAATATTTAAAATTAAATTGCATTACTCTGTACTATTATATAATCAAAGTAAGATTTAGTTGAATTTAATAGAATATGTACGTATACCTACAAACAGAGAACTACAGTCTAGTGCAAATATGACAAAATTCTGAGAAATCAAATGCGTTTTTATGTACATTTTTTCAGTTTTCATAAATAATATAAGAAATTTTATATAAATAATCAAGTAAACTTTAAAAGAAAAATAATTCAATAAAAATCCATATTATATATATATATCCATATTATATATATATATCCATATTATATATATATCCATATTATATATATATCCATATTATATATATATATCCATATTATATATATATCCATATTATATATATATATCCATATTATACATAAAAAACTATTACTCTGATATCATTGAAAGCCTTCTATTTTTTAATATGGTATATTATGATAAAACATTATTATTTTCATCGCTTATTAAAGTTTCATTCTTTCTTTTTATCGTTTATATTATTATTTTAACTTCAAACTATATCGCTACATAGTAATTGCAATTGTAGAATGTTGATCCTCTACCTAATTATTATCTTTGTTTTGATGTATTTTGGGAAATTAAGTTGCAATTGGCAACATTAGAGTTTTTTTTATGTTGTTCTAAATTTTATGAGAATAAAAATAGTTTTGAGTTGTTATTCGTGTGTTTTAGAGAATTAATAACTACTAACTAACTAGAGAATTAATAATTTTTAGAATTTTTACGTCATTCATGCTTTTTGAGTGTTATTTTTTAGATGTAAAGCACTAGATTTTACACTGACTATAATCACAATTCTTTTGATCTCGAATTCATAACGGAACATGAATGATTAAACGGCAACAGCTCATCATTTCTTTTTAAAAAATGTTTTTAAAGTTATTTGTCTCGCGAACACTTATTTAACCACTTCCCAGTATTGCCTGAATGCCCCTCGGGCAGTTCCCTGATTTTCCAGAGCGCCGCTCGGGCAACACTTTTTCTACACTAATCGTCTGATTTGCCCGTGTTTTTTGCTCGCTTACTGTGGAATGTTTTACAGATGTCTTTAATAGTCGAGTAAAGTTAGGATTACAAAAAAAAATGTCTTACGCCGGTTTTTAGATTAGGTTTTACTGCATTCTTTTAGACAAGTTAAGACGAGAATTTTCTTTTTACAAGTTACAAACACTATTTCTTTTAAATTTTGAGCTTAAAATAGAAGAAAAATGAGTGATTATGAGAGGCTCACATAAAAGAAAATACTTCTGATATTGACTCAGATAGTGAGTCTGAAATTTCTGTAAATGATTCTCTTGACGTAATGAAAGTTTGTTATCTCGAACTTCTTGTAACGGCGTGGCACATAGTGCACTAGGAGGCTTGACACATAGCACTCGATAGACTAGAAAGAGGGCGCTGCTGGGAACTGTTTTGGCCATTGAGAGGGAAAGAGAGAAGAAGAAGGTGGTCTCGAACGTGAAAATGGAGGACGATGCCTGTAGTTCCCTATGCGATTTATAATTGTAAATAGGGATAAATATAGAGATGTGTTTTGAAGAAAATAATAAAAATGGTAAATCAGGTTTGTTTGAGTGATGATTAATTCAACGACAAGACGATCTTACATTCTCTAGTGATGGGGAAAGGGAAAGTTTAGGTGACATAACTCAAGTTCGGGTCTTTTGTGAACTTGCTATTAGTAATCCTCCCATATCACCCCGCGCTTTTTTTTCACTGCAAACCCTGCAGTTCATTTGAATATCGATTTAGGCAATAGAAAACAGTTTCTTGATATTTTCTTTAATGATAACCACCTTGAATTGATAGTTTCTGAAACTAATATATATAAATATGCAGATCGGATTATTCGAAATAGTAATCTACGAAAGAAAAGAAGAGCAAGGAAATGGGAACCAGCATCCAAAAACGAAATTCGGGTTTTTATCGTTTGGAATATATTACAAGAAGTCGTGAAAAAGCCTGATGTGGAGCAATATTGGAGTAAGAGACATTCAACAACAACGCCATTTTTCTTTCAAAAATTATGTCTTACTGGCGCTTTTATCTTATTCGCCGATATTTACATTTTTCAGATGGTGCAAAATTTGACGCTGAAACACATGAGTGTCTAAAATTACAAACACTGTGGCCGGTAATCAAACATTTGAATTCTCGTTATTGAGAAATTATTACACTTGAAAAAGATGTAACAATAGATGAAAACTTGATGTTGTTCAAAGGAACATTACACTGGAAACAGTATTTGCCTCTAAAAAGGTCACGATTCGGCATAAAAAGCTTTGTTTTGTTTGAATCGAAGTCCGGTTATGTATATCAATTTATTATATACACAGGAAAAGATACTCTTATTGATGATGATTACCAGCATTTGTGTAAGTCTTCTCAAGTAGTGATAATATTTATATGCAGTCACTGTTGAATGAAGGATATTGCCTGACAGATAATTGTTTGCACTTCACCAGAACTTGCAGATATACTTCTAAATTATCATACAGATATGCACGGAACATTGAAACTTAACAGAAAAGACGCGTACCAAAAACGTTGCAGTAAAAAAAAAATTTAAAAAAAGAGGAATTATGTGCATACCAAAGAGGGAAAGTATGCATCATCAAGTGGATGGATAAAAAAGTCGTATCTCTGTTATCAACTATACATAGCCCTGTGACGATTATAGTACTATATTACAAGGATGAAGTCAGACGGAAATCGCAGGTTGTTATGGAATACAATAGCACGATGGGAGGTGTAGATAGAATGGATCAGCATCTCACAAATTACCAAATAACAAAGAAAAAAAAAGAGACAAGAAATATTACAAAAAAATATTCTTCCATCTTTTAGATATATCATTGTAGAATGTTTTCGTTTTATATCAGAAACTGGGAGGAAAATTATCTCATTTGAATTTTAGTCCTGATATTATAGATCGCCTTATTGAAAGACATGGGCGGTAAATGAGTAAAAAGGACGACCAGGAATTTTCCCAGTCCCATACGATTGATTGAAAAACACTTTAAAGAAGTGATTCCTCCCACCGACAAAAAATTGAGACCAACAAGGCAATGTTTTGTATGTTGTTCGAAAAGAAACGATTTTGGAAAACGGGTGAGAAAAGAAACACGATATTTTTGCCTCCTTTGCGATGTTGGACTATGCTTATCTCCCTGTTTTAAAATTTACCGTACAAAAGCAGAATTTTAAGAGAATAATTAACTATAAGAACAATGTTATCTTTTTAAATCTAATATACATTTTTGTAAAGTGTTCTTTTGAATTTACTTATTTCTTCGGAAAAAAGCCAACTTTATGGAAAGAAATATTTTTTCAATGAAAATAAAAAGTAGCATAATTCTTTAATATTTATGACATTTCTGACTGCTGATTTGAGTTTATGTGATTGATTTCATCTTAGAAATGTTAACAAAAAATATGCTTATTTTTGACATAATATGACAGAAAAAAGGAACTGTTAAGTGGTTATAAAGGGTTTATTTTTGTTTCATGAATTAAATTGAACGAAAACTTTTATTTGACTATAATAGTGGACATTTTACACTCAGTTTCGGCCAGTGTTACATAATACTTATTTAACGTTATTTTACTTCGTTATAAATGTTCTTGTATTAAAGAAAAAAATTCATTATTCTGCTTGCTTTGATAAAAAATTTTTTAAAAGGATAAATAACTCTTTTTCAAAACCACACTTAAATTCATTAAATTTGTTCAATTAAATTAAATTTCCTGGTCTCTTTAAATAGCACAAAGCTTCAGCGAAAGTCCATCACAGAATTCGTGAGATTTATGTTGTCAACATTAAGACCATTCGGAACTCAAATGTTTACGAAAAGGGATTATAGGAGATTAGTGCTCAGGGACGTGAGTGAAAGGTCTTAATTATTTGTTCAATTGTGTTACATCCATCCATCCCTACGGAATTTTCTCACTTGAACAGCTAGTATAATTCATCTGGTATTAAATATTCCCTTCGTAGTTGATAAATTATTGTAGATGTACTCTTAAAGGAAGTTATCACGCTGATTGGACTTTTTCCAATTAAAACCTATTAAAATGTAATTATTCTTTATGCTATGTAACGTTCTCTTAACATCCCCCCCCCTCCAGAACATCTATTCATTAATTCTTTCTCTTGTGATATTCTGGTAGAAAGAGGGAAAAAATGTACGATATACCGTGTTTTGATGCTATATAACATCATGCTTAGTTCTTTTTTTCTTTCAAAAATATGCTTCAGTAACTGCATTTGATATTGCAAATGAAGTTCTTCATTATAACCTCCTATTACCTCCATGTCTTCATAGTATGAAAAATTAAATTCAATTATTAATTAGACTGATTGAATTTTATTATAACTTTTCAATGTCATCATTGTATTATTATTATTTGTTTTACAAGTTATATTCATCATTATTTTCCATTTACTGAATGGAATCACGGTTCCCACAAATTATGGAGACAAACTCAATGACCTAGCGGCCGGCTTTGTTTATACTAGCCTTGGGTTAGATTCGAAAAACAATTAAAGACCCACCGTGAGCTGATACAATCTAAATCTGTCGATGCTTCAAGTTCTCCCGTTGGCGTCTTGTAGAACTTTAGAGAGAGGGTTGTGCCTCAGGTTTCGTCTTGTCACATGACCGTGAACCAAAATGAGATAGCCCGTTGACAATAACCCTGTTATTGTTTCAAAGTGCGATTTTATACAATAAACACTCATTCACTAAATTAGAAGGTTTCATAAAAGGGGAGAATTAATAGAAGAGAGCTGAATATATATAAAAAAACCACCATTGAATTAATTGAATCTGAATAAACATCGTACTTCATTCATCATTTATTAGTATGCTTTTTCATTCCTCTCCTATATATTTAATTTCTTTCATGACCTTTAGAGCCCTATTTACACGGGTCAGTTTGTGCCACTCATAACAGAAGAAGCAGACAGTTGTCTTCACCTTAAGTGCCCGTTCAAACGAGTCCACTTGTGCTGCACGTAGTCAACTGGCACTCTTCCAGCAGTAAAGCTTTCTAAAACCACATTCTTCTATCCACTAGTTCAGTGGTCCCCAACCCCCGGTCCGCAGACCGATACTTGTCCGTGGATAAAATGGTACCGGGCCACCCAAGGAACATTAAATTATTTCTATTTTATTTACTGGAGTGTCTTTTTCTCATTTTTGTGCGACTTTCCATTGAAATCACTTTATATACATATTTTGGCTTAACTTTGTTTTATTCTGAAGTAATATTAAATTAAAGTTAATAAATAAAAACACAATCTATAATATAAACAATCAGCATCCTACCCTCAGAGGGACAGCGGTAAAATTATCATACGTTAACCGGTTCGCGGCGATGAAAAGGTTGGGAAACACTGCACTAATTGACTCAACTAGAAGGATATCGAGGAAAGTACGCTCTTCACATGCCGTTACTTGTGTATTCAAAATGACGAAAGCATTTTATTGCTTCTTTGGACTTAGTCATTGTACCGATGAGAGATTGTGGACTTCGCTAAGACCTACGACACTGCCTTTGTATCAGAGTGTGAAAGGAATTTTCTCCCCTTTTCGTAGTAGAGGTGTGGTAACAAGAAACAAATTGACTGGCAAAAAGTTGCCTCGTGGGAAGTCAGCCCTAGAAAGGGTAATATGTGTGTGACTGCATCAGCATATTCATATTCCATCAGTGCAAGTGGTGGCAGTAACTGAGTGGCCATGGTCGCGAATTCATGGTTGGCTTTGTTTCTGACTAGTCGAGAGCTCAAGTTAGATGCCATTAAAAATCCTTCATGTATAGAAATGTTGATGTATATTAAATCTATCAAGACTATACATATAAGTTCTAACACAGGCACATTTTGGAGCAACACAATGACTATTGATGTCATCCTTGAAATATTATGCAATTTTCAATACAATGTAAAGGAATGTTATAAAAGCACAATATCAGAAAACAACAATGTAAAGGGTGTTTTTTTAGATGTATAGAACTTTAAATTGCAATAAAACAACGATGTATTATTCGATTGACAAGAATTTTTTTTATTCGAAAGATAATTTTGTGGCATTACATTTTAAATATGATTTCTGGCATATGACTGCCACGGCTGGCTCGGATGTAGTCCAATCTGGACGTCCAATTTTCGATGACTTTTTCCAACATTTGTGGCCGTATATCGGCAATAACACGGCAAATGTTGTCTTCCAAATGGTCAAGCGTTTGTGGCTTATCCGCATAGACCAATGACTTTACATAGCCCCACAGAAAATAGTCTAGCGGTGTTAAATCACAAGATCTTGGAGGCCAATTCACAGGTCCAAAACGTGAAATTAGGCGGTCACCAAACGTGTCTTTCAATAAATCGATTGTGGCACGAGCTGTGTGACATGTTCCGCCGTCTTGTTGGAACCACAGCTCCTGGACATCATGATTGTTCAATTCAGGAATGAAAAAGTTAGTAATCATGGCTCTATACCGATCACCATTGACTGCAACGTTGTGACCTTCATCGTTTTTGAAGAAGGATTCCACCAACCCATAAAGCGCACCAAACAGTCAGTTTTTCTGGATGTAACGGTGTTTCGACATACTCTTGTGGATTAGCTTCACTCCAAATGCGGCACTTTTGTTTGTTGACGTAGCCATTCAACCAGAAGTGCGCTTCATCGCTAAACAAAATTCGCTTATGAAAATCGGGAACAACGGCAATCTCGTTTTGGGCCCATTCGACGAATCTATGCCTTGCTTGATGATCGTTTTGATGAATTGTCAAACCAAACTGAGAATAAATCACTTGACAGCTGTTAAATCGGTCGCCATCTTCGAAAGTAATGTCAACTTAAACTTCTATACTTGGAAAAAAAACACCCTATATCTTACTTTTTTCTGTGCATAATTCTCTATTTTTGTATATTAAGTTATCTTTTCAAGTGTTTGAATTATTCAATATAGATGGTCCACATTGGAACTGTTTATTGCCAAGTACCGAACTGAGATGCTTTCACGTCTATTTTAAGAACTATTACTTTAGCTCATGCTATGTAGATTTGCTTATAAGAACATTCAGTGTCTCGTAAGGGAAAATTTGCAGTGCTGATATATAACTGCCGTATTTACTTTAATCTAAGCCGCCATCGATTCTAAGCTTCACCCCCAATTCTCTACACGTTTTTGAGAAAAAAAAATTAAAAAATGGTGTAAAAGGTTCATATAATACCGATAATTAAGAAATTAAAAAAAAAACTGTAGTGATAGATAATAGTAAGTTAATAATTTATTTATTTTATCAGTATTCCAAACTTTCAATTGCATACACTAGTATATAATTACTCTAACCGTCAGTATCATGTTTCGAAAATGATTCGTCACTTCCATTGTCACAGTTGTCATCGGAATTGTTGTTGGTATCGCCATGCTCCCACACAGTATTGTCTTCCGGCCATCTAATGCATTTGTTACGTAATATTTTTATAAAATAATTATTAAAGACTGTTGAACATTTGCAAGCAAAAATTATAACATTTCGTGTACACCATCGAAGTATATTTGTTTCCACCATGTTAAATTTTCAGTGGCAGCTGTTCTGGTTCCGTTTTTTTTCTGCATATAAAATTGCCTCCTTTTTCATATTTGTGTCTCAGTGAAATCCTTTGATACTATTGCCGATATCTTTGATGTTTAGATGATTAGAAGAAAGAGTATACAAAAAAATTTCCTAAATACGAGCAGACAACGATGTTTAGGATAGATTGCAGATAAACACAGCGGAATGACACAAATCATCAATACAGGTCTGTCGACCACGGGTGAGAGGAGGCTCGAGTAAAAAACAGACATGATCTAAGTTAACTACTTTTTATTCAGGCTGTAGCACCAATGAGAATTTATGTGAGAATGCATAAATATATATATAATAAAACTCTTATAAATCTTATTAGGTAGAAAGATCACTTATCTTATTTATTATCTTGAATGTTCTTGCTGCCAACTTGCTAAATCGTCAGCCGTAAGGTGGACGACTTCCATCTTTCTATGAACCCTTCCCTTTGGAATTACGAATTATTACGAAATGCGACTACCAGTCGCTCACACTTTGCTTTCCGCTTAGGACCAACTTTTAATCATCACCCTGCCTACTCCACGACTAGCACTTAATAGAAGTTTTCCTTTGTATAAAGTCAAGTCCTCTCTACAGAAAGTGGTTTTAAATTAATGTCACAGTTAAAAAGAGTATTTTCCCCAAGACGATTAGTTGATAGAAGCCCGAAAAGAACCCGTTACAAGTGGACAGAACGGACCATTACATTTTTCCTTTTAAAAGGGGTGGAAATTCAATTTCTCTCATCCAACAAATATTTTGCCTTCAATTCTAAGCCACACCCGATTTTCAGTGTTATTAACACTGGAAAAATAGCGTGGCTTAGATTCGAATAAATATGGCAATTTTATAAAATTTTTATCAAACTAAATTGTTACTTATTTTTATTATGCTGAAGATAGATTAATGTTTCTTCCCCATCACTTTATTGTTATTATTAAGCTATTGAACACATATACATAACTATATTTGTTTTATTTATCATGTCCTACGATTAATTAAATTCTATCTATAAAACACCTAATTTTTTTTTTAAAAAAATTGCATTAATTCCTTTAAACCATAGGTTTCCAACCTTTCTCGATCTGGCATTCCCCTTTTCTAGTGAATATTTCGATATCGCCCCCCTCCTACTCCAGAAAAATAAGAGCGTACAAATTTTAATTTAATTTAAAAAAAAATATTCTATTACTAATAGAATATATTTTTTAATTTAGTTTTTTTCTAAAGTCCCCAATCTTTTTACTTGCAAATCTGAAATAGCTATTGACACTAATATACAATTTTAAATACACACAATCAACATAAGGTAACCAGTATTAAAGTTAACTATAATCAGTGTGTTTTTATAGCTTTTTTCTACTATATTTAGTTAATATGTCCATGCCCCTCCATACCATCTTTAAACCCAATAACTTATTTTGGGTCTTTTGCTGCCCCCCTGAAAGCCTCAAACGCCTACAAGGGAGCGTTATTGCCCACGTTGAGAACCTATGCTTTAAACCAGTGTTTCGCAACCTTTTTATCGCCGCGGACCGGTCAACATTTGTTAATTTTACCGCGGCCCGCTGAGGGGGAGAATATTGATTTTTCATATTTAAGACTATTTTGATTTAATAATTTTAGTTTAATTGTATTTAATCGTGACTTCTGAATAAAATATAGCTACAGCAGAAATGAATATAAAGTGATTTAACAAGGAATATTAAGGTATCCGACTACGTTCGGAACCGGGATTTTAAAAAAGCGCATAAATGGATGATTTTCATGATATTTAGTGTCCCTTAGATTAAAATACATGTATAAGATTGTTTTAAGGACATTTTGACAAAAAAATTATTTAAATAC
The DNA here is from genome assembly GCA_019973935.1 of Trichonephila clavipes. NCBI lineage: Eukaryota > Metazoa > Arthropoda > Arachnida > Araneae > Nephilidae > Trichonephila > Trichonephila clavipes. Next base: position 1,349,792 of record BMAU01019665.1, read on the forward strand.
AATATTTTGGCAAAAAATTAACTTAGAATAACCTTTTTTTCAAAATGTTTTTTTGTGAAAAATGCTTTTACTATAATAATATTTTGCCTGTATATAGCTCTGACCTCTATACAGAGGCTTAACTATGATTTTTGAAAACTTCACATTATTTTCAGAGTTACAACCCATTGAAATAATTATCGGCGTTTTTTTTCTTAAAATTTCTCCCCTCTGTTGTCGTAAAACATGGATAAACCCACTTCTATGTTATATATTTTAAAAATTCTAGTTCAGCCTCTGTATAGAGGTCTGAGCTATATGCAAGCAAAATATCATTATAATAGGAGCATTTTTTATAAAAGGAGAATGTTTTGAAAATTGGTCATTCTATGTTCATTTTTTGTCAAAATATTGCACTTAAATAATTTTTATTGTAATACTATTCTTAAAACAATTTTATATATATATTATAATCTAAGTGACACTGAATACCATAAATATTATCCATTTATACGCTTTTGCAAATTCCCGGTTCCGAACGTAGTCGGATACCTTAAGTGATTTTCATAATAAATAGCCGAAACCTAAGAAAAACATACGACAGTAAATAAGAGAAAAATAATTTAATGTTTTTGTGCGGACCAGTAGTATTTGATCCACGGACCCGTACAAGGTCCGCAGACCGGGGTTGTGGAAGACTGTTGCTTTTAAACGATAACAAATGCAATTTAATAGGGCATGCATTTAATGTACCAAAAAAAGTCTGCGAGAATCTGGTTCCCAATTTAATAGGGCATGCATTTAATGTACCAAAAAAGTCTGCGAGAATCTGGTTCCCCGTAGAAGTTTCTGTAATTTGAAAAATCTCTGAATGAATTTAAGCAATAATCATAAGAATGGAAAATTAACATTCAATTATAAAATGCATGACATTGGCAACATGGTTTATTATTTATCAGGGTCATAATTCAACTCCTCCACTTCCGCGGCAGGCTGAGATAAGAAAGAAAACTGTCAATATGCCCAGAAGGGTCAGATAAAGTTATTTTTCATCGCCTAGATATAGAGAATTACGACATTCCTTTTAAAAGTGATTTTATTACGGTATATATGCTGATTATATTTATAAATTACTTTATATAAATTATATTTATCTCAATTAATTAAAAATCAATCCCCCCGCATTAAAAAAGCTGCACTTTTTTAATAATAGCAGTAAAACTGAGATGTGATCAAAGTTTTAAAATATTAAATCATGTTAATACACATTTGGAGTGAGTAGTACAACATTTTAGCTCTGTTTTTTCTTCTAGTTGATGAGCATCTTTTCTAGTTTTATTCCCTTTAAAAATGAGATTTATTTCTAAAAAATACTTATGAAGTTAGTATTATTAAAGTATTCGTTGTTTATCAGATGCCATGTTAAGGATTTACTGGATAAAAGGATAAATAAAGTGTTAAAAGTATAAAAATAGTCATTGGCAAATGCCTGTTACTTAATACGAATAGTGAATTTTGCAATATGAGTCAGTGAGTGAATATTAATGTCTCACCATTCAGCTACTCGAGAGCTTTTGGCGACGGACCTCGTAATTTTGAACCATGGTCAAATGATGAGGACGCTACCTGAGCTAGCACTCCCTCTCCTTACTTCCACACCACACCAACGGGAGGACGTTTGAGCTTCGACAGATTAAATGTGCATAAAATTCTTAAAGAACTCGACCAGAGAAAAGATTAAGAACTCATTATATTTAAATATGGAGGCAAAAGGGATATGATCAGAGTCAATCCTATGATTGTTTCGGTTTTTTTTAAATATATGAAAACCTTCGACTTAAATAAATAATGTATAAACATTTGAACTATAATGAAAGAAAAGGTTTTAGTTTCTTTTTTGTGACTTAAGCTGTGATTTACGTTGCAATTACATACAAATCAAATTAATCAGTTTTGATTCCGGTCACCAACTGATTTTTTTAAAAAGTTTCTATAAAATAAAAGAAATCTATCCTAACCGGTTCCTGTAGTTAAAAGATTCTTCTTACGGCTAATCACTAGTTACTTGGCATGTTATCCTCATATTGTACGATTCCAGAAATTTTCCCGTTTGATAGATGATTCTCATCGGATTTTAGTTACTGAAATTTTGATACATTCGCGTACACACAAACTATTTTAATAAAAAATTCTGGAAAAAAACTGGTTTTAATCCTTACGTTATTTGTTCGGTTTCATTCTTTTCCCTTGGTATCGATTGCTGTTGGGACATATTGAATGTAACTCGAGGTAAAAAGATTTCCTTCTTATTAACTAAAAGAACATGAGTTTTAACTATAGGTAACGTCTTAAATAAATAGCTGTTTCTTGTCTAAAATTAAATGTATGGGGGAAAAGCTAATGCCTTTTAAAACATAAAAACTTATAATTGGGAAGAATTCCCATCCAATGACTATTTGTAAGGCTTAAAATGCTTGATGGAAACAGAGTTAAAAGCAAAACATTCAATCAAACTATGCCTCACAGTCAGTAGTCTATGATTGATTACGCGTAGAGAAATCTTCTCAAAGAAAAAGATGTTACCGTGCGAGTCGTGCATTTCCAATTCATAATCGATGTCAAAATATTGTTTTGCTTTTTATATGCCATTGATTTCCAGTGAGAAAGGGTAGATTTTATATGATATACAAGGTTATTCATAATTCTCTCCCGGGAAACGCTATTGTAAAAAAAGAAAAAGAAAAAATAGACGAATGCGGCAGGGGGAGAATACATTTGAAGAAAACAGAAACATTTAAACATTTCAAGTTACACATTACAGATGTTTTATGTGTGAACATTTGATTATACGGCACACATCAATGCTATAGTCCAGTTCCTGCCACAGTCTATTAAACATGGTACTATCAACGTTATTGACAGCACGTGTTATTCTTTCACGCAATTCTGCAACATCACGTGGCAAAGGGGTACGGAAACTAAGTCATATGAAAGAATCCAAGTTTTCGGATAACAAGGATAACATGGAAAGGATAGCGCGTGCTGTCAATAACATTGATAGCACCATGTTGAGTAGAGTGTGGAGGGAACTGAAGTATCGCATTGATGCCATATAATCAAGTTTTTACACGCAGAACGACTGGGGCAGCTGAATGGGCCCCGTATCGAAATTGCTTGGGGGCCCTCCTTTGGGTCCTCTTAACATTAATTTTTTTTCCTGACACATTTTGAAAAACCTGAAGCTTGGTGGAACTGTATCATTTATACGGTAGCTAAACCCCTGCATAGAACACTAGTAAAATATGTAAATAAAATTTTTCTTCATTCTTCCAACAGTTCTGCTTATTTTTTTGCTGTGTGATATTCAAAGATTTTAAATTATGTATCGTTTTTAAAGTTTCAATGATCGATGGCGGGTGAGTGAATGAATATTAACGTCGCACTTTTCAGCTACACGAGGGCTTTTGGCGACGGACCACGTAATTTTGAACCATAGTCAAGTGACGTGGACGACACCTGAGTTGGCACCCTTCTCCTAACTACCACACCGCACCAATGGGAGGACGTTTCAGCTCTCGACAGATTTAACGTGCATCGCTGCCCTACACGGCGGGTCTTTCGTGGTACTGGGCTCGAACTCGTGAGAAGGCCAGCGACGATCCGATACCTTGACCACTCGGCTACCGCGGCCACGTGATGGATGGTGGAATTGAAAAATTTGAATGGATAGCTTGTTATTAATCTTGAAGATTTCAATTACCTTAATAATGTTCGTTTATAGATGTTTAAATGTGCAATGAAATTCGTTTAACACGAAAACGCTTAAGACGAAATAACACAACGGTATCGACAAACTATGTATTGTCATCGATTTTTTCTCTTTACACGAAACAAAAATCACTTAACACGAAAAGATTTGTCTTCTGGGAATGAACAGAATACAGAAAAACCAGTCACGTAAGCGAGATTTAAGAGAGGGTGTGAAATGAAAAATAGGTGTTTTTCACATGTTTCGTAAAAAGGAGGATAGCTTGGCTTTGAAATACCGACGAAATAGCCTTTGACACGAGCCAATTTTGTTTTTCTGAGCTACTTTCACCATCCACCCCTACAAACACCACACAGAAACATCCGAAATGAGGAATTTCATGAAAAAAACATTCGCAGTCATTTAGACGCACATTCCACATTGGCGGATGAATGACAAAATGGATGACATCCAACAATTTGTGTGAACAATTTGATTCTAAAAAAGACATTGAAAAGAAAAATATCAGTTTATTTTCCAGAACTCAATAAATGTTTGCTTTTAAAAAAACTTGAAAATTTTGTATTAAATTTCATTAAGTGCTTGTAAATGTTTTTATGTCAATGATTTTTATTAAATACATGCATAAATACACATATCTGTGTTCATAAAATGTACTCTTTCTTAAATTATTCACTGGAATCACACGATTTTTATTGTGTTCAATAAAAATAATCATGAAGAAAAAAGGGATTGGGGTGATTCACAGTGCCCCCCGCGCAATAATTAACGTTAGTATCGAGCGCGTGCCTGCTCCCGGGTTAAAACACGTCAAGTAATCATTTTGCACACAAAATGCTTAGTATATTCGTCTCAAATGCAGATAACGCAGTTCAATACAAACAAGGAGTTTAGTTTTCAAACAAACAGTAAACGCGATGTCTACTCGTTCATTTTGTGACCTTTGGTTCTTTAGTCCGAAGACTTCACTCAATTGATAAGTGCATTACATTCCATGATATTAACTGGAGCAAATCGCAACAAACACTTCTGTGATAGCAGTATTTATATAAATTTTGGACCAATGCGACATTTCATGGCCATTTCATTACTCACAAAATCATTATCTGGCATGTTTGATCACGGTTCATTAATTATTCCAAGTATGAGGTCAAAGCATGAAATTTCTGAAATTTTTAACATCCTTTTATAAGTTTCACTTGTATGTAACGGAATCTTTGAACTCAATTTTTACCCACTTTAAAAGGTCAGATTAATTCGAAATTTGCACACTTGTTCAGGACCGATGGCAATACAATAATATAATGATTTTGTTCTATTGTCTTGATCGGGATCATCAGGATTAACGATTTCCCATTTTCAGACCCCATCCCGCATCTGGTGACTGAAAAATTAAGTTTCAACTTTGTTCGATTAGCTATAAATGGGCGTTTTTTAGCTTTTTTTAACTATAATTTATTATTATCTACAGTAATTGCAAGATTCAATATACATTAGTTTGCTCTCAGAAGTTTTTAAACTAGCACGCATTTTCCAAAGACATTTAGAAATTTTAGAAAGTTTTTCCATTCTCAATAGCAACACATTCCACGCTTTCAACTGGGGTAAATCATAAGCAAGAGATCGGATTTTAATATCAATTCAGTCAAAAGAAAAATAATGGAAAATATGTCTTCTTAAAAGCTCAATGCACATTATTTTTGGTGGCAGCAGTAACGAACATTATAAGTAACGAACATTTGGTAAGTAACGAACATTATAAGAGACTCGTGGCTGGCGTGTCATGAATTTGAGCCTAGTACCGCTAAAGACCCGCCGTGTAGGGAGGCGATGCACGTTACACCTGTCGATGTTCAAACGTCTTCCCTTTGAGTGAGTGATTTTGAGGTTTAATGGTGCAAGGGCCAATTTTGGCCAAGGTGCGCCAAACATTCGTTAAAAAAGAGACATTATGCTGGTTGGCAAACCAGCGGTGTTAGTCGAACCTAAATAAAGCAACAAAATCAAAAGATTTAAAGAAATATACGGAAAAGAAATTAAATTAACGCAATAGAAAATGAAAACCAAAATATGTTAATCATAAATAGTTAGTTTTCTCATATGAAAAAACTAATCAATACATGAACAAAGTTCATTCTATAATATTTGTCTGTGGTCTGGACGTGAAAATTGTGGTCTCGTCGTGAAACTCTGTGATCTCGACGTGAAAAGAAGAAAAGTTAAAATTGAATGACGAGAAAGAGGGTGTTGAAAGTAGAGAAGGATCACTAGGGTACCCCGGGTTCGTGAAACCCGTGTTTACCAAAGAAAGTAAACCCCTTCGGAAAACACTTTGTATGTACTAATATTATGTTGTTTATATAATAGATTTCTGATATTCTGATTTTATTCTTTTATTATTATTACTATTGATTGTTCTTAGTTTTATAAATGAAAGGGAGAAGGTTGGCTAAACTTTAAAATTTGGTTCGATATCACCAAAATTTGTCCTCAATCTGCTATGTTTACAGTAGCTGTTGCATTTTTTTGGCATCTCACCTATTCATTTCATTTATACAACTGAACAAGAATATTTTTCTAGTTATTTAATTTTAATCAGTTTTTTCCGATTGTTTGTATGACTTTAGGTTTTAATTTTCATTGGTATTTTCATTATATATATATATATATATATATATATATAATTCTATTTATACGAATAGTTAAAAGGGAAAGTTTAATGTTTTTAAAATACATACGATTTTTTTTTTATTTACTAAGTGAAATTTTTACTTCCCCTGAAAAAAAAATAGATCCTTAAGAAATAATAATTTGAGGTTTGAAAATATAATGGGGTATATATGTGAAATGAAATATGAATGTGAATGTTGTATATAACGTGAAATAATAATGAAAATATAATATGAAAATGTAATACCTGTAAAAACCTTTGTTTTATTTAAGAAAATAATTTTATTGAAATATTAAAAACGAGAACAATTAAATTTTTCCCGTTGCAATACATTACAAGAATTGAGTACAAATTATTTACATTTTTGTTTTAGAACATTACATTTATTTGTAATGGCTGAATTTCATTATTTACATTTTAGACATGAATTGTTCATAAACATGTTACGCATAAATAAGTGATGAAATAATCAATAAAGGAAAGAATATAAAGAATAATTACTTTAAAGAACTATGCAATGGGGTATAAAAAACTTATTCTTTGAGGTCTGATTTCTTTTAATATTTCGAGATGGTATGTATTGATAAGAAAACTGTGATGGAGTTGGCAAAAGCGAGTGTTTTAGAAAATAAAATTAATTGGAATATTTATTTTGACGTAAAGTAACAACTGTTGCAGTTCTAGATATGATTTTTATTGGAAATATGTTGTTCTCTCTATAATTTTACAACTCATTTTTTTAAAAATACATGAAGGGAAGGAAACTCAAGAATTAGTAATGTATGTGTTGCCGTTGAAGTGTATAATTCAGTTATTTCATAGAATAACTAAGTATTTCTTGAAATAACTAGACAAGTCAGTTAAAGTATGTAACAGATGAAAAATTTCATACTTTACCTTATAATTCTATGAAATAACTAATGATAGGCTGTTTAAGTAAAAAATAAACAATTTCAAAGTTATTTATAAATTAATGGATCATAAATAGCTAAAATCTCTCGAAAAATGTATTTCGTCCCTATTGCGGATGATTATTTGATAAATAATAAAGAAAAGCAGGGGATATAATTTATTGTTGCTCATATTGCTAACATTAGTTAATCAAAAAGCAAAAAAAAAAAAAGAATTTGTTGCAGAAATAGTTATATTTAAATATATTATCAGAAGCACATATGCTGGGAAGAAAACTATTGTTTAATAAAAACATTGTATAAACTTTCTCAAACAAAATTCTAAGAGAATATTAATTAAAATTTTATGAAACACCCTTATTTTACTTTTCATTATTTATAAGAGCAAAGATTGTTGCGATGACACTTTGAATTAGGGTTCAAAATTGTTTAAAAGCAGCTAGGACTAGTTCAAAGAACTTTCGTGAGCCGTATTTCATACCTTAACGATCAAGTAATCGTTATTCTATAGAAGACCTACTTAAATTGTAGAACTCAATAATTTTATAAACTTTAACTGACTTGTCTAGTTATTTCATGAAATACCTAGTTAGTAATTCTATGAAATACCGTATTTCACACTTTAACGGTAACATATACATAAATTTTATAACACTGAAAATGAAATATTGGAATGTTTATTTTAGGATTTATTATAACATTTTGTTATAGATTAAAAAGCTATACAGGGAAAATAATATTTTAATATTTTGCTTCATATTTTGTATAATTATGTGTATTTAATAATATGTAAGCATATTGTTGAATAATATTAATATTTAATACATTTCTAAATATAAATTTAGAAGCTTAGTATTTTATCAAAACATAAACTAATGAATCGAATGGCTTCTAACTGACAAGATCTGGGTCCTAATGAAGTTCTCACAAAAAACTGATTAATGAATCACTTTACATTCTGGGAAACAGTTAAATTACGGCACGAATGATCTCTGGCATTTGTATTCAGTCCTTTTAAAATTAGAACTAAAAATAAAGGGGATATGAACTAGTTTCACAAACGGCGAGAAACCCGCCGCTACGTTGAACCTGCGACTATTTTTGGCTCCATTTGGCGACGTCAGAGCTCTGCAGGCAAACCTACTTGTGACGTCAGGATAGAGCCATTCATACACATAAGTGTTGATCTATAGAAGGGATGGTTCGGATGGGAGAAACGGGAAAAATGGGAGAAATTTTTCTATGATCTGTCAGTGGTATCAATGGGGATTGAATACCAAGAATATTTTCTTTTTCATCAGGTAAATTAAATTTTTAGTTTCTTATTTCAATGCAAAGGAACAATATTCAAATAGCATTAGGAGGGTAATGACCATTAATTTTATTCTTAATTCTATTTTCCCCCTTGACGGTGAAAATAGAATACCGGCAGTTGCATAATCGTTTGGTAAGAATTGTGCTCATTTCGTCTAAGGCAGCTCTAATTTATTGCATTATGCACAAATAAAAGATGCATTGAAGTTCTGTATTTAATTGAGAACTGATACTGTAAGAAAAGTGTGCTATAGATAATTATATACGTAAATTATACTAAAATGTAGAAATAGTTTAAGGTAGTAATTATTGATTAGATATTGATTTTTGATTTAGCTTTTTTGTTATTAAAATGCAATGTGCATTGTAATGCAAAATAGTGCATACCTTACTTCTGAAACTGAAGCGCTAAAAAACATCAATTTTTAAAAATATTAATCTTGTGCACATTATTTTTCACTTCCTTTTAGTCAATAGTCATAATTTTTGTTCCTTATACTCTAAATAATGAAAAATAATAAAACTGAGGTTAGAAATTATTTTTTAGAATTTTTTTCTTTGATACGTTTCTATTTTTTGTGAAATACACATATTTACGTTTTCTTATAAATTACTATAAGCAGTACCTTTTATTTTATAAACTTTGCCCTTTTACTTTACAAAACTTTTAAATAAATATCTGTTTTAGTTTCTTTTCATGATTTTAAAATAAAAATTGTTCTTTGATGAATCAAGCAACTCTTGTGATTTCGAAAAATTATCGTTTATTGAAAATTTTTACCTTTTTAATGAAGATATAATAAATATAAAGTATTTCGAAAAAAAAATCGATGCATTTTATTCTATTTGCAATTTTTTTTTGTACTTTATTACATTTATAATGATATAGTATATAGGTCTCTTCTTTTCTTTTTCTCTGTATATATACTACATACATTTTAATATTGTGAATATAATAATAAATATATCTTCCTAAGAAAATTCTAAATATTTTACAAATTCAAGTTAATAATTGTATTAAAATGAGAAAGTAATCATAATCTGATATTTTCCTTAAAAAAATGCTTTAAGGGTTTATTATTTATTTAAAACAAGTGTTAGCAAATTATAATTGAATTTTAAAAAATTACGATGAGATTAGGAAAAATGTTGCATTAATTTATCAGAAAACGATGTGTTTAAGACTATTGACGTTAAAAAAATTAACATTGCTGGATGTATTTTTGACATTGAACTTTAAATATCTTTAAGAGAGGGAAAAAAGAAAGTTTTCGTTTATATAGAATCTGTAAAAACCTCTCACACAGTTTTTAAAGAAAGTTTATCGTACAATATTATTTTAAAATATGATACCTGTGAAAGAGAGAAGAGAGAGAGAGAGAGTAACCAAATATTCAGAAAATTCCATGAGTTATATCTCTTGACTATGTATAAAAAAGTTCTTTAACTAGAAAAAAGTCTTTTGCAGAATGACATTTTATGCTCAAAAGCAACCATCCAGAATTATTTTTTTTCAATCCTTTGTGTTTCATTTTATAAAAAATATTATTTGGATTTTATCTTACATCATGATTTGCAAATTTACATAAAATGTAAAAACAACCCAACCATTTAATAAGAAAATTACATTTACCGCAAAATCCGGCGTATAACGCGCACCGCGGCATAAGGCGTACCCTTACTTTTCAGCAGCATTTTTCAATTTTTAGGTATATTAATAATTAGGTATAACCAATAATTAGGTATGCACACTCCCTTTTTAACGAAAAAAACCTGAACCACAAGTGTCCAATGCTCTTATGTTTTGAAATTTATTTAAAGTATAATTCCAAGCTTTTGAAAAAATAGTATACTTTTAAAATTTTACAACCTTTTAAGTTCATTAGGTCGGTCATTTTTTTTTTAAATAAACAGTATTTCGATCTATGAGAATAATAATTATTTTATGCTCATCTCTTTTTTTTATTGAAGTTATTATTTTTATATACCCGGCATTATAACGCGTACCCGTAAATTTCGATTTGTATGTGTGTAAAAAGTGCGCGTTATACGCTGGATTTTATGGTAATTTTTTATCTTTATAAAACATATTATTCTAACAAAAATTTTAATTTTATTAAATTTTACACAGAAGTTTTATTCTTTATCTATTTTATAATTTATTTTGAAGCTAAGAAATTGTTTTCAATATATTTCATTAAAATTAATATACATTGCAGTACAATTTTTGCTGTACAAAGTTTGTAATTTTTTTGCATGCGTTTGAACTTTCGAATAGTTTACATTTTGTTTGACTTTATAATAGAATAAATCTTTCTCTCAGAATAATTTTTAAACTTTATTTCAGCATGCTATGAAACTTCCCAAGAGTATAAACTTTGTTCTTAAAAACTAATAGAGAGAGTATAATTTTTATATTAACTATTAGTATTAGCTGTTTTCAATTAGTACAACTTTTTGAATGATTGAAAAATATTTGATTGTGTTTGCAATTTTTCATCAAATTTTGACACTTTCAGTTTCTTAAGCAAAACAAATGCTTTTTTTTTTCAAAAGAGATAAGTATGCTTTATAATAAACAATTTGTCTCTGGAGATGACAAACCTGAGTATGTATTGTTCCATCGTGTATAGGTACTTTACCTCGTTATTAGAATGTCTAGCAAAAGTTTGGAACACACAACGCATTCTCGAATAATATTTTGATCAAGCAGATTTGAACCAACAAATATTTTTGTCAGTTTTGGAACAAAAAACATATTTGATTCATTTTCAAGAACTTTATTTTTAGTTCCAAATTAGTTAAATTACACCGAAATGTGGAATATTTCCCTACCTATAACATGAGCATTAAATTAATTTAAAATATATTAATTCAATTTTGTTAGATTTATCAGCGCATGCGTGGATTACCAACACAACACTTAACTCCAATATTTTTAAGAGTTCTTAATTTTTGCATATCGCATTAAAATTTTTTGTCTCGTTCATTCCCCTTTTTGGTAGAAACTTTTATGCGTGTGTTCTCATATGGTTGCTAAGGTGTAGCAGAGTATTTATTGACTAGTTTTTACGTCAAGGCGGTTCCGCATTCAGGAAATTAATTATTCATAACTTAAAATCTTATTAGTCATGCAATTACTATGAAACGGGGCTCTAATTGAAAGAAATATAGTATTAAGAATTCACTGTCATGTCACATCAATTTCAAATTGTTTTAATGATCGAATTTGATTTCAAAGCCAACAATGCATTTTGGGGAATATGTAGGTAATAGATCTTTAAATTTTCAGTCATATAAATTTGAAACACAGCATGCTTATACCTTTTGTAAACGTGCATAATTCGAATGCTTTAAGTTGGTCAATCCAACATAACACATTTCTGTTGTTGTTGCTCGTTCTTATTGACCAATAATTTTTGTTTGAGAACTACGAAAAGTTATGTGTAATTAGAGTAAAAATCTCTGGAATTATTCCTTTTTTATTTTCTTAAAATTTTTCAATTGTTTTCGTTTGCTAGAGAAAAAAGGTTTAAAAAAGGAAAGCCGAGGAATTTTTAAATTATGAAAAATCCTTTTGACAGAAATTATTAACAGAGGCTGTACTCGTATTAATGATACCCCTCCCCCCCAAGCTGTAGGGACCCCAACATGTGTAATATTTTTACACTTTCTAACTAGTTTTAACAATGCAACCCCTTATATTTATTTTCCAAAAAATGAGTCCTCAAAAATTTTTTATACAGAGCCCACTTAGGTCTAGCTAAGCCAGCGATTATTAATTTGTCTGAAATTTAGTCAATTATTAAACTTGATGAAATTTTATAATGCCTGAAATCCTGTCTTTTTCCAACTACAATGTAGATTATAACATAAAAAATTACTATATAAATGTTTACATTATTTTCCTTTAAGGTAACTTTCTAAATAACATTAGTGTACCCTGGTTAATAAGCTACAGGTATCGTAATCAAAGGATGGCCTAATCAGGTCTCGTACTTTATTCCAAAGAACATTTCATAGTTGAGCCAATGTACGTCGAATCTGTTGAGATTTAAAATCATTACAGAATGTGAAAAATGGGGTACCAACTCAAATGTCATCTTCGTCACTTGAACATGGTTCGATCTTATGAAGTCTATCACCTGTACCTGTAGCATTGCTACAACTGTGACATTAACAAACGAATCAATCATTTTTCCAAATGTTTTAAAGATATATTTATTTAATTCATGCTCCTTTTTAGTAAAAAGTGGGACATTGTCTTATTTTTCAATGCTTAGAACATGATAAAAGCAAATAAATATTTAGTAACATGACTTTTTCCTTAAGAAAAATCTTCTAAAATATCTTAAGAATTGAGTTAGTATGAAATTGGAAATGAAATTTATTCATTATATTTAATTGTGATTCATAAGAACTAATTATATAAAAATACCATAAATTGCTAGGGAATAAGGACAGTAAATCTATTTATACTTCTTGTTCTAAAGAGTTCGATAAATCAAACTAATACGTGAAGGAAAAACAAATTAACAAGATTTATCCATTGTTGGATATTTAGTGTAGTTTTTTTAAAATATTTTTGGAGTCTTCTAAAGAAGTGTGAAAAATCAAACCATAAAAAAATCCCGGATATTACGCAATGAGTTAAGTTCTAATTTTCTTCATAGCTTTGTGTAAAATAAACCAGGGCATGTTTTTAAAAGCTAAAAAGCCGTTTTTAACTTTATGATATCCTTTTTGGCTATCTTGAAGTAATTTAAAAGAACGTTGAAACATTTATTGTCATTTTAAAGCAGTATTATGTTTTTTAAAGAATATTTTTAAACTCATCGTTGTATAAACAGAAGTTTTCTTAGAGAAGCTGTATCTCTCATTCCTATAATTTAATGAAATTGGAAATTAAGTATATCTATAATTATTTGAAAAATTTATTATTACGTGTTAAAATTTCTCAAAATAATTATAGTATTTTTTATAAATTTTTAGCATGGATGATATTTGAAACAAGATATATCTAGTATTGATATGTTTCATGATATAGCGTTTTTCATAGTTTGGGGGAGACTTGACTTTCTTTTATTAACGTCTAAGCCTACAGCAAACGTGAGGGTCAATGGGGGTGGACTTCATAATTTTAAACCACGGTCAAGGGATGAAAACCGCATCTGCGTTGACACCTCCTATAAATATCTACACCCCATACCAACGTAAAAACTCTGAGCCACGATAGATGGAACGTGCACCACCCCTCTACACGGCGGATCTTTAGTGGTATCAGAACCCGCACACATGAAAGGCCGGCTACAAGTTCATGACGATGTCCATTCTATTACTTGACCACTTATTTTGTTTAGGATGACTCTGCTTAAAATCTTTCTGAAGTCTGCCTTCATCTAAAGTTGAAGAACTAAATAACATTGAAGCTAATCATTAATTGAACAAATTTTTCTCTTAAAAACTTTCTAGACTTAATATATCATATTTTGACTTCATTATACATTACATAGAGAGCAGAGTATATATTCTACCATACTACTCATTTCTCCTACATGAATTTTTTTTACTCGTAAAAAAAGTGTTCCATACTTCGCTCCTTATTTCATTTCTAAACTAATATTTCAATTTATTTATTAAAGCGAAAAATGTCATATTTGCGAAATGTTTCAGAGTGTTGATGATGAGTTATGATAAATGGGTATACCCCTTGACAGCTTTTTTAATATTTGCACGTTTAGTTTTTCGCTGTAAAAAAGTGTTAAGAATTCTGCTTCATGGCATTAGCTGAAATTAGTTTTAATGAGCTAAATAATTATTATGTCATAATAACGTGATAAATGCAGTCTTGTGTGTCCATCCAATCATATTTATAGTCTCACTATTGCCCTCTCTTTTTACAGAAACTTTCTTCTTAAAAGCACATTTTTGTTAACAACAATAAGGTACAGAGATAAATAAAATGAACTTAGTTCAAAGAAACCCGTAAAACATAAAAAAAAATTTATTTTGGAAAACTTTTTGAAAAATCTTAGTTTTTGGACATGTTTGACACGTTATCAAATTTGAAATTGTGTCTGGATTTTACGTAGACGTTCAAATCTAAGGTTCAAGAAGACGTTCAAGTTTAATGCAACGTAAATCACGTGATTATATTTATCATGTTACCAGCCTGAATCTAGTCCTTTATTTTTGAACCTCTTATGTTAAAAAGATTTAGGATGAAATATGGCTAAATTCAGGTGATTCAAAATCACATGATAAATGCAATCACGTGTTTCCGGACAATCAGTTCGTGCGCTTCACTTTTGCCAACTTTTACTTTTTACAGAAACCTTTTTGAAAATAGTACACGGATTAAAGAATACACGGATAAATAAAATGCACTTGATTTAAAAGTACCTGTATAGTAAAAAATTATTTTATTTTGAAAACTTTTTCTAGAATCTTCATAATCGAACAACTTTATCCAATTATCAAGTCTGAAATTGCAGCTGGTTTTTACAAGTACAACAAATCTTACATCAGCTTCGAATTCAATAGAAACGTGATTGCAGTTATCATGTGACCGTCATGAATTCAGCCAATTAGAAGATAATCTGTTATATGAGTCTAACAGTCATTGTACTCTAATTGGTGAAAAATACGAGCTCGTACAGAGGATGAAATAGCGAGTTCAAGTTCCATGATTTTAGAACTTGTAGCTTGGTATAAGGTGTTAAATTTGTCTGCTACAACGTCTTGCGTTACCCTTTCAGTAGATGTGGAGAAGTAGGCGTCGCTTTAGATGCCAATTTGGTAATATGAACAGCAGTTCAAAGTTACGAAATGTATTGGCAGTGTTCAGCTCACTTTTGAGTCGCGTAAAAATAGAATGTTGGAAACTTTCGATAGGTTAAGTCGAGGTCGGCAAACTTTCAAGGGTGAAGAGACAAATTGTGAAACAAGATAACTAAGGTATACACAGTCGAACTCCGATTTAACGACATCCAGACTCAACATTTTATTCGTTTATTCGGGGTTATTCGTTGTATCGGGGGTTAAATAAAATACACAATTTTTGCACTTACCTTTTGGAAAATTTTTTCAGCAACTACACAAAAATATATCTGAAGTTAAATTACACACTTTTCATTCAACAGCTAAAATTGCTATTAGTGAATTATTACGCCCTAGTTAATTGAAAATTTTAAAATGCTTACTAATGGATGCTTGAGTATTGTTTGATTCCTGACTCGAGAATTGGTTATTTTTCAACGTTATGCAGAGAAGGAAATATTGCATCATTTACATCCTGCTGCATATGTGAAAGGTATGTTTTCACAGTTTCCAAACTAAGAAAAAAATAATAGAAAATGTAATAGTTTTAATAGGAGTTATCAACTTCAGCATTAGAGTCGCTATTCATTGGCTCCGACAAATCTACAATTTCCTCATCTTTAGATGTACCGATAGGCAGTCCGTCATGAAATGTATCACAATCGTTAAAACCCCCAAAAAATACCTGCAATATGCACTGGCACGATATAAGAAAAGAATTTTGTTTTGTCCTACTCAAGACTCACATGATAGGTTACACTCATGACTCATCTACACTTGTTAAGAGTCTAATAATTGTTCTTACTATTTTCCATTAAAATTTGCTGCTTATAAGAACAGGGTTTTTCTATTTCGGACAAAAAAGATATGTCATTTGAAAAAGAATTCAATTCATTCTAATACAAACTAATAAAATAATTTGAACCACTGAAACAATTCGTTTTAATTTGGGGTTTATTATTTATTAAATGGGTTTTTTTCTTCATTTTAACCGGGGAAAGAGAAAAATTCGTTAAATCGGGGTCTGACTGTATATATAAGAGCCATTTACATGCGCACATGCACTGTAGAAACCAGGGTTGGGGTAGAGGTCCGGTAGCAGTCACAATCCAGATTGTCGAGCTTCATTTAATATTTATTATATAGAATGTAAATAAAATATTTTACACAGGCAGCACCTTTTTTTAATCCTTCTAAAATTACGAACTTTTGAAGATATTTTTATTTCTGTGGCTCAGTGTAAAAACAGTCGCTGTCAAAATATCATAATGATGGGAATTAAACTTTCAAACTTCGTGAAAAAAAATCAACAATAATACTCTAAAAGATTTTTTTCTAAACTTTCATGTTTACACTAATAATTAAAACTGGCTTTAGTTACACTTGCATGCATAAAATATTTCATACATATTTCCAATTTTTTCTACATAATTATATTACTCTTAAGCATGCCATAGAATACTGAATGTGTTTTTGTAACTTCTGTTGGGAGTTTTGTGTGTATTCCTTGTCCACATTCATGAATGTTATTGAATTAATGTATAAAAAAAGTAAACACTGCTCTAAATAACTTTAAAAAATGTCTTCCCATGGCAGCAATTTTACCAATAAATTGAACTTTTTCTGGTTTGGTATTCAATTCCAATATTTTCACTGATTCTCAATAAACTTTGGTAATGGAAAAAAATTTAGAACAGATGTAACTCTCTTAAGCCTGTCAAACATTTAAATGTGTATGCCAATTCGAGTAATTTTTTAAAATAAATAATTACAGTAATTATTTCGAATGTAGGCCGACATCGATTCTAAGCGACACCCCACATTTTCAACGTTTTTGCGAAAAATGAAAAATAGTATAAAATGGTTTATCGATATCCAATTTTTTTTTTTTTTACGAAATTAAAATAAATTTAAAATGAGAAGTAATAATATAAGTGAATAGTTAGTCATTTTACCTATTGTTTTTAACTTTTAAATACACACATGAAACTATAATTGCTCTAATTGCCTATTCAACGAACAATTTTTTTCTCCCTTCGATTCTAAGCCGCACCCGATTTTTAGTAGCATTAACATTGGGGAAAAGGTGCGGTTTAGATTAGAGTAAATACGGTATAAAAGAAAATTGTGAACAGTAAACAATTTTTTGTTAACTTAATTATTTCTTTTTGTAATACATAGAAGCAGATGTCTAAAGAGTTACGGTTCGCCGACCCCTGAATTAAGCTATACATGAATTATTCTAGAGTAGAAAAAAAGAAGTAATTAAATATATTAATCTTTAACTGTTATATCACGGGATCTCATAGACTCTGTAACCTCTATTCTCCACCACCCGCAATTTTTTCATTATTCCTTTTTATTGTAGAAATAAAAATAAAAATTAAACAACAGGACTATATGTTATATTTTTCTTTAAAAAATATTCTTGCACTAGATAATTTTTTAAAAATTAATCATCAGCTTAAGGTGCGTTTTGATCGATATTTTGTTTGTATACATTCATACGATAAGATTAGCTTACTTGATATTTGATACTTTGGATTTTGGAAGATCAAATTTCCAATATAATTGGGTGAAATCTCACGAATCACAAGTTTTCTCATAAACATTTCTTTTACCCATATATATGACTATCTCACTGTATAAATTTTCTGTCAAAAGAGCATAAAGTGTGTATAATAGTGTATAAATTTTGTGTCATATACAATCTTATGATGTGATGAATGTGTTTATTTTTAGAATGATTACGTTTATCTAGTGAAAGGAATTCTTCTATGAGACAAGTTCATTGAATTGATATTGATTAATATAATCATACCTTTCCTGACTTGAGGTGCCCCAATGTATAAAAAATATTATTTTAAAGACTAGTGCAATGTTTTGCAACGTTTAATTCTAAATTAATAAAAATAATTCACACACAATTCCTGCCAACAAGAGAATGCTTGCCTGAAATTATTTATTTAAAAGTTATTCGTTTTATCATCCTCATATATGAAACGTTTTTCAAAGAATTTATTGTAACAGGAAATATACAGATCTGCATTACCTCAATAAATAAGTTTTGTTTCCTGATTTTGAAAATAATCTTAATTATTTTTATTTGTCTATTGTTTGTTATTCTTACTTACAAATTTCATGTAATTGAAGCATTTGTATAAACTGTGAATTATTATACTTGTGAAAAACGAGATATGCTCTCGTTCTCGCCAAGAGACACAGGGATAAGGGAAGGAAAACTAGCCATGTTCTAGATCAAATCTACTCTCCAGATTATTCGATCACGAATTAAACTGTAGTGACCACACAATCGTCACTTTAATTCTTACACATCCGTTATTTGAAATATACTATAAAACTGGAGAATACCTGATCAGTAGCAATCAGTTCTATCTCCTCACTTTCTCTCTTTCTAGCTTAAAACCCTAAACTATATATAGCCGACCTAATTTACATGATCAAGGTTTCTTCTTCAAAGGGTTGGTTGTGAATAAACTTGAGTTGATAGACCAAAGATTTCCCAAGAGGATTATATTGATGAAAGGACACGTATAGATCCGTCACATACTGACAATGTGAATCAAAATTGAAACATGTAGAATGTTAGTTTATAGTTTGAGGATTAATCTTAAAAACCTTGGTGGTACCAATACTGTATCGTAATTTTTTTCTTCTCATTTATGTCGGTCAAAGCAGAGGTCGCCAAAGTGGTGGTCCGCGAGAAGATTTCGCTGGTCTTCAGAAAAATGTGGCATATACTTACTTATCACATTAAGTTACGTTTTAAGATGCATTGAAACATGATTCTATTCATAACAATACGTGAAAAGTTATAAAAACGCTACTTGATAGAATAAAGCCATTTCGTAGAATAGCGCTGCTGTAAATAAATGGTACTTCTGTAGCTACATTGTTATATGTAGATAATAGATCCATGTGCAGCGAAAATTCAGGATAATAATTTAAGCATGCGTCCCTAAAAGAAAGCCTCGTCGACCTATCGTCCGACGAAACTCTCAAATTTAAATTTCATACATCCTTATCAAGATCTCAGTTTTGGCTTTCCCTTTAGTGAAGAGGCGATGAGAATTCTGATTCCATTCTCCACAACCTATTAATGTGAAAAGACCATTTCATCTGTTACAGCCATCAAAACTCGGTACCGATATCAGCTTTAAAAAAAGCAGTCCTCCGTCTTGCAGTGACAACATTGGATCCAAATATCCAAAATCATATTTCAGTTAAGCAGGAATGTCCATCACATTAGGAATGTATAATGCAGAAAGTTTGATATACTTAAACCATTTTTTAATTGTTTTGCTTTTACAGTTTTTGTTTATTTTATTATGGTTTATTAATATAAAGCTTTCATAATTTGGTTACGTTTAATAGTTTCATGTTATTAACTAGGTACATTTTACGTGTTCTTAGATCACAATTTTTTTTAATAAATATTTTTAACACTTATAAAATCCTATTACTGGTCAGCGGGATTTAAATTATGAATTTACTGGTCCGTAAGGTCAAAAAGTTTGGCGAACTCTGGTTTAAAGTACAACTGCTGTATCAAAAGATTCAGCGATAGAGCTTGACCCCTCTTCATTTCCCTGAAGAATTTTCCCTTTCCCGATGCAACATCGTGAACCCTCATATTAATTTTATTTTGGGGTAGCGAGAGGGATTACACAGCTTTTGGACAAAAGGCATTTTATTTATAAATTAATTTTTAAAAAATTAAATCCATTATTAATGATTGTAATTTTCGCAACCTTTCGATGGAGAAAAGTTCAAGTCCGGATCAACGTTTGTAAATCTTCAGAGCTGTCCCCGCAACCTCTATCCCTTGTATTACCTAAGATACTGGTGCGGCTGCCTCACTGACTCCTACTCCGTCTAGAAGAGGTCTTTGCAGCTCCATGATCTCTTGATCCTTCCGGGTGCAGTTTCCCCTACAACCTCTCTCACTTATGTCTCCGAAGATCCTCGCCACCTTCCGAACCGATGCTTTAAACCCCCTCTTTCACACACCCAATAATTTCTGATTAGCGAGCTCTACGGATTTGCACCTGGCATCCTCTGTCTTGGTCACAACTCCATTGGTGTTTTGAGATAAAAGGCCATCGTGACTGAGATCAACTACATCTCCATACCTCGTACACCATATGGAGGGTCTATCAACTGACATATCTTTTAGATACTCAGGATGTGGTACGCCATGGGTACGTCTTTCTCAAAAAAGGCCGATACTCCTACCATTCAAGTACTTCGCGGGAACGAAATAATGGATAGATGTCCAACAGGAGTGTTCCTTCTATAAATCGTTGTGACTAAAAACCATCTGGGTATCGGAGAAGGAATAGGTGTGGTAACATCAAAGCCGTTTCTAAAATCGGCTCGACATCTGTTTTGCCCCCAGGCCTGAGAGAAGTATCCGTGGTCCTTTTTTGAAGAATACAATGATCATCTGGCATTTCTGCTCATCCCCGTGCTTCAAAAGTGACAAGTATTGTCGTACAGTGTTAGTCTGCTAAGGCAATGCTACACCGAATTGTCTCCGAAATGCTTTGCACAGTAATTGTACTGCAGCCGAAGTAATCGAGAAAAAATATGGAATACAATATAAGTACCATCGAATGTTAAAAATTCAGTGCGTAAATTTAAAAAAAAAAATGGAACGTAAAATCTTACCAGATATCTTCAAAATATGTAATTTTATAACTGGTTTTTCCTCTGTAACTAATTCCCTTTGCTTCATATAGAAGATATAAATTCTTCATGTATTCTGTATATTCATCACCTTTAACTTAAAAATATATTTTTTTAATATATAAAAAACACATATGTGTGCACTTTTTTCCCAATAAGAACAAAATGAGTAACTATATAATTAGTGAATTATTATAAAAGCAGATTTGTGTGAAAGCTGTTGAGTTGTACGAATTTATTGTAAGAAATATTCGATTCTATTAGCTAAGTTCGTGACTTCTTAAAAGAAATATTGGAGTCTACGATTCGAAAAAATATTATTTTCTCTTTTTGTTGGATAAAGTGTGTTTGGTATACTTTTCTGCAACATAATATAAGATATATTACCCAGAAAATTAACTGTAAGAGAGATATAGTTGAATTAAGACGACTGAAACAAGGACATTTTAGATAATTGCCTACCATTTGGAACATTCAGATGTAAATTATTGGTGTTGTGACTTATCCCATATGGTTCTGGTGAAGGCTGGACCAAATCCACAAGTCCAAAAACTTTCTAGAAATCAGTTACGAGATGAAGTGTAGCAATTAAGTTTTCCCTGTCAAGCCCTACAATATTTAAAAGGTAATCAGAAAAGGCTTGCGCCAAATTATAAAAGGTTTTCTGCCCTTTATCAAAAGTAGGCTTAATATGCATCCATTAACTAGTCAACAAAGCCATCGAAGGAGATAAAGCTTATATCTCCCTTAATAGTAAAGGCACCATTAAGAACTTGTTATATTATAAGTGAGTTGTTTTATTGTAATTTTTAAGAAGTTTAGCTATATTGCATACACCAAAAAGACTTCAGAATGTCACAGACACAGATGACTATCCAATCCTTCTCAAAGCACAAATATCTCGTACAATTTTGAGGGCCAATCAGACGAAATATCTACATTGTCTGGAAGCTTATTTATTAAGGAGCATTTCCATTTGTTCACTAAAACATTACTTGATAATAAAACGCTTGTTAGGTGTATAGTCTCTGACAGCTTAACCCCATTACCATCATTTTTCAAAACCATAATGAAAGGTACATTACTTCTAAATAGAAGTATATCATATATAGCAGTGAACCAGTGTTCTCTTATTTGATCACGGAAGCTTTGTGGATGAGCATTCTTGTTTTCAGTTTTGCTACGGAATGATAACTCAAGTTGTTGATGTGATAATCAAGAGAACCATTAAGGGAAGATCGCACAATCATCAAATAAAATGATATAAAAGACCCTATGAGCTACATAATCGGTGTAAAACTGTATGTTTCTTCATAATACGGTTTATAACAGACATTGTTAGTTACATACCCCTTACTTAGAAAAAAATCAAGAGCTTCACGGGAATACTCGTACAGTTACAGTTATAGTTTTTTACGGGATATGGAGCAATAAATGCTATCCCTTGGCTCCACTTGGGCTTATAATGCTTCCACTTGGTTGTTTCGATTTTCTACCCAATTCAATTGCCAGATTTATCGCTAATTAAACCCTTTTGAGATAAAATGGATGCCAGTTTTATAGCCTAAAAACTCAGTTACAATACATGCAAGTGAATGTATGTTAACGTCACACTATAAAGCAATACGAGGACTATTGAAGACGAAACTCTTAATTTTAAACCACAATCAAATGACGAGGACAACACCTGAGTTAGTACCTCTATTTCCAAACTATCACACCACACAACAGATTAAGCATGCATCAGCCTTTAACACGGTGTATCTTTAGTTTCAATAGGGCTCAAACTCATGACACGCTGACAACGAGCTCGTGATCATTACCACTAAGCAACCACGGTTTCTGCAATGCATGAGTCGAAGTGTGCAAAATACAATACTGAACCTATAATTCAGCATGACCAAGCACAATCAAATTCTTTGCCAAACTAGAGCTTGTCGATACATATTTGTATTCTTGTACGAGAGTTACATATAAATAACATAAGTGTTTATTGTTAAATGCTATACAAAGCAATTTACTATGCATACAATACCCCGAGTATATTAACGTATATTCATATACTTAAAAATTTTTCTTTGGTTCCTGGTTTGTTATTATAGTTTTTTGAATTTCATATTGTTTTTATTTATTAAATAATGTCACTAATGTAAAATATTTTCAGTTTCTAGCATTTCATTTTTCATAAAACCATAAAGCAGCCTCCCTGCTTCCCCGATCCATCACCAATGTCGCCTAACAAAGAAGAAGCTCATGCAACCCTCTCCGTTTCTCCAACGAAAGAGAAAGGCCCTCCAATCGAAGAGGAGGAGGAAGAGGAAGAAGTTGAACTGATGATGCCCGAACCTCCCGACGGAGGATGGGGATGGGTTGTCGTCTTTTTTTCATTCATGATCCACGTCATCGTTGATGGAGTCACTTACACATTTGGTATATTCTATCTGGAGTTCTTAAGGTATTTCAAGCAAAGCAAAGGAGCCACGTCATGGGTATCTTCCATTATGGTTGGAACTACGTTCTGTGTAGGTAAGTTGGGAATGTTTATTCTCTTTGATTTTTTAAAAGCGTTTAAACAATTGAAGATCTTTTAAAATTACTGATTGTTAAGTATTAGAATAAATTTCGAGTATAATGTTTTTGGTCTGAAAAAAGAAAGGAAACAACATAATATTAAGAATACAACAATTTGAAAAGAATGTATTTCCTTAAATGAAACAATTTTCGGAATTAGCTTTTGTAGAATTAATAAGTAAAACTGATATGTATGTCTTATTGAGAGTGTCACCCATCCGGTATAGTGGTTAGTGACGCAGACTACTGTGCTGTAGAGCCTGGATTCGAATCACGAAGACATGTATGTTTGTAAATGTATAGTGCCTTTGTGGCGTTGGGGTACTCTAAATAGCCGTCGAGCCGTAAGTCCTATCGTGAGGTTGGTGAAAGGGGAAGAGAAGGATGAGACCTTTGAGCTCCCTCTCAACCAAGGGTGTTCTACTTCAAAATTGGGGTGGAACCGAGCTAAATCATACTGTCATCTGTATGGTGCTCAAGGCTACGGCTAACGACAGGCGCACATCTAGCCCCTTCCCATGATGAATTTCGTGAGTCTGGATCTGACTCAGTCAAGATTATGTGGCTTAAGAAATAACAACATGCCTTAATGATATGTAAAAAACAATCCCTTCCCAAATTTCTTTCGAATTTTTATACATTTTGTGCTTTTGTTATTCAATAACCGGTTCCTATCAATTCATATTTTATGCAGGAATCCTTCTTATTTTATTACAATAAATGTTTCTCCTATTCCTTATTTCTTTTCTTATTAACAGATGCAGAAACAAACTTATTTCTACTTATAATACAGGGTTATCAGAAATGACTGACCCGTTTACAAAATTTAGTAATTCCCAGATAAATAAACAGAAAATGATCATTAATATGTCATTGTAAAGATAAAATATGAGACTTTTTAAGTTTGTAACATTGTTTGTGTCAAATAGGTGGCAGAAATGTTGTAATTGTGAACATAAGTAGAAATGGCGTAGCAGCGAGGGAAAGCATTTTGTGTGCACTCGTTTGCAAAAAGTCTGTCAGTGATCACGGTTCTAGCGTGAATTTCGGAGAAAGTGTACCATAAAAATGCTTCGACATCTAAGAGTTTAAGAAGATGGTATAAACAATTCCAGGAAACTGGATGCCTGTGAGAAAGGCAAAGGTCAGGGCGACCAGGTTGGTGATGATATTATACGGGTGATTAAAAACAATCGCCATCACTTTACCCAACAAAAAAAAGATTTTTTTTTTGCTTTTTTCGATGCCGTTTACAGCAGAGTGGTCTGTTCACAAGACGTCCATTGCTTGGTCTACCCTTGACGCAGAACCACAGACATCTCCGCCGTCAATGGTGCGATGAAAGAAGGATTTGAGTGGCAGAATGGAATGAAGTTGTCTTTACTGACGAGTCACGCATCTGTCTGCAGCACCACGATGGTCGAATTCGAGTTCGGAGATACCGTGGAGAAAGGATGCTGAACAGCTGCGTTATGTACCGCCACATTGGTCCTGCACCAGGTATTATGGTATGGGGCGGTATTGGATATCACTCTCGCACTTCTCTAGTACGCATTGCCGGTACTTTAAACAGCCAGCGCTACATCTCCGAGGTGTTGGAGCCAGTTGTCCTTCCTTACCTTCAGGGCTTGGCCACAGCCATATTTCAACAGGATAATGCGCGACCACACGTGGCACGCATTGTCCAAAGATTCTTCGTCAATCACCAGATTGAATTGCTTCCCTGGCCGGCTCGCTCTCCAGATCTTTCGCTGATAGAAAACATGTGGCCCATGGTTGCTCAACGATTAACCCAGATTACACACACAGCTGCCACACCAGATCAACTTTGGCAACGTGTGGAAGCTGCTTGGTTTGCTGTACCCCAAGAACACATCCAAAGTCTCTTTGAATCAATGCCGAGGCGTGTGGCAGCGGTGATCTCCAACAATGGCGGCTACTCTGGCTACTGATTCTGGCAGGAACCATACTTCACAGAAGTCTATAAATTTAATCATTTGATACTTGGTCAACATGTTATCTACAAAATAAATTTTCTTGTGCTATCTTTCTTGGTGTTGCATTTACGGTGGACAGCTGTGTATATAGGAGAAAAGCGACCCATTCACTCTTTCACTCTCTTTCACTATCGCATCACGAGGTGTCCGAAATTATTAGACTTACATACTTGAAATTTAGTAAGCATGCATCTTTTGTAGAGAAGGAATTTGCTAAAAACATGTTTTGAGGAAATCGACTACCAAGGGGATCACGGGGGTGTTACAGATAAAAAAAATCCTTTTTGAACTATAAGCCATACGGACTTGAAATTTGGCAACTATGTTTCTTTTGTTGAGTAGATATCCTTTAGTGGATTTTGCGGAAATCGACTCTGAGGGTAAAGGCATAAAAGATAATGAAACTTCCATTTTAGAAATTCCTGTCCTTTTCAAATCAAGTTGTGAGGGCGAAAGATATTTTCAACTACAATAATAACTTATTGCTAGGATTTAGATATCCATAACTTTAAAACATTATATCAAAGCGGTTCTTAAACTTTCGATCGCCGCGGCCTTTTCTTTATGTGTCAGCCTAACGTCTTGTTCCCCCAAGATTTTGAACACGCCTTCCTGACTTTCAACACATTGCTGAGTGTGACTTAAAGGTTCATGAATAATTTTAAGACTGGTTCTGCTACTTATAATAAAGACTTTTAACAAGTCGGTAGCCCAGTTTTTTTCTCCTTTCCCAGTACCACTAAAGAGGCGAGGGCAGCGATGCACGTTAAATCTGTCGAGAGCTGAAACGTCCTCCCGTTGGTGTGGTGTGGTACGATTCAGGTGTCGTCCACGTCACTTGACCATGGTTCAAAATTACGTGGTCCGTCGCCAAAAGCCCTCGTGTAGCTGAACCAAAAAATCAAACTCTAATTTTTTTGACAAAAGCCAAAATCAAATTATTTTTTTTTAGCCTAAATTATTGTTTATAAACTTTTCTATAACCTCACAAAATGTGAAAGCTCCTAACTTAAAAAAACCCAAAATTATGATAGCTTTTACATTCGTTTTTATTCAAAATTCTATGTCAAATCAAAACTTTAAGCTTACTTATCTCAGAAAGATAAAATTACTAGTTTGTCTTCATTTAAAATGCTAAGGCTTTTTTTTATTGTTTCCAATGCTTTGATTTTTTTACCTCATTGCCAATAGTACATGTAACAAAAATTGGTATGCATTTTTGAATCAAAGCAATACTTTTTTTTTAAAAAAAAATAAGTGAACTCAGAATTTTACATTTTTTAAGGAATTTTCAATAAACATTCCTAAAAAGAAGTATTGTATGAATACCAATCTTGTTATTGCAAAACTCATACCGACTTTTATTATACGTAGTTTGACGTACTCGTAAATCAAATTTCATGCGTTTACGTAAATGTTTGTAGGGGCGGAGTAGCATTTTAAAATCACTTCATAAATTTTAAGTGTTTTCCTTAAAAAACTAAATGACTAGCTTTTTATGAAATTTTGAGCACAAAATCTGTTTTATATAGTATACACACATAAGAGGCAACGAAAAAAATTATGAAAATCCTTCAATCAAAAATTTTTGTGTAAATCGTACCATCTCCCCTTAAGGAAACGAAAAGCGCGAATTTAAAATATTACTTTGTAGTAACAGCAATATACTTACAAACAATAAAAAAAGTTGAATTAATATTCTTGATCGAAATACATGTTCTAGCAGCTTTTTATTGGGGATAATTTAGTGATCGTCAAGAAAAGCACATCTGTCAACTTTTCGAAGAAGTCTTTCAGAATCTGTAAAAGGAGGCAATCTTAACTTTAAATGACACTCCTTCGCGGATACCCTAGAAAGGCGTCGGATACCCCCGGGGGTCTGAGGATCACATTTCTTTTTCATAGTAAAATCTTTTATACAGAGTGTTCTTTTTTCAGGTATAGAAGTTTAAGTTGGCATTACTTTCCAAGATGGCGACCGATTTAACAGCTGTCAAGTGATTTATTCTCAGCCTGAACAACGCTTTCAAATTGTGCAATTTTATTTCGAAAATAATGGTCTATTTTCATAAGCGAATTTTGTTTAGCGATGAAGCGCACTTCTGGTTGAATGGCTACGTCAACAAACAAAACGGCCGCATTTGGAGTGAAGCTAATCCACAAGTGTATGTCGAAACACCGTTACATCCAGAAAAACTGACTATTTGGTGCGCTTTATGGGCTGGTGGAATCCTTCTTCAAAAACGATGAAGGACACAACGTTACAGTCAATGGTGTTCGGTATAGAGGCATGATTACCAACTTTTTCATTCCTGAATTGAACAATCATGATGTCCAGGAGCTGTGGTTCCAACAAGACGGCGCAACATGTCACACAGCTCGTGCCACAATCGATTTATTGAAAGACACGTTTGGTGACCGCCTAATTTCGCGTTTTGGACCTGTGAATTGGCCTCCAAGATCTTGTGATTTAACACAGCTAGACTATTTTCTGTGGGGCTATGTAAAGTCATTGGTCTATGCGGATAAGCCACAAACGCTTGACCATTTGGAAGACAACATTCGCCGTGTTATTGCCGATATACGGCCACAAATGTTGGAAAAAGTCATCGAAAACTGGACGACCAGATTGGACTACATCCGAGGCAGCAGTGGCAGTCATATGCCAGAAATCATATTTAAAATGTAATGCCACAAGATTATCTTTCGAATAAAAAAAATTCTTGTCAATCGAATAATGCATCGTTGTTTTATTGCAATTTAAAGTTCTATACCTCTCAAAAAAACACCCTTTACAATTGTCAATATCAGTATGTATGTCTTGTTCAATTGCCGGAGCAGCTAAATTTGTAGCCTTAACGTGGACATCGTCGATCTGAGATAAGTTTTGATTTATTTTAACTTAGAGAAGTTTTCTCTCTCGCAACTGGCATTACTGATGGTAGATGTTAATAAAATTCTCAACATTAGGACAATGTTTGGTAAGCCATTTTCAAGTTTGGACTCAATAATTTTTTACAGCCTGGGTCTATTGAAGCTACGAATGCTTGTAGACGTACGCACTTAAGTTAGAATTCTTCTTTATTAATGTCTTGAGGAGCTTGACCTAAGTTAAGTGTGACCATGCTCAATAACACTTCAAGACTTAAAAAGCATATTTTTGCGCTAGATTCTACAACTGTTGGAATCTTTCTCGGATTTCAACAGTTACTTCTACAACTGTTGGAATCTGTCTCGAATTTCAGCAGTTACTCTGTCTATTGAAGAAAACATTGTTCGCCTCAAGTCATCTTCGTACGATAACTGAATATCTTTACTTCCCAAT
Organism: Trichonephila clavipes; assembly: GCA_019973935.1. Lineage (NCBI taxonomy): Eukaryota > Metazoa > Arthropoda > Arachnida > Araneae > Nephilidae > Trichonephila > Trichonephila clavipes. The sequence goes on from BMAU01019665.1 coordinate 1,378,857, forward strand.
ATGCCAAATATATGCTTTCTCCTGATTCGTCTTGAAGGTTCAAACGAAATTTCAAGCTCTTCACATAAACTTTTAGCATATATTAAAGCGTCTTCCACGAATTCTTCTCGTTTTGCTCCTAATACGGTCTGTAAAGCACGTATTTTTTTATCGCATTGATGGATATTTAATCCCTGTGTTTGCAAACAATTTTGAGCACCATTAACTCCACACAGCACCGGTTGCCAGAAGTCTATAAGTAACATAAAAACGAATGCGATTGCATAGCAAATAATAAACTTCCTGCATCTGTGCGTGTATTAAAGCTTTCACTTGTTTCCGTCAGTTTCGTCACGCGGGCGCGATTTAGAGTTTGAAATATTTTTTGAATTTAAATATCGTGGTGCTTGCCACCGCCCCTTTTCGTATGCCACTCTGTACGCCCACGCCACCCCACTGCGCTGATATATAGTGTTACAGCATCATGAAATAAACAGCGAAGCAGACAGGTAACGGCCAGACTTAAACGAAAATGCAATCGTAACAAAGGGAATCAGTTCTTTACATTGGACCTTAGCCAAAACAAAGAAATGGGCAGGCAAGAGAAATAGTGGTCAGATTTCTAAACTTAATCCGAAGCGTCTACGTGGCGGTGACCTATTTTACAACCAGCTTACGTTTCGCCACCTTGTGAGTTAAACCAAGTTCGCCGAACACAGATATCTTATACGCGATCGAAGCGAGCGTAGGTCAAGGTTGCGAGTAAAATATAGACACTGCCGACCGAATGTGAACATTGGCGATTCCAAAAAGTGCTGAGTGTTCTTATCAAGGATTTTAAAATAATACTGGATGATACACAAGTTGTGTCATAATCTTCAAATCCATCTATTCCACGATACGGTTGATGCGTTTTCAACTACGACGTTTGTTCCCTTGGCGGGATCTATATGAAATCACTCTTTCACTAGGACAGAAGATGATTTATCATTCACAACGATTTTGGCGTGGTTTATTTATAAACTTCCAAAACCCTAACTAAATTACATGAATAGAATACTGGTTTTATCTCGACTAAACTGAGGTATTTATTTATTTGGAAAAAAATAATAATAAATTTGAAGAAATGCTTATTTGAACAAAATATTTTTTTTTTCAGAACTAAAAGTGTTTGTATCTTAAGTTTTAAATCTTTCGATTTTGGTGATCGAGTTTTTACCATGATTTTATCATCAACAAAACTGAAAAACTAACCCATCTGCCTCAAAAATGGTCTTTTTCACAACATTTCAAATTATTTTTGAATTGTGGATGACTATTTTACTCAGATCTGTATCCATTTTATGAAAAAAGCTTGCGTTTTAGTAGTTGTTGCACGGTTAAGGAATTCTCAGTAAAAATTGTCTTCGAGCTAAAAACTACATTAAAAAGAAAAAACCGTGGCTGTTGTGCTTTGTTATTTTCATTAATTAGATAAAATTTTAATATGCTTTTATTTTATGGGTAATATGATGAGACAGTCTATTAACGAAAAACAATAATGTATAGAAAGTATGCATCAGAATTTTAGCATGTTTTAAAATGTAATTTCAAAGTCATGATTAAATATATTTAGTGAAATCTCAGTGATATGTAGCAATTTTGGAGAAGTTTTTTGCTTTAATAACTAAAATAAGAGTTTTTGTAGAGCTATCTCTAGATACATGCATAGAAGGACAAATATGTGTAATCCCACATTCAGACCTTCATCAATGATTTGAAGTCAGATAAAATCTCGAAGCTTACCTTTTTATGTAAAAATTTTACCAGAACGCAAGCTTTATCTTCAGAATATGAATTTTACCGTACTGCATGATACACTGAAAGATAAACAGAAAAGTATGCTGTGTGTAATAGAGCTGGCGTAGATAGTCTTGAGTGAGCTCTGTGTCAAAATTCTTAGGGGACCCTTTTTTGGAAATAGGAGCTCTGTTCAGTGGCGTAACATACACTCCTGCAACCCTCCCATCGCGGGGGAACCCAGGGTTCTAGGGGGCTTCAAACCTGACTTTGCAAGGGAGCTCTAATGTTCTCCGTTACGTCACTGGCTCTGTTAATGGGGCTGTTGGTAACATTTGACGATTTTTTGCTTACATATGTTTGGCCCCGTGTACCTTAAGGGCCCTGTATTATTGATACAGCTGATACAGGGGTAGCTAAGGCCTTTGTGTGATAAAAACTTCATAATAAGATCATAACCGTTATAGATAAATATTGTTGAAATGAAAATTAAAAGATAAATTTCGTGAATTAATCATCGGAAGTTGTATTAATACGTCAATATTCTTAAAAATTAAATTTTAAACAGCTGATTTTTTTTAAAAAAATCAGGGGTATTGTATTATATTTGTATACAGAGTTCACAAATTAAAAAATACTTAGGAAAATTCAGTATTTACTATTATTAAATTATATCGATCACCAAGTTAAGGTAGCTGTAAAAACATTTTTTTGCACGATGTGATACTAAGATGTAATATTTGAATTATTCTCGTAATATGAGAGGAAGATCATAATCCAGTGTTTTTATCAAAATGATAAATATTGTTTAAATGAAAATTAAAGCAAGCCAAAACGGGGTTGATAACAACAAGATAAATTTCGTGAATTAATCATTGGAAGTTCGATTTCTATTTAATAAAAATTGCAAAGACTAATTTCGTCAATATTCTTAAAATTAAATTTTCTCCAATGTTACTGAAATAAAATATTTTTTAAAAAAATCATTTCGACGTGGGTGATGAGAAATAAAAAAGAATTGCCAGAAAAAAATAAAACGAGTCAAAATAATCAATCTCAGTCAAGTTAATACATTGTATTATATTTGTATACAGTTCACAAAAATTAAAATACTTAGGAAAATTCAGTATTTACTATTATTAAATTATATCGATCACCAAGTTAAGGTAGTTGAAAAAAAACTTCTAATGAAATTTTGCAATCTTCTATAAATAGATGTGATACTAAGATGTAATATTTGAATTATTCTCGTGAGGATCATATAGGAATATGATTCATTTTTTATTGCATTTAGAGGGAGGAACACAAACGCAATTTCTCTCTTTACAGAGAATGTAAAAAATTAAATACCATTATCAATTTTGCAGTGTTTTTCACTCAAAATAGAACATCAGCTTTGTAACGTATTGACTGAAGAAAAGACGTTTTGAAATCATCCGCCTTTACAAAACAGACACCCTTCCGACCAGTGACACAGTAAAATACGATTTTGGGCGTCAGCCAGCAAGCAAAACGGGGGTTGATAACAACAGTACACCTGTAGCAGTAGACCAACGTTCAGTGCTGCCAACTGCCTGGAGGAAACTGCATGGTTATTCACCGCCATGCGAAGCAGGTGTCGATCGTCGCGCGCTGATGTTATCTCTCGTCGTCCACTACCAGTTTTTCGAGTAGTTAGGCATTCGTTGTCCACTGCTTCCAAACTCGCATCACTGTGAAACTGTTCCGCTGCACACGAGCTCCTATTGCGAGATATGGAAATTAAAGCGTGATTTCTGGAAGGCCGATAAGGTTCCTCCCCGTTGATGGTTCAGGGGGATCCTGTATGTAACGTTGTTGACGAAGTCGAATTTCTCCCTTATTTCGTCTGGAGGAAACTGCATGGTTATTCACCGGCGAAGCAGGTGTCGATCGTCGCGCGCTGATGTTATCTCTCGTCGTCCACTGCCAGTTTTTCGAGTAGTTAGGTCTTACTAAACGTTCACCGATAGGAAAACTTTTTTACGATAATCCCCTCCCCGTTCAAATCATTAACTAAACGTTCACCACTTACAAATAATCATTAACTACTTTCAGCGTCTCGCTACAGCACTCTATTTGTACGCTTTCAGTGTTAGTTCAGAGGGCGCTGCGCACGCCACACATGCGCAGTTGCTCTGGAACTTTGCTATTTTACGTAACATCCTATAATTGATATTTGCTGCAAAGTTCATTTAATTCTGATTATTCTTTCATGGTGTTGAATTTTTTTTATAAAAAGAAGTGTATATTACGCGGAAAGGCCAACGTTAAATTTTGTCAAAAATTTCTCTGTATTAAATTCTGTTTTTCAATACAAATGCTGACGATTCCCAATAAAAATTGATATTTTTGGTTTCTTAGAAATGCACTCATCTCCTTTTTCCTAAATCAAGTTTATGCATTCCTACATTTGATCAAGATTCTGCCCATACACCCTCAATGCAACTTGAACTGAAAATATTCTACCTGAACTAAAATTTTGTAATATCGATCTTTAAAAATCCATATCTTATTTATTTTCAGGTCCCTTAGCGAGTGGTCTGACGAATCGATTCGGATGTCGAGCGGTGACGATCGCCGGATCCATCCTGGCAGCTTTCGGTCTGGTGGTGAGCATCTTTGCACCGAACGTCACTTTTCTGTACTTCAGCATAGGATTATGCACAGGTAAGAAATCCTTTACTCTTATTCATCCTCATGTTTATGAAATAGTCAAAAAGGCATTTTAACTCAAAATATTTATAATATATGTTGAAAAAAGTCAAGGGAAGGGGGTTCCCTACTCTTGAACTGGGACGACTTAAGACTTGTTGAGGCTCTGGGCCCTCCTGAGTTAAAGTAGGCCATGGGCCTCTACACAAATGTAGGCACCAACTATGACTCTTAAAAGTAGCTAGCACATAGCATACGTTGTCAAATACTAGTACAAACAGTCAGGGACGTCTTGAAGACTTTTTGAGACCCTGGAGCCCTACCAGTGGCCCGCACAAGGGAGGGGTCCCCACGTCCGGATACCCCATAGTCCTTGATCTTTATTCCGATTGATTATAATCCTATGTATATAATAAGTAAAATTTAATTATTTCATTAACAATTAATTTTATTAATTAATTTTTATTAAATACAATAATTAATTCTTCATTATTTTTTGTTCCCGAAAATTGACAAAATCAATAGAATATGTTGGGCAGCCTATTGGAGCAAGATACGAGAAAGGTGAACTTTCGACCCTGGAAATCCCTCCCTCCCCCAACACTCGCCATCTTGAAAAATATCTGTGTGTGCCTCTAGCCCCTACTCAAAAGTAGGCCCTGGGCTCTCGCACAAGTGTTGGCCCCACCTATAACTTTTAAAAATAGACACTAAATAGAATCCATTGTCAAATACTCGAACAAACAATAACCTAAACAAATAAATGTGCATGACTTGTGATGGATTAGTCCTTCTTTCTTGCCCGCCTAGAGATGTGGGAGGAAGGGAAAAAACACTAGCCATAATCAAAAACAATCTATTTATTGATCTCACAAAATAGCAACACTGATTCAATTAATTTCAACTGGAAGAGATGTTCTCAATATAACAAAATGTGGATAAATAGCAAGATACACGAATTATAAGCAGACTATCAATATCGACGCCCTTATTACAGGATCAAATCTACTTATCCCACTTAATTTAACACTAATTCAAATAAAGTGATCAATCGTCATTTTAATTCCTTCCTCTATCAAATATTTGAAATACTCTATAAAATACTATAACACCTGAGCAGTAGCATTCTATTCTATTCTATTACATTCTATTCTATTACATTCTATTCCATTACATTCTATTCCATTACATTCTATTCCATTCCATTCTATTCCATTCCCATTCCATTCCATTACATTACATTACATTACATTACATTACATAATGATCTCTCTCCTTCTCCTCGTTGCTAGCTAGAAAACCTAGACTATATAAAGTAGAATGAATTTGAATAACACGGTTTCTTCTTCAAAAAATTGGTTGTGAGTAAACGCGAAATGTGATAACTCAAAGATTTCCCAAGAGGATTAAAAGAAGGTACGCGGACTTAAAACCGGCTCGACCGACTTCTGCCTTTTGATTGAATGAGTAATGATAGTGAACGGTTGTACGCCTAGGTCTGTACGTGGACGACGGTCATCACATGTGTAGCCAGTGGACATATCGTCAGAAATTCTCAGTTTTCGAAGAATACCACCGGAAATAACATTTGACCGTTGAAATTATTCGAATTATGATCTTCTTAAGGCTGAGTCGAGAGTCGATTTAGGCCCAAGAGAAACGAAATGAAGAAAAAAAGTTATTGATGACTTTATTTCGATTCTTTAATCAAAGAATTTTCAGCGAGAGTTCAAGGAATTACCCTGCAAAGTTCCTGTTAAGACGTCCCTGAAAACAGTAACTGAAACATACAAATATGCACGACTTACAATCGCATAAATCGGTTCAACCGACTGCCGCACTTTTACTTAATGAGTAATGATGGTTAATGGTTGTAGGCATAAGCCTATGCATGGATGACGGTCATCACATAATATAGTCTTACCAGTGGCGTAACGTACACTTTTTGATTGAATGAGTAATGATAGTGAACTCCGTATTGCGGGGGCAGTGCTTTAGTTTTCGGGGGCCTAAAGCCTGACGAGAACTAGTCGAGGCTATTGTGGTCGCCAAGTCCCTACTGAAACTCTTTGTAAAATCCAACTTGGGGGCCCAAAACCTGACTTTGCAGGGCTCAAATGTTCTCCGTTACACCACTGAGTCTTGTCCCTGTTACCAATTGTCCTTTAGTCCAAAATTCCCAGTTATTTGGAGAATACAATCGGAAATAACATCGATCTTTAAAATTATTCGAATCATCGTTTTATAATGACTCAGTCGAGAACGAGACGAGTCCCTCACTGAGGCCCTGAGTGATGTCGTAAGACGTCCCAGCTCCTCAGTCTAAAATATCGCATTTTGGCGATTCTTGGATCGAACCTAAAAAGTCACACAATTGAACAGCAGCAATCGAAAAAGTTTTTGATGTAATTTAATTAAATAAAATAATTAACAATAATAAGTATTAAAAACCAGTGTGATTCTCAACCTTTTTTTTATTGTTGTTGTTGCGGTACACATTTAACGATTTCAAAATTTGGCGTTACACTAACAACAAAATAAGTTTAGAAGAATTTTATTTATTTGTAATACACTTACATCCATCCACGAAAGAATAAGTTAAATATATCACGAATACCCTTAATTTATTTCTATAAAACAGCCGAAAACAATTCGGGGTTCCGGATTTTATTTTTCTCAGAGTATAATTAATAATTTTTGAAAAAATTGGCGGCACAGCGATGGAAAATCACTATTATTAAACAGTTCTCAATGATTTCCCAAAAGAAATCAGCAAGACATTGCTTGGATGGAATTTACTTTGCCCTATAGAACAAGAGTCGGCTGATTTTCGAGACAGTAGAGCCAATTTATAAGTGAAAGAAGGTAACTAAGGTATCAAAGACCATTTATACACATGCACGTGCGCACCCGGGAGTAGGGTATCCGGTAGCAGTCACGATCAAGACTGTTGTGTGCTCCAGTTAGTATTTTTTACAATGTTTAAATAAAGTTTTACATAAAGCAGCATTTATTATTTCTTCGAAAACTAAGAACTGTCGAAAATATTTTTATTTCTGTAGCTCAATACAAGAACAGACAATGTCAAAATATCGTAATGCTGAGAATTAGCTTTCAAGCCTCGTGAAAAAAATTTATCTATCAATAACAACGTGTGTGTTTTTTTCTTTTCTGAAATTTCATGTTTACTGTGATAATTTAAATTGACTCTATGCTTGTTTTTGCATATAAAAGTTGGAAAGTTTACTACTGAATGCGTTAAATAGCTCATTTTCACAAACAATAAAATTAACATTGGATGCTCTTGTATTAAACCACACATTTTAAGTAACCTTAATTTTGATCTTCCTGGTCAAGATACTGGGCACGGTCATGTATGTGCATTTAATTTTACATATCAACTTTTAAATAAAAAAAACATAATTTTTATTTAAAATAAGAACAGTGACCTTGTATCGCTTTTGAAAGCTTTGTTATGCCTAGTAAATTTTTTTTACCATTGAAGCATTGTAGAAAAATATCATTTTTTAAGTTGCTTCTTACCTTAGTTTTCATTTGTTTCATGGAACAGAAGTTTGTTCGCGCATGAATATGTAGAGTCAAATATTGTGAAAACAGCAAAAACTTTTTTTTAACGCGTCCATGCTTCAGGCAAAGTATTCCATGCAAAACTGTGCTCCAGGATCTCTGTTGTGTTTGAGGATTTTCCTACATTTTTTTTTCGATTTCATAATATTGTAATGTGCATTCATTTAATAAATGCACTTCTTTGTATGAGGTTTTTCTTTATCAGAAAATTCAATAATAATCCATATATATCTATATATAGTGAACATTCCGTTAACATTTGAGGAATTTTCGATGTTAGAAGCAAATAAAAATTTGTCTCTGAATTATAATCATCGTCATCATTGGCTCAGCTGCCCGGGTGGGCCTTGGCTTTCTCAGAAAAACCAGTTCCATACTCTTATGGTTTTGAAATCAGTGTTAGAGTCCAGCCTTCGAAATCTTGGTCGTTCTCTAGTTCCACTAACCATAGGTTTATGTTTGAAGATCTTACTTATACATGTTGGGCTAGTAATATATAAGCGGCAAAAATTCACTGCAAATCTAATTCTACTTAATTTGATGAATTATATTACATTATTGTCCTTATAATTTTTGCAAATTTCCACATTTAATCCTCTTTTATAAAAAAATCACCCTCTTCAATTCCACCAAAAATGGTTCGTATGATCTTTCTCGCACAAATGGCAATATTAGCCTCTTCTTTTTTAGAGAGGGTTTAAGTCTCAGAAGTCTGAATTACAATACTAATTGAAAATGTTTTTGGAAGATCATGTTGCATTCATAATATAGAAAATGCGTACTTATGCATTGTAGTCGACGTACAGATATTCCAAGATTAGTTCCTGATCCAGAAGAAAAGAGAAAATTTAGAAAAAAAAAAGTGATTTCACTGAAAAATAAAAGCACAATAAGATAATTTTTCAATTTCTCTTAATATGGTTAAAAGATCTGCATATTTTTTACTTTAAATCTCAAGGAAATACAAAATATAGACATAAGAACTATAGACACATTTATTTTTAACTGTTTCAAAGGAATGGAACGTAAAAGAGGAAATTGCCGATTTAAAACTGTAGCAAGTCTTTCTTCGAAAAAAGTATTATTTCCTTTAGGGTCATTTCAACCCTCTTTTTACCAGCCCATAAAATACGGAAATATATTTTTGTCGCTCGTGTTGGGAGCTAAGTGTATTTCTTGTCCATTAATGAATGTAAATATGTTGGTCGAAATCACTGAAAGGAGTCCTAAAGCGGCATTTTTTATCGATAAAATAGGACTTTTTCTGACTTAGAAGTAATCCTAATATGTTTTCGCTGATTTTCAACAGCTTTGTTAATGGAATCCAATTTTGCATAAAAGTAACTGTCTTTAGCAGTAGTCAATTGTCTATATAAGTATGTAAATGCAGGCGAATATATAATTATAAAGAGAAAGGGGAACAGAGAGGTTTTAGTATAGATAATTATATTTAATTCCTACTATTAGTTCATACTCTCCTTTTATGTATTCATTTCTATATCTTGTTCAAATTTTTAATAGTTAATAAAATATATTTCATGCATCTACTCAAGTTCAAAGAATTTTTTTAAAACTTGTAGTGGATGACACTTGATATTAAGTTTTTTCAAATATTAGTTCATTAATTTACTATAATTAATTAATTGTAGCTTGAGATATATATCAATAGATATTATTCTTCTAGATGGCAGCACCATTGGATGAAACTGTTTTTCTTTTAAATTTGTGATGAAGATTTAACTTAACCTAAATAATCATATGCTATTTAGACGTCAGCATTCCTTTTACACTGGATTTAAGATAAATTCTTACCTATTTTTTCAACTTTTATTAAAAAAATGTGGTTTAATGTGGTTCAAAAGTTTTTAATGTTAATTAAAAAGGTGTTTTGTGCGACTTAATATTGTGATTCTGTCACATGTATGTACATATTTATGTTAATTGTGATTTTTTAATAAAAAGTAACTAAAATAAAGTTTTTCTTTTTTAATCTAAGTAAGAATTTACCTAATTCTTTTTCATACTTGTTTTTTAATAATACATAGATGCAGAATTCTGGAAAGACATAAAAAAATGTGGTTTGAAAAGAAATGCAGTTTGCCGACCTCTGCTCTAGAACTATACGGATTTCGTGATTTTTGTATCTCAAATAGACGACATATAGTAATGACTTTCCTACCGTAACTTAGTTATTAAACTACAGAAAGTGTGCAACAGCCAGTAAATTTCTTAAGACTTCTTGATGCCCTGGGCACCATTGCTAAAGTAGACTCTACTGTGACCCTTTTTAGTAGACAGTACCGGGTGTTTCAAACGTCACGCACATCCCCATGGTAATCTTTGTTGCTTGAAAACCAAAAGGGTTGTTTGAGATTTCTGTCACTAGATGGCCGCAAGGGCCCCATCAGAAGTTTGAGCACAACGAGAGGTGCATGATGTTTTCCAAGAGCAAATAATAACCATCGTGGAATTTTATTTCCCTATAAAATCTCATTGTCGTGTGTAAATGCATTTCAGCAGAAATATTAAGGTGAAAGAGCACCAAATTCATCAACGATAACACTTTTAGTGCTACGGTTTCGTGAGACAGGAAGTGATAGAGTAGAGCGTCTATAGTGAAAACGAAAGTGGCAGATGTGGAGACCATTCTACAAAGAAGTCAATTGAAAAGACTGTCCGTCTACATAAACATCATTTCGGAATTCATATCCTCACTAAAAGTGATGAAAGGTACGCTTGGTTGCCGCAAGACGGCGCAACGTGTCATACAACACTGGACAGTATAGAAGTTTCAACTGAATTTTTCGATGATTGTGCCATTTCCAAAGGACTTTGGCCACCTCATTTACCGGACTTGTGAATTCAGGATTTTTTTTTCATTGGGGATATCTGAAAAATGACACCTTCAGGAATAATCCTCATACGCTTGATGAACTTAAGAGTAACATCCTTCATGCAATATCGGACATTAATTTTCACACTCTTCGTAAAGTGTCAATTAATCTGGTAAAAAGAGTTCGATTGTGCGTCCAGAAAAACGGACATCATTTTGAACATTTGCTGTTATTTTACCGTGTCTGACACCTGACAATAAAGTTAATCGTTCAACCTTTATTTGTCATTTATTCTGTTTGTTAACATAATTCATCTGTCTTTTAAACTCAACCACAAAGCTTGATGTGCGTGACTTTTGAAACACCCGGTATAAAGCATACGTTGTCCAATATTTGTACCAGCAGTAACCTATAATAAATAAAGGTAAGTGACTCATGATCTCGTAAACCTAGTCACAAACCGACTGCCTTCTTTCGACTTAATGAGTAATGATGTTGGTAGGCTTACGCCTAGACACGAATGATGGACATGATTTAATAATGCAGTCTTGCAACTGTTGTCAGTTGGCATGTAGTTCGAAATCCCAAATTTTTCAGAGAAATATGTCCGTGAATAATATTTGAGACGATTACAATTATTCGAATCATGATCTTATCGTGGTTATGATATTATTAATCTATAACGCATCCATCGACTATACCTTAAATCGTCCCTGGTAACAACCTCCATTAAACGGTTAAGTTGTTGGTTGTATCAGTCAAACAACCAGTGGCGTACACATACTTCTTTTATAGGGAGTTTATATTTTAAAAAATACGTAAACGAGAACGAAGAATCCGTAGTTTTTATGCTGAAAATTAAAAAATTTGGTCTGTGGAGTAAGGGGGGGGGGAGAACACCCCAAACCCTATTAAAACCCATTCAGTTATTTGACTTGTATATCTTTTAAAGTGATTCTACGCAGAGGATTCCAAGTCATTGTGGAATCACGGGTAATTTGCTTGTTGATACACCGGCCGAGGCTGTTTCTGTACTCCTACCTGATCCTCCTGTTCATCATTACTAAAAGAATCCTCAATGCTCGATTTCAGGCTAATCTTTGAGAGAGAAGAATGGGCTCTATAAGAGGGAAAATTTGGAATTTAATGGAAAATCCCATTCCTTACGAGCTGTCGGTATCGTTAACTTTAGAATTAAAACTGAACATGATTACCTCACGAAAGATCAACACAAATTCGGTATAGTAGATTCCCAAACATGCCTTTATGTAATGCTAACGACATGCGTGGAAATTTTCAGTCTCTGGGTTCTGGACTTGGCGACGTAACAGCGGCTAATTCTGTTAAAAATCACACTGTAACTTTTATTGTGTTTCAGAACTGTATTGTGCTGCCCGTCATAGACTGATGGTGATCATGTCTAGATCTGGCATAGGTTAATATACACACATATACAGTGGTGGCCAAAATTGTGGACACTTTTGAACCTGTTATGTTTTTTAAGTTTGTATGCTTATAGAAAATTTTACCTTCCACAAACTGCTAAGTATTTTGTATCATTTTAAAGAGAATTTAATACTTAATTCAATACAAAAAGAAAATTCAAATATTAGCAACGCAAAAAAAGTTATGCTCCAATAACTGTCGATATACATTGGATACCGATGATAGCAGTGAGTTATAAAAGCTTAGCGAGGTTGCCTTTATTCTTTATTACAGCTTCATATCGATGTTTCATTGAGCTGAAAATAATTTTTAAATTTTTCCATCGTTATTACATGATGCCAGGAAACAATTATATCCTCAATTAGTTCCTTTTTATTTCTTGGGTACTTCATTCGGACAACTTTGTAAACATAAAAATTTTGGCCCCACCACTGTATATCTTTTAAATAAAACAAGTAATATAAAAAAAATTTAAGTCAATTTCTACTTAGATCAACAAAGAAAATTTTTATTTTAGCTACTTTTTATTAAATGGTTACAATTAATATAAATATGTATATACACAAGACAGAATTACAACATTAAGTGGTAATTAATATTTATTAATTATCATTACAGTATCGCGCGCGTATTGTCATCCAAAACAATCGTGTATATAAAATCTGAGTTCTACTTAATGCTTTAAAACGTGAGAAAAAAACCTTTTCTATTTTTGACACAAGTCGCCAAAAGGGTCGCTAAGTCACCAAAAATGATGCCAACGTGGTTGTATTTGTAATTCTTTAAATAATTAGTTTTAATCAATTAATTTTTATTAATTATTATTATATTATTGTATTGTAATCCAAAATAATCCTGTATATAAAATTTCAGCTCAATTGAGCGCTTTAAAATGTATTTTATTAACGATTGAAAATTCCACCAAGATAAATAAATATATAGAGATTGTGAGCTAATAGTAGGAATTGAAAAAATTATATTTTAGGAAACACGTACATGGATTTGTGTCGAAACAAGCTTACTTGTTATTGATTACCATGCAGATATTATACCAATGACTATTCATCCCAATTTAAGTAAATGTTCATTCATAACTCGCAGAAATATCACCATCTATATCTTTCTAGGTACTGGTTTTGGGCTGATATATCTACCAGCTATTGTGTGTGTGACATGCTATTTCGAAAAGAAACGAGCTTTCGCTACCGGTATTGCTGTTTGCGGGTCTGGAATCGGCACATCCGTTCTGGCTCCACTCATTGAGTTTCTCATCGCAAAGCTGGGATGGCGAGGCGCCATGGTGGTCACTGCCGGACTTGTCCTGACTTGCTGTGTGTTCGGGGCATTTTTCAGGCCCTTAGAGAAGAAACCTAAAGTAGTGAGGCGGATGACGAATGGTTCGATTGCGTCCAATCCTCCAATCATTGGAAACCAAACCCTGAGAAAGGGTTCATTGCCAAACGGTAAGCTATTTCTTAAAGGATGGGTACTTCCTTTTCATGTATCAAAGGAGCTTGTTTGTAAAAATATAACCATAATTTTAGTCATATGGGTAGTATAAATCCAACGAAATTTTAATAATGACTTTTTTAAATTTAGAAACTATAACTTACAAAAAAAATTCGATGAGATGAATATCACACTTTTCTATATTTAATTCATATATTAGCATAAGAAACTTTACTCAACAGATTAGCAAACGACGTCCATTTATTCCTCCAAAGAAATGATGAAAAATAGTTTTCTTCCTCTCTCTGATTAGACTTAAGTTTCTAATTCTAATACAAATATGTTAATCCCGATACAAACACCTGTAGTATTCATTTCTACATCAAAAGTGGCCGCGGTAGCCTAGTGGTCATGGTAACAAACTCGTGTTGTCAAGTCCTGGTGCCTTTTATGAACTCGTGGCCATCGACAGCTGATGCCGCTTGAGATCCGCCGCGTACAGACTTTAATGCTTACTACTAATACTTTTTACTTACATTGACACGGCGTGGAAGTTAGGGGAAAGGGGATGCTAGCTCAAGTGTCTCATCACCCGATCGTGGTTTAAAATTACAAGTCCGTCGCCAATAGGGTTGCTTTAGTAAACGTTGACTAAGAAAACAATTAAAATACAACCTGACAGAAGAATAGGTACAATACGGATCCCTTAAAAATTCAGGACTAAGTCTTAGGTTTTTCTAAGTTTTAAATTCTTATGAATTTCTATAGAAAAAAAATTAATATATAAAATCTAATTTTTTATATTTGAAATTTTTAATTTTTAGGAATTTATAATGGACACTGTGGTATCAAATTAAGGTATCCGACTACGTTCGGAACCAGGATTTTGAAAATGCGTATAAATAAATATATATATATATATATATATATATATATATATATATATATATATATATATTTTGATATTTAGTACTACCTGAATTAGAAAAAACAAAAAAATTGTCTTAAGATATTACTACAATAAAATTTACTAAAATGCAATTTTTGGGGGGAATGAAGAAAGAAGACTATTTTCAGAACATTCTCCTTTTACAGAAAATGTTTCGATAATAGTAATATTTTGCCTATATAAAGATAAGACGCCTCTACTGAGACTGAACTACAATTTTTGAGACTTTCACATTATTTTCAAAGTTACGATGAATTGAAGTAATATCGATGTTTTTTCTTGTTAAAATTTCTCTATTCTGGTGTATTAAAATATGAATAAATCCACTTTTAAAAATTATATTTCAAAAATCATATTTCATCCCCGGTAGAGAAGTCTTAGCTATGTCTAGCTGGGTTATTTTGGATGGAGCGCCTAGCCCTCCTCGGGCTTTAATCTCCTATCTGGTAGTGGTGGTACATGAAATTGAAAATTTGCCCTTTTTGTTTCTTGGTAATGGGGTTTTATTAAATTTACTTTGAGAGAAATAAAAATTAAATATTAAAATTAAGAAATTAAAATATTTAAGAAATAGTGCTTAAATCAGAACGACAGTTAAAAAACTCATGGCTGTATCGAACTGCTCGACTCGAGAGTCGGCAGCTATCTGTTGTATGGTTTTTAGGGTAATTATTTTTGGTTGGCCCTGTTACACGATCGTGCAACAGCAACCAGGAAGATGTTAAGTTTTTCGATGTCATTATTTGTTTTGGCCATGTCTTCCAGTGCCCGGAAGATTTCCGGGAACTTGGATGTCAGGTTTTGAAGTTCATTTATATATGTTGCGAATTTCTCGAACTGAAAAGCCGGTTCCGCCTTATCTGAGGTTTTGTCGTTAGATGATTTATTTGACATCTCGGGAGTTTCCTCTCGTGGTGCCATCTGTTGCTTAGTTTTGTTACTACAGATGTTAGCATAGCTAACTTCTGGAGTAACAGGTCGACTTTGATTTGCTATGTTTTTGTCCGTTCGGGGTTCTTCCTTTTTAGATTTTAATTTCGGGAATTTCGGGCATTGGCGACTAGTCGCCATATGTCCGTCTTCATTGCAGTTAATACAGTGGAGGGTTGTTAGACGTTCAGTTATTGTGCAATTTGCAGTCTTGTGATTTTTTCCGCATTTAAGACACCTGGGTGTCATTCTACAATCTTTACTTGCATGGTTAAAATAATTACAATTAAAACACTGAGAAGCGCCCGGTCTCCTACGGAACGGGACGACTTCTACAGTGAGATAGTTAACATTTTTAATCTTAAAGATATCTTGCGCGTTTTTGTTTACTTTTTTGAGCTGGACCATGAAAAGTGGTAATGGGGATTTCGTCGAAAATTTACGCAATTGCGCAATTTTTTCTACCTCGAAACCTTTTTCTTTTAAGTCTGCTTCTATATCCGCGGTATTGGTTGTTGTGGGTAATCCCTTGATTACCGCTTTAATTATCTTGGGGTGTTCTATTACGTAGTGATCTGCTTTTTTGATAGTTAAGAATTTTTTAATTTCATCTTGCTCTTCAACCGTTGCCGGTTGAATTCGGATGTAGCTTCCGGTATTTTTACTTTTGGTGTTGGGGTGTGATCTATTTATCTCTTGTAGTATGACATTATAATTTTTGTTTAGTCGCATCATGATTGGTTTGACCTTGGGGGGTGTGGGGGTGACTTCCATTATTTCCTCGTCATCGAGGACTGCGAATTTATTATTCGAGGTACATATGACATGTTCGATGGGTACCTCGATTATCTTTTTTGCGAATTTATTTGGGGTTTTAAATTCCTCCTCTCCTGCTCTTTTATTATTTTTGGGGTTATCTTTTAAATTACTATTGCTATTTGGTCTTTTTATTTTTTCATTATTCTTCTTGGGGTTGTTAATTTCATTCTTTTCGCTACTCGATTCAGCCATGGTACTGTCGTTCATAGTTTTATTAGTATGGGTGGGACAATCCTTTAAAGGGCAAAAGATCAATTCAATCTCACCTTCAAGGGCGGATAGCTCCTTCTTCAGTGCCTCTATTCCGTCTGTTATCACCTGAGTATCCTCTTTTTTAATTGAAGCCATGTCGAGTATATCTTCGAGGCAGATAATTCTACCTTCAATCGTGCGCTGGAGTTCCTTCTTCATCGTAAGATATTCGCACATCTGTGCAGCTGACTGGACAAATTCTACTTTCAGAATTTTATCCTTGACTCGGTCTATCACCTTTGATGCGTTTATTAACAGCATCTGCGGAAAAGCCGGCGGATCCGGGGTATCGGTTTGCTTCGTACGTGCCATAGCCAAATAAAATGAAAAAAAAAAAAAAGCTTATGTTATGTATAGGCAAAATGATATTATAGAAGCATTTTCCTTAAAAGGAAGATGCTTTTAAAATACGTCAGTCTTTCTTCATTTTTTGCCAAAAAATTGCATTTAAGTAATTTTTCTTGTAGTAAATTTCTGAAAACAACTTCATATGTATATTCTAATTAAAGAAATATTAAATATCAAAACAATTATTCGTTTATACGCTTTTACAAAACCACGTTTCGAACGTAGTCGGAAACCTAAAGGGAACATAATAGTAACGCATTATCGTGAACAAGATAGGTTTATCAATAGCATGCATGCAATATCACAAGTAATAGTAGAGAGCGAATCGTTATAATACTCCCCCCCGCTCAATGCAAATATTTAATTTCCAGATAATTTTTTTCACACACATTCGCATCTATAATAAATTAATCAAAATACAGAGAACAGCTGAAAATTTTTTTGTAGTTCTAATTCATGTTGTACTCAATAGCAACACAAAACTTTTGGCGATGGACATCAGTAGCTTTGAACGCAGTCATGTACTTAAGCTTTGTGGAAACCCAATCTCCACACTTTTCCATCATGACTATATAAAATTATTGAGAAGTTTCTTATACATTCATGATTTCAACCTTTTTTATCATCCTTATTTAACATACAAATTAAGGAAAATTACAAACTTCCTTCATATTGCATAACGGCTAATGAGAAATAATTCTGGTACCTGAAGTAATATGTATTAAAAAGTTCGCTAAAAGAATTCCGTATGTAGTTTTGTTTAAATTTATTTTTACACTATACTATCAATTACTAGGTTCTCGACCATCCTATAATATTTTTTTCCATAATTTTGAAGTGAAGTTATGCATAAATTATTCAGAAGGTAATGAGTTATGTTAACTATTCAGCAACTCGAGGGCTTTTGACGACGTACCTCGTAATTTTGAACCCTGGTTAAGTGACAAGGACAACTGAGCTGTCACACCCTTTCCTAACCTTTAAACCACACCAACAGAAGAACAGGAGTTTCGATAGATTTAACGTGTAACGACCTACTCTGCACGGCAGGTCTTCAGCGGGCGGCACAATGCTCGAACTCATGACACACCAGCCACGAGACTGTGACTTTGACCACTAGGCTACCGCAGCGAGTCATAGATGAAAATAATGGGAAAAGTAAAGAAATAGCATTAAATATCCATTACATCAAAAGATACACTTCACGATGTTTGAGATAAATAAAGATAGCGTGATATTTATTTAAATATTTAGTTTATTTATATCACAGCTATATTATATATATTAATTACAGTATATTTAAAATCACCGAAATATTTAAAATATTGTTTGGATCACATTAGAGTTTAAATTCTGTTGTTTGTGAAGGAGGTCACATCCATTCTTCGCGAAATTTCAAACTATCTCCTCTCTCTGCCTTCTCAAGGGTCTTCGCGATGATAGCGGTCGGCTTCTATATCCTCAAGTTACATCCGGTTCGTGGGCGGTGTAGGGGGTTCCTCGTGGTGTGAAAGGTTTCAGGAGCAATGCCCAAGACAAGACCCAGCAATATTTTAAGGGCGCAGGTGTTCATTGAACATGGTAATCATATCCACAAAAAGAAACCGCATTACATCTGTGTGACGGGAAACATTACAACTTTTATACGGCGAATGTGAAAACTTAAATATTTTCTTATGATACTTAATTTTTTTTTCAGGAACTATTGGGACCAACGGTGAAATTTGCCTAGCACCATTGAGAGTAGAAAATCTGAAGATGCATTCGGCTTCTTTGGTAGGCATAAATCACCACACAAAGCTCTCCCCCTTGAGCCATGAAATACGAAATGCCACATCAATGACTCTAAGTTGCGGAACAGCATCCTCACGTCGATCGTCTCTGCATCTGCGTGGTGGGCCTCTTGCAAGAAAGGATATTTTCTACAGTGGAAACATTCCACAAAACTCATCCAATTTGTATATATATGATGTACAGGTGAAAGATGCAGAGCAAAAGGAAGTCCCTACATCACTGAAATCTCGAATCGTTAACTTTTTATGTCCAGAAGATATGAAGGAGGCTTTTAAAGAAATGATGAATTTTAAACTGATGAGTAACCTAATATTTCTCATGTTTGGATTCTCAAACTTTTTCACAAATATTGGATTTAACGTTCCTTACGTATATACCAAAGATAGAGCTATTGATTTAGATATTGCTAATGAAACTTATGCTAGCTTTTTGATATCTATTATTGGCATTGCAAACACTGTTGCTCGAGTAGCTTTGGGTTACCTTTCCGATCGTACCTTTATCAATAGGCTTTGGTTATACAATGGAAGTTTGACATTGTGTGGACTTGCAACTGCTTTCAGTTCTTTCTGTCTCTCTTATGACTTAATGGCTACATATGCTGTAGTGTTTGGAGCTACATCAGGTAAGTTAATTTTTTCCCTGTCACAAAATCATCAAAAATTTTGTGCACGATATTAATGCTTGATTTAAGTACTCAAAGGAGCAATACGCAACTTAAGCCTCTAATCTGATAATTCAAAACAGATTTTAAATAAATTTATATAATATAAGATAGATGTCAAAAGTTATCTTTTTATTCCATTCCTACTCTTAGTTCACACTCTCCCTATATATATTCATTTATATATATATATATCTTGTTCAAATTTTCAATTGTTAATAAAATACTTTTTAATCATCCACTCAAATTGAAATACATTTTTTAAACTTGTAGTGGATGACACTTGATGCTAATAGAGTTTTTTCAAATATTAATTCATTAATTCTATTTAATTAATCAATCAATAGTAACAAACAAAAATAATAGTACAAAGCCATATATAAAAAAGAAAACCGCTTATTGTGTCCATTTAGCACAATGGATAGTGTGCGTTGGGCTTCAAATCCAAAGGTCGTTAGTTCGAATCCCATCTGAGATAGCCTAATTTCTGAGAATGTGATTTCTTTTTACTAAACTATTTTATGTGAATAATTAAATTTAATTAATTAATAAATAGCAACAAACAAAAATAATAGTCCAACACCATATATAGAAAGGAAAATCAATTTCTATTTTGTCATATGTATATACACATTTATATTAAATGTAATTATTGAATAAAAAGTAACTAAAATAAAAGTTTTCTTTGTTGACCTAAGTAAAAATTGACTTTTTTTTATATTACTTGTTTTTATCATATAATTCAACTTCCAGTGATAATTTCAATATTTTGTTTCTTTGCAGGAGCATATGTAAGCTTAACATCTGTAATTTTAGTAGATCTTCTAGGATTAGATAAACTAACCAATGCTTTTGGACTTCTCTTACTTTTCGAAGGTGTAGCTTGTTTGATAGGCCCACCCATAACTGGTAAGAATGAATTTTGACAGAATTTATTTAATAACAATGGCTGGTCATATTAGATAAGTGTGATCCAATCTGGACAAATGTGTTTTAATAAATTTTGTAAATAATAAAACTAACATGTTAAAAAAATATGAATCAATAGAATAAAATTGTAGCACAAAAAACAATTTCCTTATGCAGTGCTTGATAAATACATTAAAAGGTGTGAAATGAAGATGCATTTCTTATTTAAAATATTCAGGTTTTAAAAAGACTTGTAGCTTTTAAATATTAACAGAATACTTGCTAGTAAAAAGTTTATAAAAGCCTTTGCAACCATAAAAGTTTAATGAATGGGGGAACCCCCTTTCTTTAACAAGAATGAGCTAATGGCGCTGGCATAACATACACCCTCGCATTGGGGGTACATATTTAACTACTTTATAAAATATCGAAGGCAAAACCTGACTTTGCAGGGCAGCCCTAATATTCTCCGTTATGCTACTGACCAATGGTAAACAAAACTATTATCATGCTTTTCTATTAACTTAAAATAAGCCATTCATTTTATTTTAAATTTATAAACATAGAAGTTTATTAACCCCTTAACTGCTGAGGAAAAGTTATGAAATTCACCCACTAGTGCCATAGTCACTTCTGCATGCATGTGTAATGTGGTGTTTTGGAGGAAAAAGATATGTTTTGCAACTGCAAAATTATTTACTTTCACTTAAAAAAACAAAAGAAAAAAATATAATGTATATTTACAGTATAATAAAAAAAAAAAAAAATGTAATAACTTAGCTAGTTGTGTTTGATATATTCTGAAACATGGTTGAACACATAAACCAGTACCACATTCAGTGTATTGATAGGGGGAGAAGGAAAATGAGAGCAAAAGATGGGCAAAAAAGCGTATGGCCTATTCAAATGGAAAAACAAGCAATACTGCTTAGCTATGAATTTCATCATTCCTCAAATGTACCCTTACAAATTCCTCCCCCACCTCTTTTCCAAAACAAGTAAATTCTTAACATACACTGTCAATGTTATTTTATAGTACCCCAAAGTTGTGGGACTTAACATGTAAAGAATTGTACTTTAAAAGGACCAATATATATGTCAGAGGCACTTAACGTAGCTGCTGAGCAAGGATATATACGCCGCCATAGGGGTTAACACTAAATATTATTTATAAATATGATATATAATGAATTTTTAATATAATTAGAAGTTTACTATTTATAAGAATACTTATTATTTTTAATAAAAATATTTAACAATTTTATTTTTATAGTTTACTTCAATTAATTAAACTTATTTCGAGTCAGACTGACCACCTGATCGGAACATATGCTTATGCACTTCAGCGCCCAAAGTCACAAATACTGAAATGGGCACAGTAGGCCTTGGCCCTCATGGGTTGTTGTGTCACTGAATTTAGTGCTATTAAATTTAATATTCATATTCCATCACACAAAGTAATAAGAGACAGATTAATTCTGATACTAGATAAACGAAATTTTTTTTATATAAAAGAAATTGATATATTAACACACAAATAACTTCAATATGTAATATATCTCTGTATCACAATACTCAAGATTTTTTTTAAAATGTACAATCAATTCATTCTATATTTTTAAATTTAAAATATTAATATAACACAGGAATTAATAAGAATTATAAATTTCTTTAATCATTTTCTCTTTTTAGGATGGCTTTATGATTACACAGGATCTTATGATCCTGGCTTCTATGCATCAGGTATAATGATTGCAATCAGTGGACTTATGTTGTTCTTTATTCCTTGTGTACAGCGGCAATTAGAGAATAAGAGAAAGAAAGAATCAGAAATAACAGCTTCATCTCCAGTAGAAGGACAAATGAGGACTTCTGATGAGCCTTCCATCAAAGAAGTTTAAAAATCAGCAATTGTAAATAAATTGAAAGACAAAAATATTCCGAAGGTAGCAACAAATGACTGAAATACAGCTACAAATGCTGTGGAATGGGATATCATACATAGTGTTAACACTCAAAGACTGCAACGCCAAAACACATTTTCAAGTGCCAAAATTTCGTTCTAGAAATAAAAGGGCACGGTCATGCTTTTGGAGTATGTATATGAAGTAATATTTTAAAAGTTAACAAGACGAGGAACACTTCATTTTTCTCACATATCATGCATGTGATATCTTCAATGCAAAAAGTTATTATTTGTAATGAATAAGTGCACACACATATTTTGTAATAATCTACTCCATAAGAAATGATTATATGTGAATGTATTCAAAATGATTTCTAGTTGTAATAGCAAGGAATTACTAGGCATGAAAATCTACCATGGAAAAGGTACATGCTATGAATATAACTCAGTAACACAACTGTACAAATCAGCATTTGAATTATGCTCTGATATTGTATAATGATATTTTTTATGGCAACCTATCTTAAAAATTCCTTTTAAAATGTGCCTTTTATGTATTCAAAATGTGGTATTTTTCCATAAATAGCATATATAAATAGGCCGCTTGATGGATAAAACCCTTAAAGCAATAAAATATTCATTTAAGTATGGAGATGCATTATGTGATATTTATCATATAAAGTTAATTGATTTTTAAAATAAAATGACTTATTCTGAATTAAATAGGGTGCAAGTTTTGGTATAAAGTCAAAGATATATCACAGAAAAACTGTAGATGGTACATAAAAAGAAAATATTAAACAAATAATCTGGCATGTATTTATAAAGTAGGTAGACAAAAGCATTAACAATAAATAGATTTGGGGGGAAGAGACTACTAATACATATTACATTTTATGTAAATCTGGATCAATAACTAAAATAAGTCTACTATTTGATGTTTCAAATTTTTCTACTTAAACCTGTTTGAATAACTGAAGTGCATAACTAATCTCATATAATTATGTTATTGTTTCATAAGAATTCTGTATACATATGTTCAAAGAAATTTAACAATCAAATCAGCATTTGTGAATTACTGAGAATGTAACATAAAAGTATTTCTCATAAAAAATAAAAATCAAATTTGAAAATTTTTTACAAATTGCAACTTTAAGTACTGTTATGCTAAAAGAATACTAATCTAAAATCATTCCAAAATAAATATTTATTTTTTGTATTGCACAAATTTTATTTACTTAAATGTTTCTTTGTATTTATAACCAATGTATCATTCAAAAGCAAACACCTTCCTATTTAGGACATAGTATGCTTGAATTGAAAAGTTCATTGATTGTAACATAAAAAAAATATAAGTTGCTTTCTCAGTCTATATTTACAAATTAAGTATTGATTTTTTACCACCAAATTCTTCAAATTTCATAAAACACAAATTATAAAAAGCAAAAATTAATAAAATACACAAAATAACTGATTATGGCACCTAACATTCTTAGTGAGAGTTATATTAATTTTGCACAAAAAAGCAACATGAGGGCTATTGAATCTTGTAATTTAAAATATCATTTAAACAAAGACAACACAGCTGGCACCTTTTGCTCCTGCCTAGAACACCACCTCAATGGCAGGTCCCTCAAACTCAAACTTTTGTGATTTTTAAAAATTTTCAAAATATTACAATTAAGCACATTATTTAGAAATCCCATTTTGACCTATTAATGAGTATAATAAATATTTTTGAAAATCAAATGATATTTATTAAAAATGGCACCATAATTAATTAAATCATGCAATCAGGTTTTATTTACATTCAAATTTCCAAGTATTCAACTTTATATCCAACAAACATATTTTATATTTTTTTTATATATGATAAATGTAAGTTTTACCTAAAAATTAACTAAATTTCAAAATTCTTTCAACATAATTTTCTTGCATTTAAGATTTACTAAAAAAGAAAAAACAGAAAAATATCAACTTCTATTCAAAAGACTTATCTATATTTATGTTTTTTCAAAAAATTTCGAATAAAGTTTGAAGTCCAATGAAACAATAGAATAAATAGATATACAATTTAAAAACACAAATAACACATCAAACTTTGAAGCTTTATATAAACATCTGATTACATTTTGATAAAACAATCAAAAATTTAAGAAGCAAAATGATATAGACAATGAAATATGATGAACTCCAAAGAAAGATTTTCAAATTAACTGAAATGAAAAATACAAAATTAAGATCAAAAATAAACTTATGAAAAATAAAAATAAAACTTTTTCTGGACACACAAAACATATAATTCCCACAATTAAAATTAATATATATTATAATTTATATATTTTTAAAACTTATTCATAACAACCACATGAAAATCACTTTATGTAATTCATTATTATTTTACCATTAGAAATTTTATAAGTTCATACAAAAATTTTTGTACATAAAAATTTCCCACAAAACCAACACAAATTTTAATATCTTAATTCAATAACAAACACATAAACAAAAATAAATGAATGAAAAACATACATTTCTCTTAAACATACTAATTTTAAATATTTAATATAAATAAAATTAATACAATTATAAAACTATGCATAAAAATAACACATGGTATATCATTCAAGTACTTTACAATCGTTTGAAATATATGTATATACATGTACCACATTCAATAATCTTTCTCAAAATTTAATGATTTTAAATTTCTTTATGATCCACATTAAATATTTTAAATGTAACAAAATCATAATACATTATAAATATATAATGTTAAAATAAAATTAATGCAATCAGTGCACAGTAAAAAAAAATAAAATATGCAAATATAATAAGAACAAACCTTTCATTCAATTAATTTCATTGCAAATCTTCATCATCAAAAAGATCTTCAAAGTCTATAAGCAAAAGAAACATTCCAAATGTTAAATTTGTAAAAATTTTATGGACTTTTCTATGAATTTTTAAAAGTAATAAAAAAAAATTGTAGACTTAAAAAAAGTTTAATTCTAATAATTAATTTGTCAATCCACTTTCAAAATTATTTCCAATTTATACAATTTATGTTACACATTATGTATACAATTATGTTACATACACAGACATTCCTATTAATTTCATTCGTAAATATTTAAATCTTGATTATATCTCAAAATATCTAACACTTTTTTTTATAAAGATGATATTAAAAGATGATTTTATAAAGATGATAAAATTAAAAAGACCTCACATTTCATATCAATGTCTAAAAATATTGAAACCATTCAGCTAAATAATCTTATATATTTTATAGTTTTCCCACATAATTCAAAAAGTTTTTTTTAAAAAAAATTATATTTTTACAAGAGCTAATCACTACGAAAAAATTCTCAATCAAATAATTTAACTTTTATATTTTGTAACATGGTAACAATTTTTAATATAGGTGGAATGTTGGCTACAAATGTTAAACTTTATATACATATATATAAGACATAACTCACATTAAATAAATCAGCATCAATCTATACAATAAAGTCTTGAATTTCATATATTTAAATAGAATCCTTTTATATAATGAGCATTTTTAAGGAACCAACAAGAAAACAACTTGTACAATAAGTTTAAATAATAATTCAGAAAAAAATATATATTTGCAAGGCAAATAACAAAGGAAAATTTACATATTTAATAAATTATTTAAAAATTTTATTAAAAATTTAAACAGAATTTGTGCTATTGATATGTCCTAATTGCATAAGTGTGTTCTTGGCATTATGTTAATTTTTACAATTAATGCATCACTTGCCAATGAATACCCAATATACTCATTGCACGAACAAAGATCAAGAAACCAAAGATGTACAACACTTATTTTTCTTATATTGTCGAAAATTAGATTAATTCATTACATTATTAATATTCATAACTAAGCATAACTAAAATTACAAGGATTTTTTTCCCATTATAAAATTAAGTTTCAACTTATTAATACAGTTTGAAAATACCAAAAATAAAATGTCTCATTTTTAAAGCTAAAATTTGTGCCAAACCTTTGATACCATCAATATTCTTTAAAAAATCAATGGTGAATTTAAAAAAAAAACATGATTAACAATAATCTTTAAGGTTTCTTCATAAAATATTATTTCTATAAAACATTGAGGTGAGCATTTTGTGCATATAATATGCATATGTCATACATATGAATAACCAACCAACAGGCTGCACATATTATTAAAAATTAGAAGTAACTTTTTGATTCCATACATGAATTATTTAATACCACACAAGATGACATTGAAAATGTAACACCAGAGTGGTCAGAAAATTAAGAAAATTTCAGAGTAGGTGCACCTTTACCAAATAGTGCAAAAAATACAGCTTTCCAGTACATATTGAATAGGATATAAGGAAAAGAACCAGTAAAATGGGCAATACCTGTGCTGTTATTTCTACTAAGGGTTTCTCTCTTTTTCTTGTCTCAGAAGACACATGTAATAACAGAGAACGCCAAGCCTCAACAAAAAAGGTAGTTTCCACACAAAGATGGTTTGATAAAGATAATGGTCATTGGACTGAAGACAAGTAAATGTGATAAGCCTGAGGGATGCCAGTGATGTCAGCATGCATAGAACAATCTCATAAGTCATTTTTAGCACCATTTCGCATCACCTCTTTGATGCTTTTATATCAACCAGAACCATTACCCATCAATTGGTTGCTAGTGGACTGCACATATGGTAACCATTAAGAAGACTTCCTACAGCTCAGATGACTCTAGTTGCAATGAAGCCAAGTGAGAACTTTATAGAAGACAAACCGACACAGGGTCATGTTCTCAGATGAGTCAAACTTCTGTTTGTCCATTGATAGTTGCCATGTAGGAATATGGCACTGACAAGATGACAAGTCCAATCTGGCTGCATCTATGGAACACTCCACAATGTGCAAATGCAGCACCATTGTTTGGGGTGCCATGTTGTACAATAACAGGCCATCTCTGCTATTGTACAACAGTCTTTGGTTTGCATTCAGTGTTCTATGACTCATCTACATAAGAACAACATGGGAATGATGTATATTGTAGGTGGTGATTGATTGAATATTAACGTCGCACTGTTCAGCTACACGAGGGCTTTTGGCGACGGACCACGTAATTTTGAACCATGGTCAAGTGACGTGGACGACACCTGAGCTGGCACCCCCTCTCCTAACTACCACACCACACCAACAGGAGGACATTTCAGCTCTCGACAGATTTAACGTGCATCGCTGCCCTACACGGCGGGTCTTTAGTGGTACTGGGATCGAACTCGTGACCAAGCAAGCCACGATCCGATACCTATACCACTTGGCTACCGCGGCCCTTGTAGGTGGTGACACCACTTTTCTTAGGAGTTACTCAATGACTTGTATGAGCACGATAAAGTCTAATCACACACTGTATGCATCAACCAACAAGTTCTGCAAGGTGTACAATGCTTCCTTGGTCATTATTTCTCTTAATCTCTCACCATCTAAGATGTAATTGGACATTGTTTGCATGTCCCATTAATGCCATGCCCAAAACACAAATTGTGGCAACAGTTAAAAAGGAATGGAAAGCCCTCCCTCAGGACACCATCCATACTCTTATTGACTGTACCTAAGGGTGATACTTAGTGTATCACTTTCAAAACTGGTTCTGCAGCCTACAGAACAAATGTCCCCCCACCTGTGTTACGAATATCTTTTCAAAATAAACATCTCTCGCATATTGTTCATTGATATCTTTTCTGTTTCCTGAGTTTTTCACTTTCTGACCACTCCTTTTTTCGGAGCTGAATTTTCAATGTCATGTAATGTACACAAAGGTAAAAAAAATTACAGAGTAAATTTTGAAAACTTCTGGCTTTCATTTATTATATTAAGTTTACATAGCATTTATGTTTATATAGCATTTAATTATAGCAAATTATAAAGACATGTGACTTCACATATAAATTTTTATATTTCTAAGAAAGAGAAACATATTCTAATTTATTAATACTTTGTGATTCCAACTATAATTCCTAAGAATATTTTTTAAAATATTTATTGTGGTACTACATCCTACTATTAAGCCACACAAAAAAGAGTGTTAAGATAATTAAAATTTTACTTTTTACAAAATGTTGGTTATTTAAACTGTTAAAAATACTTTCACTATTAACAGATAGAAATGCCAATAAATATATAAAATAACTGAAAATATATGGATCAGAAAACGTTTTCACAATGAGGAAAACACAGTACTTAGTTTAATAAGACAGCATGATTATTCCAACTCTTGGGAGGCAGGAGGGGGGACAAATCTTAACTATATTATAAAATCTAATAATCCCTCCAAGTATATTGCAGTACCTATCACAATGCCATGGAATAGACAATATATTTCTATTTAATGTATAAGCTGAAATTTTTGGCTTATAACCAAGATTTAGTTTGTTCTCTAGTATTCTATATTTTCAAAAATTTGACAGTATATTGTCCACAACTGACCAACTGTTGATTCAAGTTGCATTACAAAGTAACAGGAGGGCTATTAGCAATGTGGACCTTGTAATTTTTAAAATAAATTTCAATAAATTCAGATGTTCTTGACACAAAATCACACATTTAGAGTATAACTATTTTGAAAAACTCAGTTTGTGGATATATATCATATGTCTAGCAAGAGGTACAGTATCTCAGTTACCTAACAAGAGGTACAATGAAAAAAATTATACATAAAAAGAAAAAAAAATCTACAGCCAGTTTCTAAAAAAAGAAAAAGTAATATCAATTTACATTTATTGATGACAAATCTTCAGCTATCAAGTACAGTGGTTTCCAAAATTGTGGACATTTTTTTTAAATTGTTATGTTTTTTAAGTTTGTATGCTTATAGAAAATTTTGCATTGCACAAAATGCATAGTATTTTATATCATTTTAAAGGAAATTTAATTCTGAATTCAATAACAAAAAATTCAAATATTTGCAATGCAAAAAAAGTTATACTGCAATAACTGTCGATATACATTAGATACTGATGACAGCAGTGAGTTATCAGAGCTTAGTGAGATTGCCTTTATTCTTTATTACAGCTTCATATTGATGCTTCATTGAGCTGAAATAGTTTCAAGCTCTTCCTTCATTATTACATGTTGCCAGGAAACAATTATATCCTGAATTAGTTCATTTTTATTTCATGCGTACCTCATTCGGACTATATATATATATATGTAGGGAGAGTGTGAATTAATAGTAGGAATTGAAAAATAGAGAGCTGATTTTTCAAATATTTGTACATCTATAAAACTTTGATTCAAAAGGACAGGACTGCAATTATAAATTTCCTAAAATGCAATCTTAATATTATAGATGATTATTTCATGTGAAAAATAAATGCATTAAATTATATGGAAAAGAGAATTTAAAAATGTGAAGAAATTTAGCAAGATTTATTTTCATTTGCTTTGAGGTAGCATTGGCATACATACCATTAAAGAAATCAGCATGCACAGATTTTTCATTAGCAGCTAAATCCATTAATAGACCACTAGATCCACCAGCCTAAAAAATATACATAATCAGACTTAATACAAAAGGGGGGGGAAGTATTTTTAAGGCATGATAAATATATACTTATAGGTTAACCCTTGTAGTTTATTCATTTTTTTTTTTTTTTTAATCAGAGAACATAACTGGTGTCCCTCGCATTTGTTTAGACTTTTTCCTTTCTACTACTTGGATGATAAATCATATTACTCTGTAATAAATATGGCTTTTAACATAAATAGTTAAATATTTCTAAAACTAAATTTTAGTAAAGTATAGAAAATGTTACATCTTTTTTATTTATTTATAGCATCAAATTATGCATATTATTTGTTACTTAGTGTAATTAACAATCCAATGAATTTTTTCATAATAAAATAATCAAAATCAAGACCTTTTTTTATTGTCTGAATATTACAGAAACTTTTTGCTAAAAAAGACTGCTGAACTCTTAAGCATGAAAAGCTATATAGCTTTTAAGGTATAATTAAGTTATTAGACAATATTCTTGGTTAATTTCTTAAAATTTATGTTATGTAATTTATTTCAAAGCATCAAAATTTTAAGAAAAATTATTATATTCTATATTACAGAAATTTTCATATTTAACAAAATTTGCATAGGGCTTAAAGTATGGAAATAAGAATGAAATACAAGCATAATGTACAAGAAAAATCCAAAAGAATATGTAACTGAAAATAACTGATACCAATCAATGAATAAATAAATTAACAGAAGTTACACCATGAAATAGTAATATTTATAACAAGTAATAAAGAATGAGGAGGAAGAAACAAAATGACTATCCTGATTGAATAATACAAAATATCAACAAATAATTAGGTTTAAGGTGTGTTAAGACTAACAACTAGTATCAATCTCCCAATTTTGCACCATATTGAAAAATAAAAATAAAATATAATGACAATTTTTAAATGATGAATTAAATATACACACATTGCAT
Source organism: Trichonephila clavipes (assembly GCA_019973935.1). Taxonomy (NCBI): domain Eukaryota; kingdom Metazoa; phylum Arthropoda; class Arachnida; order Araneae; family Nephilidae; genus Trichonephila; species Trichonephila clavipes. The sequence goes on from BMAU01019665.1 coordinate 1,409,683, forward strand.
AAAATGCCAAGAAAAGATTATATTAAAGCTTAAATAAAAATAATAATACTTGAAATATGTATAAATTACAATATTTATAGTCACAACATACTTCTGAGAGAAAAAAACAGCAAAAGATGTACCTTCAGGATTCTTTTTAAAATGTATCATTGAATGTGATGTCAGGAAAAGAAATTTTATTTGCATGTTTTTTAAAAAATATTAAATAAGTCCAAGAATTCTTCAAGAATATTAAGTCAGGGAGGGATGTTCAAAATCTTGGTGGGGGGAGATACATAAAGGTGATTACAAAAGCTTAATTGAAGAGAACTGTCTTTTTCCCTTCTTCTGTGACACTTCTTTTTTAATCCATTTTTTACTATAAAAATGTATTCTTAAAAAAGGCAGGAATAGAATAATTAGTTTGGCTGAAAAAGCAAAGATTAAGTTTTAAACAGCAAAATTGATTTTTCATTAAAGGTGCACTTAAACATAACACAAAGGTTATTAATGACAGACTTCGTTATTTCAAACCACAATTAAGAGGTAGAATGACATCCAGTTAGCATCCCACTCTACTAGCTTTCACACCACTCCTACAAGAATTTTGAGAGAGACCGAACAAATTTAATATGTGTTGCCCAATTAAACAATACATGTTTAGCTGAATCATGATTCAACCACACATCTTAATGATACAAATTTATCTAAATATGCAGAATAATAAAAAAAAACATAAAATGAATAGATTATGTCAGAATAAACAGATAGTCATAAATTAGATAATCCAAGACACTTGACAGATGTAATTAATATTGATAAATTTTAGATAAAATAATTGAAATTTGATGCCAAAGGCACAAAACAACACACTCACTAAAATATTGCACAATTATAATAAGATTTAGAATCATCCCAATTCTTGATAATCTACTTGCTCTTCCAATAACCCAGTTAAAAGTGTATGAGGGAGGATATTCTCTCTCTTTCTCTCCAAGTAAAAGCCATCTTAAGTGTTTGGCCATTCAGAAATTTTTTTTATCAAAAGTGCCTCATATCTCTCACCATCTCCAAACCATTCTAAAGCTCTAGTCCATAATTTTTCAAAAAAAGAAAATCTTATTTTATAAATTTTAATTTCCTTTTTTGCAAGAATAATATATTATAGTACATTTAATTTTCTGGTAACCAAATAAATGCTGTTTATACATAAGTAGCATAAAAACTTCGTAACTTCAACACTTTGTCTAATGGCCTGAGTATTTTTTCAAAAGATAAGGGTCTAAATAATGCTCCATAATCACTTTTTAAACAAAACTGTATTATTTGAAACATGAAACAAGAAAATTTTGGACTTTAAATGTTATTTATAAACAGTGATTCTTACTTCTTCTAAATCCATATATGGTCCAGCACCTTCTGGAAACATTTCATCTGCTACAACACCTTTTGGTTTCATCATGGAGCTCCTAAATAAAGTGGATGGGAGAGTATTACATTTCAAAATTCTCAAAAAGTTTTATATAAAGAAAGATTACATAGTCACATACTTTACTATGAATTATAAATTGGTATATAACTTCAAAAACTTTTATGAGTTCGATGAGTACAGCAATTTGTGTGTGTGAATGCAGTAATTATCTCCAGTTAAAAATATAATTGAAATTCTAAAATCTTTTACATTTGATTTCTATGTGGTTATATTATGTCAACCTTTAGTACTAAATTTATAAGGCTGCCACTTCTACCAAAGGCATTATATCTCTTAATCTGCATTCAAAAAGCAATGCAATCTTTATCTTACACAAGAATGTACTAAATATATTAACTCTTTAACTGCCATTGGTGTATATATACACTTCTAAGTCCTTACATTAACTGCTCTTAGCATATATATATGCCTCTACAAATTACAAACCTTTGCATTGTGCTGCTATAGCAAAAGCTTTGGTGTAGTGTCTGACTACTATTTGGTGGTAGATTCTTTAGGAGTTAGCGAGGTTCCCACACCTGCGGGGTGAAGAGTTACTGTGTTTTGAGGAAGAAGGTTTTTTGACCTCAAGCGAGGCGATCAAGGAAGAAAGAAAGTCCTTTGTTTTTGGAAGCGTGTGGCGCTTGACTGGGATTTGGTCTTAAGGAAAGTGAGTGAATTTGATGGAGAACCAACGTATGGTATGCGGTTTGCTGTACCAAGAAAAGTTTCTTGGGAGTTTTACACGATGGACAGTGTTTATTTGATTGTAGTCATAATCAAGATAATTCTGTTTGAATTGATTATATTGACAAGTAGTTTATTATATGGAGAAAGGTAGAAAGTAATCACGAGTTATCACAACACGCTCTTTCGAGAACCAGGGAAAAATGTTTGAAAACATGACAAAAGAAAATTTGGTAACGGTTTTGCATGAAATGGGAGAAACTGTTGACTCTCTGATCTGGGAATTCTGGAGTTGAAACAGAAATTGTTGCCATGTAAAGTGTAATTAGAAGATGAAGAATTAGTCTGCGATTTCTTAAACACTATGATAGAGGACAGAATGGGAGAAGAGAAGACCGTAGAAAGAGAGAAGAGCATAGAAAGAAAATGGAAGAGTATAGGAAGGAAGAAAAATATAGAAAGAAAGTAGAATGCTGCTTAGAGCGAGAACAATAATTGGAATTAGCGAGAAAAGCAGAACGCCCCCTAGAGTGAAAACAAGAATTGGAATTAACAAGAAAGGAAGCAGAAGAACGCCGCTTAGAGAGAAACAAGAATTGGAATTAGCGAGAACAGAAGCAAGACAGAAAATAGAGAACAAGACCAGAATAAGAGAAGCAAGGCATAAAGAAGATATGGAGGCCAGGCTTGAGGCTGAGGAGGAAAGGCAGAAGATGGAAAAAGAATGAACAAAAGAATCGCTTTGTAAGAAGAAACGAGATTGAAGAAAGAGAGATGGCTCGTGGAAGAGCAGATGTGGCATGTTCAAGAGGAACATAAAATTAGCATGAAAGCAGAAGAATAGAAGTGCTTACAAGAAGAAAGATGTAAAAGAATGAACAAGCAAAATCAATTGTTAAGTGAAGAGCAAATGGACTTAGATGATGACGAAATTGAAGAAGAAAAGCTAAAATTGCTTAAGAGAAAACTCAAAACATTAAGTAGAATGACAGTTGCCAAATTAAAACAAAAAGTGAATTTAAATGCTTCAAGCAACATTGCACTTGTACCCCAGCATTGGAGTTTGAAACGTAAATATTTGCAGGATAAAAGAGGAATAGAAAAACTTGCTTGGAAACTCGTGGATTTTATCAAGCAAGTTGGTATAAAGGTGCAATCATTGCGAGATACAGAGGATCAAAAGAAAACGAAATTTAAGATGAAGAAAGAAGTTAGATTTAAATTGAGAACACACGACAACATCTTCTGGGACAGCTATGTGAAAAGTTAGGGGTGAAACCTGACCCCTAAACACTGGGGTCTTTGACCCAGCACGGGTGGAGAATACTTTTGGGGACTGGAAACTTGCTTCCCCCCCTAAGCGAATATTGCGAGATTGGACATTGTATGGAGGTAATATCAATCCTTATTTGGTTGGACATTGATAATTCATAATGTATCCTTATTATTTTTTTTTTTTTTGTTAATGCTGTGCATGCATATATGTTTAAAAGTGGAATTTCCATAGTTTGTTAGGAAACCGTCTATTATTGAGTTATGTATTTAGTGTGTTGTTCACATGTGTATTAGAATTAATTCGAGAATGTATTCATAGCTTGATATTCATAGTAAGATAATTTTAGTTTGTTCTCTCTCTCTCTCTCATTTACTATCTGAATATAGAGAGTGAGGAAAAGTTAAGAGAGCATTGTTTGTATCATAGATCTTAATTCTTTTCTAAACTATAAGTACTTAGGTTTAGTGAATTTTGATATGTGTATTTCTTTGTATGTAAATTGTATTTTCTTTTATTGTGTAACATTTTTTTTTCAGGATAATTTTTGGTAACACTTTTTTATGTAAATGTGCTCTGATTTTTTTGGTTACTTATATGGTTTAAGTGTAGAGTAATCCATATTTGTTATATACCAGTAATTACACTGCTGTGTATATGTGCAGATAGTTGGGTAATTTAGGAAAAGATCTGCAACAGTAGTCAGTTTTGATATTTCAGATTTATACTTAATTTGCAATTAGCCATAATCTTGGCGGCGATGTGTAGTGTCTGACTACTGTTTGACGGAAGGTTCTTTAAGAGTTGCCGACATTTCCACAACTGCAGGGTAAGGGGTTACTGTGTTTTGAGGAAGAAGGATTTTTAACCTCAAGCGAGGCGGTCAGGGAAGAGAGAGTCTCTTGTTTTTGGAAGCATGGGGTGCTTGACTGGGATTTGGTCTTAAGAAAAGCGAGCTAATTTGATGGAGAACTGACGCATGCCATGCGGTTTGCTGTACCAAGAATAGAGTTTCTTGGGAGTGTTTTAAACACAATGGACAGTGTTTATTTGATTTTAATGATAATCAAGATAATTATATTTGAAATGATTATATTGAGAAGTAGTTGATTATATGGAAAAGTAGTTAAGAAAATAAATGAGAGACATTACATTTGGAATGCAATATCATGACATTAGCAGTGTTTACAAAGGATTTACTTCTTTCAAAGATAGATTTACTAATGTATGGCTTTTCTCTTTCCCCAATACACCACATAACTGCAAAAGCCTATAAGAAAAATACTGGCGCAAGAGTGAATCATGAAGTTTTTTCTAGGCAGTTAAGGGTTAAGATATGTTTAATATATCAACTAATAAAAACTTTTATTTAAAAATAAAAGTAGCTACATTTATTTGATTATAAAACATATATAATCTTTACATTTCATTGTCTTGACTATTTTATCAATTTGCATATACTTTAAATATTTGTGTTGATTATAATTATTTCTATTATTTATATATAAAATGGAAAATATAATTCTCATTTACTTGTTATGTGTAATATGATGATTTGCAAAATTTAATGCATAAAAATGAAAAATGAGTCTTAAAAATTAAATTCAGTACATATTTCGGTATTTGCATATTATCACAACTGTATTGAATGAAATGAAGCCCATGGTGGCTTATTCAGCATGTACGACACATGCAAAATCGGGGTTGCTAACTTAGTGAGTTACCTTGAATGTTGACATTGTTGCAATAGTATGTATGCACTCATATTTCTAAATAGCTTAATAAAAACACAAAAGGAAATTTTAAAAAATCTGCATTTCTTTGATTTCTAAGGTATTACCTTTTTGTATTTCTTAATACTTAAAGTTGAAACAATTGTTAGGTAAAATCCTAGGAGAGCCCACACCCTTGGCGACAAACCGAAAAAAGCGCCAAGCCAGAACAAGATGGCACCAAGCAAAACCGGCAAGGGAATATAGCGGGATAAGGTGGATGCGTAATGAAAATATATGTAAACAATACAGAAATTAAACATTTGAGATAAAAAAAATATAAAAACAACACTTACTTTCTTACTCCTGATTTTTTTCCTAGTGAAGGGTACAGCGTAACAACAGGTTTTAAAAAAAACTTAAAGGTCTCATCGCTAAGCGAATGATCGTGTGAGCGCCGCCATATATATTCTGCGAGGTAATGGTTGAACATACATTCGGCGTGGCTGGTACGATTTCGAAGAATGTGTTTTATTGCCGACCATGTTACATCATGCCTATCATTACATTTTGGACATTCATTACTCGGACCAATCAATCCTTTCTGCATACACCATTCAATCAATTCTTTCTTACCTTTCGCATTCAACAAAGTAAAAAATTCTAAAGTATATTCCCTCACACACGCAGCCAACCTGGAGCCCAACTACAAAATGAAGTTCGTAATGCGCGCCCACAAAATATGAAAATGCTAGAAATAGTTAGGGTTGCCATGTGTGGTGTTTAAAAAAGTAGGGTTACCAAGATGGCGCAATTATTGCCAACCAAAGTAATTCGGGCCAAGGGTGAGGGCTCTCCTAGGAGTGAACCCAATTGTTACATTGAATCAACATTAGAATATCCATGAAAATAATTACTTGAATATTCATTTTTTCAGAAACTTTAGTATAATTAGCCTAAAGTTACTCAAGATAATACATTATATAAATATATACATACAATATTCCACTTTAAAAATAAAAATAATTCAGTATATTCTCCCCAAAATATATATTTATATATTGGAACATTTTTAAACCAAGAGATTAAAATTTTTTGAAAAAAGTAAAATAAACGATATGTAAGCAATCCTTTGTTTGTAATGAGAACTTGTGTAAATCAGTCTTGATTTCACGAATTTTTTGATAAATCTGAGGATATTCTGAACACTTATAGATTCAAATTTAATCAAAAAAAATTTACTACCCAAATTTTTCATCCAAAAGTGAACATAAATTTTCCATTATATTAAGATATGGTGAAAGAGGATGTGTTAGAAGCTTTTGTTATTCTTGGTGTATGTTTGTAATCATCATATTGAAACCAAAAGTCATTCCTAATGCATTTTAAATCAAATAATTCTTCAAGAAGCCTACATTCCAGCATCTAAAATTCAATCAACTGCTGCTATTTTACTTTCCTATTCAAAACCATATACCTCTGTGCAAAAATACTACCAAAACTGTGTTTTACAATTGGAAATTTTATTTGAAGGTTAATAGGTAGTATCTTTAATCTTCTTTTAAAACTGGGTTTTGCCCATTGAACCAAATTGACTCTCATTAGTCTCAAATGAATCAATTTTTCTAATAAATTTGGAAATCTAGTTACTGTTAAATTTTTTCCTTAAATATGAAGGATTTTTCTGAAAGAGTTCAATCATTTAGCTTAATATATGCAAACTATTTAGGGAGTGATTTGAGTGTCAAAACATGGAGTAATACTTTCAAAAGCTGTACACAGATCATAATTTTTTTTAATATGAGACATTTATATTTTTCTTTCTCTTTATGAATTAAATTTAGTTTCCCAGTTTTCATTTCCTTTATCTATCATAACGAAATTTCTAATAATGTAAATAAATGATTGAACCTATCAATTTTTAGGAATTCAAGTGCTTACCTTTGCTGTAAGAAATTTGTTTATGAGACAATTTCTTTGCAGAAATGAAAAGAATTTCTAAAAGATTTGATTTAAAATTTACGTATGTAAAAATGCAATAATTAAAATCCATTTTTAAAACAATGTTTTCACTCATTTGTTAGTTAAAAATCAATATGTATGAACAATCGAAAAAACTACTATCACTTAAAATTTTACAGAAGCTTAACTTTAAATGCAACCATTAAATAATCATTCAATTTTTGGTATTTAATTTAAGAATGAATAGTTCTCCTTTTCAGCAAGATTATGCTACCAAACTTATAATTACTTAAAAAGATCACATGAAAATAATTCGTCGCTCAAATAAATTTTCTATATTACTGCAGGTTCCACATAAATAGAAAACAATTCGCAATTTCCTCTATTTAATTCTTTTAATCTCCAACATTTTGCAATTCATATCTTTTATGGTCTATCATGCAACATTTATTTGTACTTTTCTCTCTTCGGACAATAAACAGCAAAAAGGCTAGCCTAAAATATTGTTAATTAAAAATTTATACTCTATACAGTTTAAAAAAAACACTTAAAACTTCATATTTTCCAATTAATTTCATAAAAAACCCGAGATAACATTCGATTTCTTACAATCAAGCAAGAACATCGGTTACATACTGAAATAACAGAAATTAAAGGAAAATAAAAGGTACTTTTTATACATGGGATTCAAAACTTTTTTTATAAAAAAAAATTGCATGCTCTACATCAAATTTTATTTCCAAATTTCAGTGCTAAAAATATTCTTATTATTTTATGCACGTAAATAATAACAATTAATTTCTTGCAAATTACAGAATTTGGTAATAAATATAAAACTAACCTGATCAAACCCACAAATATTATTTACAATGAAAATGCAATTTGTAGCAGATGTGTTTGTAATTGACGAATTTTTATTTTTCCTACTTTGAGTGCTTTGCCAACGTTAGTCCTGCAATGTAGATTTTTATCTCAAAATAGACAATGACGCTTTGACAGCAAAGTGATTATTATGTGAAACCATAAAAGTGTTTTGGAATGAAAATTAACACATTTTTTATATTTAATACCAATAATCCTTAAAAATTCAAATATGCCTTAACCCTTATTTTTTGGGGGGAGGGGATAAATATTAGTATTAAAGTCTATACTCTCAAAGTGTTGATACAAATATCCTAAGCGTTAATGTGTCACTTTTATTTTAAACTTCAGTTGTTACTTTAGTTTTTTATAGTTATGATTTATATGAAATATTTTATGATTTAATATTCAAATTTTTGATGTTTTTTAAAATTAGATGCATATACATTGTTTAAATGGTTGCTTAGGCAAATGATCAGCTGACAGTACACCCGTGACTTATACGTCATACGGCTATCTGATTTATTACAAGCGAAACGTTATCGTTGTATTGTGTGTCTCTTAAAGGTTATTTTCTGTTCAGTGCAAATTAGAAATTTTTCTGATGTAAAATTTTGATCGAAAATTGTGTGAATTTAAATTAATGTATTGATTGCATTTCTGATTTACAGGGCCATCTGATATTTATTGGATTTTCGGAGCTTTTGGGGTATTCTGTCGAGTTGTGAAGTTGGCAGCTTTGTGTTCGTGATTGACTGTGTTGCAAAGATACAAAAATGAGAATTTCCTTAAGTTTAGCATTTTTTGCTGTTTTGCTTGTTGGTAAGTAACTGCATATTTAAGTAAAAGCTTTTTGTTTTTTTGCATTATGCTCTCTAGACAACATGGGGAAAAAGTGGCAATATCTGTTACTGTCTATAATATATTGAGTACTAGTCCTGTCTTCTATGCATTTTATTACTTATAAAATGCGACTTTATTGCATATTCTTGACAAACGTCAGTTTTCTATTTGCGTCTAGAGAACTTTAAACTTTATTTTTTAAGTTTCAAAGTATTACTGATGGTTAAAAATATGTACTCCGCTGACTGATCAAATGAAATTTATTTCTACTGTTGGCCAGCTTCGTGAACTCTTCTATGCATTAAAGTCTCCAAATATTGACTGAACTATGAAGGAATTGCATTTTGACATTTTCTGTTGTCCCATGCGTTTTAAAAGGTAATATACAACAGTCTTCCACAAACTTTGTTTACTACTCTTAACTTTTGAATGGCGCAAGTTTTTGGTTACTCGTTAAGATTACTGAATTGACTAATGAATCCAATATTGGATTGGAAGTGGTGTAACTCTGCTACTTATTTACTACTTTTATGGTAATTTGAATATTTATCTACAGTTACAACAAATGTGAAGGTATATTTGCATTGTAGTCTCATTTTAAAGAGATTCTTAATATTTACGAATTTATAACTAAGCTTTGTATATTATTGCAGTTTTAATATTGCAAGCTAATTAGTTATGCTTGGATAAATTGTTAGTCTTCGATACTTTGTGTCCAACTATGCATTAGTTCCTCGATTGATATTTTGCATCTTGTAAATTAATAAAGTTCTGTCTTTTTCGTTTAGATCCTATTGTGCAGGAATCGATACTAGAGATTTATTTTATTAGAAAGCGTGTTGTATAAACATGCTTTTTGAAGTTTTTTGAGTCTATGACCCGATTAGTATTGTGTTACGGAATATTTTGATGTGTTAACATTTCTATTAACTATTGAAGTAAAATGCTCAAATTTTGAATACTGTCTGGTAATTTTAAAAGAAAATGAATATTTTGGTTATTACTGTTAAATGAGCAGAGAAAGTCTTAAGATTTAGTTTTGAGACTTTAGTAAAATAAACTCTTAAGGCCTTTACATGGTTCATCTTGACATTAACTTTTCAGCTGGCTTTTGTGATGATACTACCCTTGTAACTTCTGAAAGCAGTAAACCTACAGAGACTAGTTCAACAGCAGCACCAACTACATCTACGGAACAATCTATAACTACTACTACTACAACTACTCCTACTCCTACTACAGAACCTCCAACCACAACTTCATCTACTGAACCACCTACCACCACTCCTAGTACTACGACTTCGAGTACTACGCCTGTTCCTAGTACTACTATAGTACCAGTTACGTCTACCAAAGCTCCTGAACCTCCTGTTCCTGATGTTGGCTCTTGGAATGTTACAGAAGGCAATGTAACATGTATTAGAGCAGATTTGAGGATAAGATTCAGAATAGAAGTTGATGTAAGAGTTTAATGTATATCTTGTCTACTATTCTCACGATAAACATTGTTAATTTAAAATTGTTTCTTAAATCTCTTCTACTAGAACATTGAATTAGGATTCAAATCTAACTTAAAGGCTTATTTTATAAATTTATGCTTTTTACTTATTTTGAATTTTAAAAAAAAGTCAATAGATCTTTTTAAATATTCTTGCTTTAAGTATATATTTATATAAAGTTGGTGTTTTGTTTAAAATACTGAACTCGTTACTTTAACAGTCAAATATTTTTAATATTTGATTATATTTACTAAGATAATATATGTATAATATCTATCTCGAATGTTTCAGGGTCGTACAGATTACATTGTACTCTTGCCGAATGCTACAAGTACTGGAAACTGTAATGCTACTAATAACACTCAAGAATTGAGGCTAATTGACTCTGAATATTCTCTATCAATGGTCTTTGGCAAGGATTCTACCAATGCATTCTGCAAAAACATTACATTCAGCTATACTTTACCCGATAGTTCAGGTATTTATATTTATTGTATATCTGGTTTTTATGCTTAATGGTTAAAAATACATTTATTTCAATCTTAAAATTATGTTTGTTTCTAGGTATCGAATATAACGATACCCACTTGTATCCTGTCAAACTCGGTAATTCTTACATGTGTAGCAGTACTGAAAGTGTATCTCTTAGAAATGTAACTATGGAAGTGTTCCATATTCGTATTCAAGCTTTTGGAAGTCCTGGAAATAAAGATTTTGGCACAGGTAAACTTTAAAAATTTATCCTTGTTTAATTCTTTAATAATCTCCATCTTTATATTCTCTCAATAGTGAAAATTCAAATATTCTCTTTAACTAAACAAATTTAATATTTAATTCAATTTTAGCTGAAGATTGTGAAGCTGATAACAAAGTGAATGATATTGTTCCTATTGCTGTTGGAATTGCTCTCCTAGTACTTGTTATTATTGTATTAGTTGCTTACTTCATTGGTCGCCGAAGAAGCCGTCAAAAGGGTTACCAGTCAGTTTAAGAACCTTAAGTTGCCATAATGAGTTGAATCTACAAGAGACATTTTTTAAAGTTGGTACCTACGACTACAGCGCAAGTATAAATATGCCGTGCGTTTTTCGGCTTTCTGTGATGAGACTGCATAGGATTATTTTCTGAACACCAAAATGTAAAGTAAATATTTAAATTCTCGTAGGGACCAGAAAATGCTCTCTAATGGTACTTAGTATCTTTCAAATGAACTCCATCTTTGGATCACTTATTCTTGTTAGTATTGTCTTAAAATTTTTTAATCTTTATGTAAATATTTTAATCCAGTCTTAATAATTAAAATTCAATTAGGTTTCACATTACTACAAATTCCTCGGTTGTAATTTAAAGCGAGATTAATTTCGATCCTTGTAAATAGAAGTCACTGCTTGATGTCTATCATTTTGACTTGATTGTACTTTTTTAACTAATCAATTATATGTATTTGCTTTAATAAAGTCTTTATCTTGTTTTTTAAGATTGTTTTTATTTCTAGAATATAATCTCGAGTATTTCTTTTTAGATGAATATTTATATCTACTTGCATAAAGAACTATTTTATCCAGCTTAGTTTTTTCCTATTTAAAAACTAGCTTATAAAACTACTTTGAGACTAAAGATTTAAGGGCTCTAGCTGTATTCTGAATATAAACTTAAATTTGATCTTGTAATATTTGCTTATAATAGATATTAGTCTTGTACTAAGGACATCTGCTATAAGAACTTGAGTTATGGAAGGAATAAATAGAAAGCCTTGAAACTAATCTAGATGTTCAAAATATGGCTATAGAGCTATCAAAGTTTATTACTAAATTGTACTGTTTGATTAAAGGACTGGCACAAAAACTAGCTACTTGTCAAAATGAATTTCATAGGTCTCAATCTGACATTGCTTAATCGTATAGCATCGGCAATGACGCTAAATTTTCTAGAAGGAAAATCTGTATTGGGCAAGTTAAGATCCTTTCTAAATTTCTTCTTTCCATTAGTATTTGTTCATATTTTATAAGTTAACACCATTAAAACTAAATTAAGTTGTAGAGGAGATTTTCTACTCTGGGAGTTAAATTTATAAGATGTATCTTCCTTATTTAGAAATATTCGGGAGTATTAAGAGTATCAAGTTCTTAATTAAACATGCTAATAAATTTTTAATATTGGAGTATTGGAAATGTTATAAATGTTTGTATACAGGAAACATCGATGTGCATGTAAAATACACTATAGTATAGGATGGGAGGGGAATATCAAAGCTTTATAGTCAGGGGAAGATTTTGATTCCTTTTAATTTTTTATATGCAAAGACTATACGATCTCTTATAACGTCGTAAGAACTACAGTGCCAGGAGTTTGAAGACTTCCTTTACCAAAATAACTGGAAGGTATTTAAGAGTTAATGAAACTTATGAATGTGCTGGTGTAGAATAAATTTGACTTATGTTGTTTTTATACAAGAGATTCAAATTTGTTCACTCTCTGAAGACTATTCCATTATCTCGCGGATTAGTCGTTGTGTCTCTGAAGAACCATCTAGTCAAAAGGGGTTGATGCATGTGAAATTTATCCATACTCTATATCCTCCCACTCTTGTCATTGGGCATGTCCTTGTTACATGACAAAGGCCCATTGGCGATGGACCTCATGTGGCATTTTAGTGTTCTATTTAATATAACTATTGTCATTTGGTTACCTTCAAGTAAGGTTTTAAGTTCGTTCTTTTAACTATGGTTAAATGTCGAATTTTTAACATCCTAGAAATCGTGCTCTTTCGGATTGTAATTTATTTCAAAGTGTAATGGCAAAGGGGTCATGGTTTTGTCTTTGATTAATAGGAATTTTCACATCTTTTATTTAAATTTATGTATAACCAATGCATTTTATGAGGCTTTCAAAACTAGCTATCTTATTTAGAAATTCTAATGAAAGATATATGTGCTTGCTCTTTGTATTGCATTAAATTCTAGTTAGGTTAAACTTTTAAGGAGACGCAGTATGAATCAATTGGGGGGATCTAATCCAATTTTTTTTAGCCTGAATTATTCCTTGTATACTTTTTATAACCTTGCAAAATTTGGAAGTTCTAAACTTAAGCTCGAAATTATGATAGTTTTGTGGTATTTTATTCACATCTCCCAATGGTAAATCAAAACTTTAAACTGACTATTTTGAAAAGATAAAACTATATAGCTTAAATGGAGACTAAGTGCTAAGGGGCTTTTTACTATTGTACCTAATGCTCTGAATTTTTTTGACCTACTGCTAATGATACATGTAACAAAACTGGGTACGCATTTTTGAATCAAAGCAACTTTTTAAAAATAATTGAACTCGGAATTTATACATTTTTAAGGAATTTTCGATAAGCATAATACAAAAGAAGTATTGTACAAATACCAATCATGTTATTGCAGAACCCATACCAACTTTTAATCTACGTAGTTTGATGCACTTGTAAATCGAATTTCATGCTTGTACGTAAATTTTTGTAGGTGTAGCATTTTAAAATCTCTTCACAAATATAAGTTTTTTCTTAAAACAAATGGTTAGCCTTTTACGAAATTTTGAGCACAATCTGTTTTACATAGTACACACGAGGCAACCAAAAAATTTTTGAATCCTTAAATTGCAGATTTTTGAGTAAATTGTACCTTATCCCCTCTTAATGTTGGATTGAAGAGTTCGAATAATCCTTTTGAATCAATATATACTGGCGTTAAGAACTTTCGAATATTCCAGAAAATGCTAATTCAGTAGTAAAACTAATGCTTACGAAAACGAATATGACGTTGAATTGTGGGGTTCGAGTCATAGTGACACGGAAAGCCCGCCGTGCATAGGAGCTGATGCCCGTTAAATCTGCCGAAACCCTAAATTTTCCCGTTTGTGAGGGTGTTCCAGTTTAAATGTCATTCTCTCTACTTGATGAGCCTTCGTTTTGCTTCATAGTATCGCAATTTAATAAAAAATGCCAGATTTTGGTGTATTACAAGAGCCTTTGCGTGTGGCTGCACATTTAGAGGAATTAATTGTAAACGCAAGTGTTTTTGCGCACTGCTTAATAACTGTTTTCATGACGGAAATTCACAGGCAAACAAAGTGAGTGATCACCAATATTTGAATGAGTCGGATTTAGTTTTCGGGAGTATTTCAAGTGCAGATTACAAGAAACTTTATTGTAACGCTCATCGTTCTTTTCAACTTTGTGACAGTTAAGGAAGATTGAATTCGCAGAATGAAAGTTTGGCCTAGTACCACGATGAACAATAAAATCGATATTTACAGGAGTGCAGCAACAGTTTCTCGTAAACATTTCTTCATTCCATTCTTTCATGGCTACAAATTATGACACAAATAGCCGTGTTGCTTCAAAATATATACGACGTAATTGAATCTTCTAAAGTTACATGCTCTCTTCTGCACACAACAGCTACTTTAGCATGGTGTTGAGATGTAGACATTGAGTGTTGATCAGTAGAAGACTGCTTTGTTCGTTGATAAGACTAGATTCGTTCGAACCACTGATCCTCAACGTACCTTCATCTGAAAAGAGCCACTCGACATATATCTTTTAATTTGAACCGCGTTAGAACAGGGGCGGCATTTGGATCAAATTTGAAAAATATTTTTTTGGGACAAAAAGTATATTTTCTGAAATATTGGGTATAAATTTGATATTTCCTTTATCGTATCTTATATATATTTTAATTTTGTACTCTGTATATTGAGTTTTTTTTTTTTTTAATGTTGAAACTTGAAGGGTTCGAGGTGGGAGTGTATGTTAAAGCATAAAATTTAATACGCTTATATATCTTTCACTAGTAGCTTTCTCTCCATCCCGGAGTGAGGTCACATCGGACATTCCTTTCGCCCTTACGATGTCCGGTTTCAGATATTCGAAAGGGGACAAGGGTAGTAAGAGATTTTGGTAGAGAGTCACAGGAGGTGTTTTATTTTAGTCTTTAGTGTAGTTACTATAAGTTAAAACAAACGCTTGTGATCCCCCACCATTAGTAAACTCTTTTTTCAAGGAAATTGACCTGCTTAAGTAAATGATTCCTTCTCTTTTATTTCACTCGTTTGAAATAATAAGTAGTCATGTCCTTAATTATTTTGAATTTTTTAAGACTTAATATATATATGTAAGGATAGTTAAATTAGATTAAAAATTAAATTCCCTATCTAGCACTTGACTCATCTTTCTTCTCAGTTTCCATCTTCAAGTATCAAACTAATCACCCATTTATTTCTTCCGAACATATGGCCTAGCCAATAAACATGTCTAATTCCAGATCGTTAGATTTAATAGTCAACATATGTCAGCATTAACTTGCAAGCAACCTCTTCAAAGCAGCGATACTTACCATATGTTTTTCAAGTGTTATCCACTTGAAACCACCACCATGGCGTGCTTTTTACTCCCTGCTCTTAGCGTCAGAACAGATGTACAAACGATTGAATAAAGATCTCCTTTTTTAAACTTTAATCTGATTCTGTATTAAAAATCATGACAGAATTAAAGCCGGCAGGATCTTTGTCTGCGATCTTAATGTAAAAAACTTATCTTTTTTATAAAATAATTTTAACATAAAAACTAAAGCCAGCGACCATAATAATTGATATGGAGAATTTGACGGAACACCAAATGCACCATATGCCAAAATGCTGAAGACGACGGATTTCCGGAATAAAAAAAGGTACAAAAAAAAAAACGCGCTAGTGAGAGAGATCCCCGAAAGAATATCGCTCTTAACTCCGAGAAGAATGCAGTGTTTACCGCCGAACGTTATTTCTTCCGTTGCTGAAGAGACCAGCAAGTTTGCCATGTCAGAACCAACTTTCGAATGGCGAAAAAAGAAAAAAAAACAAGTGAAGCGTGAATTCCCCAACTCATTGATGAAAGATGTCAATCTCTTCCTCCAGAATAATAATAATAATATATATATATATATATATATATATGTTGTTCTTCGAATGGTATTGTGATTTAGTTCCAGTGATACAATGATGGAAGGACCAACAGTACCAGAAAAAAAAAATCTTTTTCGCCGGAAAGTCTGCACGGTAATACTGTGAAATAGTGAAGCAACAACATTGAAAAAAAATAAATAAATAAAATTTTACTAGTGAAATAACGTGACAACAGCATCTGGATTAATGTTCACCAAGGAATTCTGCCGTTGCAAAGTGGAGGTCAGTTAAATTGTATATTTCCAATTTTAGTAACATTGAAGAACTGAGTTTTGCTGAACAGAACTTTACGAAAATGAATAATATATGATATATGATATGGTACTTAATTTTTATAATATAGTTGTGTTAAATGAGATATTCTTCATATTTTAAGTGAGAAAACAAAGTTTATAGGTTTTGTCATACAAAATTTTGAGAAATTTTAACATACTTCTCATAATTTTATCTTAAGATGTCGAATGAGTTAACATTTATGATAGAAATTGGTGTTTTAAAGTGAAAGATATAAATTATGTTTTTAGAAAAATGACTAATGAACTAATACTAGATATAGTGATTTTTATAAGAAACAAAAGTAAAGTCAAGTTGTATTCTTTTTTCTCCATTGAATTCAATTGTTTTGTTAATTATTTTATTCAGCATATCATTAATTTTTTTTTATTTTGAAATTGTGTGTTTTGATATACTGGCCATATATCAGGATTCACTATTTCTCGAAAATTTCCTTATCTAAAATTAAAATTAATTTAATAACTTGAAGTTTATTTTTGGATATTATACAGTGGATAAGGGAGAGAATACAATCATTATAATTTTGTATATGCCTCGAAACATTAAGAGGACAAACTTGTTTAGTTTGATATGTACACCTCTCATTGTTTCTTATCAGCATCCCTGAACATCTGAGTTGATGACGCAGATTTCTCAGAGATGTGTTCAAAATTAAGTAAGTTGATACAGTTTTATTAGTGAATGTGTGATGCAAGAGAAACTCAAGAATTTTTGTCTATGAAACGTATTTTTAGAATGTTACGGAAAGATTCAAAATATTGCATGCGATCTTAAGTTACAATGAATATTGTGAAAAATTTTCAGAAATACTAAAAGTTATTATTGAAGTGAGTCCACTTTTCCGACTCAAAATAATAAAAAAGAGCTCTTATATTCTTATAATTTTTATATTTTATAACGCATATGAAATAAAACATTGTTTATTGTGTTGGATAGTGCATAGAAGTTGTGTGTTATACACCGTTTTCATATTATTAATAATTTCATTTTATTAGTGTCTATATATATTTTTATCTTTTTAAAAAATGTATTTCATATATGCAAAATGTGTGTAACAATATAAGGTATTACTACGATGGCGCCAGAGTAGATTTTTATACAAAATTATTATTTTAACATTTGTATGATTTCATGTATTTTTATATTTACTATCTTATTGTTTGATATATTATTTTCCAACATAATTTTTTTAAAAATATCTACCAGCTATAATACGAATCTATTATTATGAAGGAATAGGAGGAAACGCGAGCTCTTTTTCTGGATGTCGAATAGATTTAAACAAGCTAATCTTCAATTATATGTATGAAAATTCATTTTTATCAATTAATTGTCATTACTGTGTTTGTTGTTATAGTTTCGTTTATTATATTGCATTTTGATTTTAGTATTCCTATTGCTTAAATATTTCTACTGTATGTAATATGTCTTTCTAAATAACTATGTATTGTTTTGTGTTTGTTGAAAATTGATTAAGTTTGTAAAGAGAGAAAACCACGCCATGACTCCCTTTAAAATTGGGGGGCAAATGTAAGGATAATTAAATTAGATTAAAAATTAAATTCCCTATCTAGCACTTAACTCATCTTTCTCAGTTCCCATCTTTAAGTATCAAACTAATTACCCATTTATGTCTTCCGAACATATGGCCTAGCCAATAAACATGTCTAATTCCAGATCGTTAGATTTAATAGTCAACATATGTCAGCATTAACTTGCAAGCAACCTCTTCAAAGCAGCGATACTTACCATATGTTTTTCAAGTGTTATCCACTTGAAACCACCACCATGGCGTGCTTTTTACTCCCTGCTCTTAGCGTCAGAACAGATGTACAAACGATTGAATAAAGATCTCCTTTTTTAAACGTTAATCTGATTCTGTCTTAAAAATCATGACATAAATATACGTAGAGAGGGAAAAAGGGGAGGAATTGACAGTTGGAGAGAGAGGCGGCATTTTCCATTTTTGTCCGGGGTGGCAAAATTGCTAGAGCCGACCCTGGTAGGAGTGTCTTTGACAGAGGTTCTGTCGCGGCTGTGAGGTATAGGGATGAAACTTTCGAGCCGTATGGTCGCTGTTTCGGAGCTGTTGTATAGCTTGATGTGATTCTTATGGATGCAGGGCTCGTCTACACCAGGGATGATTTAATCTACGAATTTCTAGGAGGAGAGTATATTTGTCGGTGGATTAACTCGCTATTCTGCAAATCTTAAACTTATTTGGGACTATCTTAAAAAGCAATGGCCATACGCCCTATCCTTCCCAGAACCATCTAGGATAGCGATACTCAACCTGCAGCCTGGTCATGGTTCATTGCTCTGAGAAATTCACTTATTTAAGAACATTGTATTGAAAATTTTGTCGGAAATTCTTTGTCAAGAAATCAAATATATCAATTTTGCTTTTTACTGTCGGTGTCGTACGGGTACAAATTAATATTCCTTTTCTATTTGGAACGGTTATGGTTATTAATAACAGAAAACAGTGGAGTAGCGACAAGTTTTTGCGTAGAGCTAATTTTTAACTATCATATCTTGCAAACGAAAAATTGTCGAAAAAAATTAATCGTTTCAAGACGATTGGGAGGTTGACTTTTTTTTGTAGTGAAAAACGAACATGGATCAGTAATTGTTTGATTTGTCACGAAAGTGCTGTATTTAAAAAATACCAATTAACAGGAATCTCATTCAATGACACTTTCCCTCGAAGATCCATTTCAAGAGGTGATAAATAGGCTTTCTTGAATAATGTTTGCGACAGCAACAAAGTGTTTTGTCAGTGGCAATATCACAGCGGTAACAAAGACACAATCTATGAACTTTGTTATATTATTGGTAATCATATGAAACTGTTTACTGATGCAAAAATTGTGAAAGAGTGTTTCTTAAATGCTTTTAATTTAGTGTTAGTGACAAAAATAATACTTAGAAAAAAGCAAAACAGAAGTTATAATTAATAATATTTTGATCAATTTTCCACATTTTAAATTTCCATTTTTATCTTGGTCTTGAAGCATTTCTCACTCCCCCTCCCCCATTTATCCTCATGTTGCGGTCCGCGTGAAATAACTAACATATATATGCGGCCCACGTGAAGTAGCTGACACATGTATGCGGCCCTGCAGAAAAAAAGGTTGAGCACCCCTGATCTAGGATCAGAAAGCAGCGTTGTTGAAAGAACGAGATCAATCACTGCATGGACTCGTAAACTCATTTCCCACATTAATTTAGTCGTCGCGGTAGCCCAGTGACGGTCACTACCTCATGGCCGGCGTCTCATGAGTATCACTGAAGACTGTGTGGAAAGGTTGATACATGTTAATTCTGTCGGAGCTCAAAGTCCTCTCGTTGGCGTGGCGTAGTAGTTTGGAGAGAAAGGTGCCAGCTCAAGTGTCGTCATAGTAAATTAACCTGGAAATTAAAAGGACCGTCGCCAAAAGCCCTCGTGTTGTTGTATAGTGCGGTGTTATTAGACACTGATCCAGTATGAATTCATGCAGTGAAGCTGTCTATCTATTAAATGGTGGAACCATCAGTGGCGTAACGGAGAATATTAGGGCCTTGTTGCAAAGCCGGGCTTTGAGCCCCAAGCCGGATCTTACAAAGGATTGCAATACCACAACATCAGGTTTTGGGGCCCCCGCGATGCGAGGATGTACGTTACGCCACTGGAAACCATAATTAACAGAAACTTTTGTTCCATCTTGTGATATGGCCTCGGTAACCGAGTGGTATTGGTATCGGATCGTGACTTGCCTCATCACGAGTTCGAGCCCAGTACCACTAAAGACCCACCGTGTAGGGCAGCGATGTACGTTAAATCTGTCGAGAGCTGAAACGTCCTCCCGTTGGTGTAGTGTGGTAGTTAGGAGAGGGGGTGCCAGCTCAGATGTCGTCCACGTCACTTGACCATGGTTCAAAATTACGTGGTCCGTCGCCAAAAGCCCTCGTGTAGCTAAACAGTGCGACGTTAATATTCAATCAATCCATCTTGTGATTTCTCTAGACCAGTGCTCCTCAACCTTTTTATTGCTGCGGACCGGTCAACGTTTGATAATTTTACCGCGGCCCGCTGAGGGTGGGACACGTTGATTGTTAATATTTTAGATTGTTTTCATTTAACAATTTTAATTTAGTTACATTTAAATATGCCTTCAGAATAAAATATAGTTACACCCAAAATGAATAAAAGTGATTTAACGTGGAATATAAAGGGATTTCTGTGGAAAGTTGCTCAAATCCAAGAGAAATGCACCACTTTAAATCAAATGGCAGTAGTTTAATATTCTTTAGGTGGCCAGGTACCATTTGATCCACGGACCGGGGGTTGCGGAACACTGCTCTGGACTTTCCCACGCTGATGAGCCGCACATACAAAAATACATACGTATCATAACCGTTGCATGTTTTTTGAGAAAAATATTTGACCAACCTATACACACATATATATTTAATTTAGTTGAAATTTATCTGGTATTTCTGGAGATTATCAAAAATGGAAAATACTCTTTAATTTCTTACTCCAGTTTATAAGTTACATTTTTAACTTGGACGCCATCAATTGTACTTAACCTCATATAGTGGTTTTGCTTGTGTGTTGGAATTTTTCCATGACCTGAGCATTGCGCTTATGGCTTACCTCTTGTTCCTCAGCGTCATCAAGGTTTCAAGAAATGCTAATATAAGTGTTGAAAGTTTTGTTTTTGAGAAAAACATCTTGCTTTTTTTATTTTTCTTTATTCATAGAAGTTTATTGACATTCCTCGACGAAAGCAGGATGCTTGTGTTTCTTTTCACCTTGGAAACCTTACGTAAAAAACCAGTTGAAAACTCGATCATACTTCTGCGGTCTGAATCGAAGGTTTCGTTACTGTTTTGGTGTACTTTAATCAATGTTACTTTGTAACTAATCATTCAAAGACTACGAATTAAAAACAAGTATAATTTTTAATTTCCATTATTTATTACAAATTAGTGTCTCTTAAGTATTAAAAAATTTTATGTAAAAAAAATATAAAGGTGATAAAAATTAGCATTTGCTCTCTTGACATATCAGGACAATGTGTGCTCTCCACAAATAACCTTGTTGCAGTAGTTGTATTATACGTTTCTTGAACTATCTCTTAATGTACAAATTCTGCGTCTGCTTCGTCTTGTAAATTACGTCGTACTCTAAAGCAACACGAAGACTATTGACAACGGACCCCATAATGTCAAATGATTTGCAAGTGTCGAGGACGACTCTGAGCTGGAAATTTGAGTTAAGTTTAATTGAAATTTCGTTAGAAATATCCTAGAAAATGTTTGAAAAAAAAACGAAATTATTTCAAATAACAATATTTTTTTTTTTTGTTCAATTCCTACTATTAGTTTCATATATAGTCTGACCCAGTGGCGCACACGGGAATTTTTGAAGGGGGGAGGGGGTCCGGGGTCGAAAGTTCACCATTCTTGTATCATGCTCCTTTTGATTTTGTCGATTTTCGGGAACAAAACACAGTAAAAAACTAGTTTTTGAATACGTTTGACATTTTTGAGCTACGAGAAACGGAAGTTACCAGAGCGACTGATCAACACTACAAATGAACGGAGACTAGTTCAAGGACACGAGAGACTCCACTGAGGGTGAAAGGGGATATCGAAGATATATGGAAATATCTTCGATATCCCCAGTGAACTGGACAATGGGGATTAAAGGTTGCACTTCTTGGATGAAATGCCCAGAATTCTATTGATCTCGGTGAGTTAGGCACCTAATAAAACCAGTTTAAGATTTATGACCACCATAAAATGTGTTAAAAGCGAACAACTTGAAATGTCTAGAAATACTTTTTAAATAGGGAGGGAAAAAAACTGAATTACATGAGAAAAAATTCGTTATATAGAAAATACATTTCTTCATTGGGAGGTTATTTTACGAAGGAAATCGTGAAATGTTCTTGGTCCCAGGAAAAAGTTCGCTGTATAGAAAAATTCGCAATATAGAAGTTTGACTGTATGTATTTATTGTTGTTGTCGTGTGTTTATTATTGGGATACATACGAAAAACGTGAGATAGATGAACAGAAACATGTAACACAACCACAGAAGAATACAGATTTATTACAAACGAAGATCCCAGCATATAACAAGAAGAGGTGCGCTGCTTTTCCTTTCGAGACAGGAATCCATTTCAGGCGAAAGACCAACTTCTTTCCCGAAGACGGTACAACCAAGTCTTACTCGGGATTCGAACCCGAACCCACTCGGTTACAAGCCGAGGGTCATAGCCACCATACTGGCTAGGTGACTATGTATTTATTCATTTGTATATATATATATATATCTTGTTCAAATTTTCAATCGTCAATAAAATACTTTTTATTCATCCACTCAAGTTCAAATGCATTTTTTAAAGTTGCAGTGGATGACACTTGATGTTAATGCAGTATTTTCAAATATTAATTCATTAATTAAATTTAATTAATGAATAAATATTAAAAAATAAAAATAATAGTCCAACACCCTACATAAAAAGGAAAATCGCTCGTTGTGTCTCTGTAGCGCTATGGATAGTGCATTCAACTTCTAATCCAAAGGTCGTGGGTTCGAATCCCACCTGGGATGGCTTAATTTCTGGGAATGTGATTTATTTTTCTACTATTCTATTTTATTGGAGTAATCAAATTTGTGATGAAAAAATAAATAGTAACAAGCAAAAATAATAGTCCAACACCATAAATAGAAAGGAAAAACTTTTTCTATTTTGTCACTTAATATTGTGATTCTGTCATATGTATATATGCATATTTATGTTAATTGTAATAATTTAATAAAAAGTCACTAAAATAAAATTTTTCTTTGTTGACCTAAGTAAGAATTGATTTTAATTTCTTTTCTATATTACTTTTCTTTGTGTGTGTTAAATACAGTGGCGTACACAAGGTTGCAGTTTTAAGCTTCGAGTCCCTCCTTCAGATAAAACATCTTTAATTTTTACCATTCGGTGCTTTCGTTTACTTATTTTTTAGAACATGACTCCCCCCTCATAAAAGAATCATATGTACACCACTGGATAAATAAGTATTATTAACAACGCAATTAACGTTAATTCTCATTCTTTATAAATAATTACTGAAAACCCGCCGTGTAGAGGGGCTGGTGCACGCTAAGCCTCTTTGCGTGTTGTTGAAGTTCGGAGAGGGGTTGCTAGTTCGGGTGTCCTTCTCACTTGTGAGTGAGTGAATATTAACGTCGCACTGTGTTCAGCTACACGAGGGCTTTTGGCGACGGACCACGTAATTCTGAACCATGGTCAAGTGACGAGGACGACACCTGAGCTGCCCTCCTTCTCCTAACTACCACACCACACCAATGGGAGGACGTTTCAGCTCTCGACAGATTTAACGTGCATCGCTGCCCTCCACGGCGGGTCTTAAATGGTACTGGGCTCGAACTCATGACATGCCTGCCATGATCCAATATCTTGAGCACTGGGCTACCGCAGCCCTCCCTTCTCATTTGACCAAGGCTCAAAATTACAAGGTTCGTCACACCAATAGTTCTCGTGTTGCTTCATAGTGTAACGTAAATAAAAATCAAATTTTGCCGTATGGGTTTTTTGCCATATTTGTGTCATGAAATGTTTTTTTAAAAAACAACAGTTATTTATAAAATGTACCAATTTGATTTCAATTTATCCCTTTTATGGCAAAGTAAAAGTTTATATTTGGAATTATGAGTAAAAAAAAAAAAATCTTGTTTGTAATACTAATTTTTTTAGAGTATTTTTTTTTCACTGTGTAAACCTGGATGATATCTGCAAAAAATTACAATGTAATGTTAATTTACTAATATTTTAAAACTTCTTGCTTTAAATTTATTTACACGTATTGTAGCTCTATCTTTGAGCGAGGCAAAAATTTCAGAATCGATAGCTTATGTATCCATTTAAATGTGTAAGAGTAGTACTGTTGGAACTATGATGTACTAACTTTGAATGAAAGATTCAAGAAAGTGTATCTCAGTGTGAAAATATATATGCATCCAAAAATGACCCAGACGAACAATAAACAACCGGTTTGATTTCCCTTAACATCCTTTACCATTTTAAAGCATTAAAAACTATGAGACAAGGCGTTGTGTTTCACCTTTTTTTTCTTTCTATCTTCTACGTCATAGACCATAAAAGAAGAAAAAAGAAATATTACATGTGTGTGTGTTATCGGTCAGTTACATATTGTTGTAGATAATTTAACTTTTTAGAGTAATCTGTCTCTTTAAGTAAAAAAAGGGGGAAATTGGAATGTGGGAAGGGAACACTTTGTTTTTTCCATATATTTTCTACTTCATATCAGGAATTTTTTTCATATGCTCGTGCTTTTCATATTTTTTTCTTTTCTACATATATAAGGACATCACGTTTTTTAAAGTTCTCGCAGCAATTGAAATAACCTTATAAAACGAGGAAAATTAAAATGGTGAAATAAAATTAAAGACGATTATAATGTGCATTTTTCTCCATAATATAGAACTGAAAATTAATATCACGAAATTTTAATTTTGCACACGAAAATAAGGCGCTGTGTTTAAGAGCCGCCTCTAGCAATTTTCCGCCCCGGGCAAAAATGGAAAATGCCGCCCCTCTCTCATTATATATATATATATATATATATATATATATATATATATATATATAGTATAATAAAATAAAAGTGAAGAATAACTAGAACCCACAGTACTAAAGAAGTAAGAAATTGGAATTCAGCAAACACAACAAAAGTAGATTCAAAAAGTCATAGGACTAGACTGGAGACCTATTATGATTTCTAAAGCTGTCGCTGAATTAGGCCAGCGAATTAGGGTTAGCAATGCTTTATGGATTCACCTTCCCCGCACAGCAGAAATTTTCGACATAATAGGAAGAAAAAAACCCAAGTTAAAAAGTTAAGTCTAATACAGCACGTGGTTGTAGAACCTAACAAAATCGTAAAAAGAAATTGAGAAAAGAGAACAGTAATGAATCTACCAAGGAGAGGAATAATAAAACTTTTTTAATAGAAAATATTAGGAAAAACTTACTTGTAAAACAAAAATCCTGAACTCAAAAAATCATATATATACTATTTTAAGTCTTAAAAAATTCTAAATAATTCGAAATTAAGGACAAATTTACATGTTTTTTATTTTAAATGAGTGAAATGAAAGAGAAGGAATCGTCTATTTAAGCAGGCCAATTTCTTCGAAAAATAGTCTATTAATGGTGGGGATCACAAGCGTTTATTTTAACTTATAGTAACTACACTCAAGACTAAAATAAAACATCTCCTGTGGCTCTCTGTCTACCATAACCTCTTATTACCCTTGTTGCATTTTGGAAAGCTGAAACCGGATATCTTACTACCCTAAAATCATGATTTCTTCAAAAAATTAACAATTTTTTTTTATGATTTTATTCTATATGCCATCTTTTATTAGCTTTATAAAAAAACACCAAGTTTTTTTTTTATTTTCCGTTCACTAGAACAAAAGCTACAAGTGTTTTAATAAAAGCAGATGCCATAACTTTTTACATAAGATGTCAAACTTTAAAATGTGTTTTTCTCGAAATGGGTTTTTTTTTTCGAAAAGCTCAAACGGGGACAGAGATTGCTCAAAAAGTTTTGAAAATAATTTGCTGAAATTTCTTGGGTATTTTCGGTACAACAGAGGAAGTGTTTTGACCTTCGGATTTATCAATCACTGTTTTATTTCAAAATTTGCAGTCCTTTATGTGAATATAATCACTGTTTTTTGTTAGCAATTTCATATAATCACTAAGATAAAAGGCTCTAGTTTTTGAAAAAATTAAAATATCTCATATTTTGAAGGTCATTTCAAACATGAATAACAAAGTAAGGCATCAAAATTGAAAAATTGAGAATTCGTTCATAAAACTTTTGCACAGATTCCCGTTTATGTAATTTTTTGTGCATTTTCACCATTTTTTCCCCATTTTAATTATAATAAAAAAAATTTCTGTTTTTAATTTTAGGAATTTTTTCTTAAAAAATATACTAAATAAATATAAAAACTACAAAAAAATCCCCATATTCCCATTTTTTTTTTTTAGAAAAAAAGTTGTCGCTAGTGGTCGGATACCTTAAGGGTGAAAGGAATGTCCGTTATGACCTCACTCCGGGATGGGGAGAAAGTTATTACTGAAAGATGTGTAAACAAATAAAATTTCCTACTTTAACATATACTCCAGTCTCGAACCCTTCAAGTTTCAACAAAAAAAGAAAACTGTCATTAAATGTATTGAGTACAAAATAAAAAAAAATAAGATACGCTAAATGAAATGCCAAATTCACACCCAATAATATTTCAGAAAATAGATCCATTTTTTTGTAACCAAAAAAATATATACTTTTCAAATTTGATCCAAATGCCGCCCTGTGTGCGCAGGGTGTTATTCAATATTGAACCTATCTAATACTTGAGTTATTCGAGAAAATTGTACTAATCTCCAAACGCGCGTTAAGGTACAATACATTTTTTATATACATTAAAACATTTAAAATAAAAGATTTGAATGATCATAATTAACTTCAATAACACTTTATGAAAAAATTATACCCAAAACTACTTTTTTAAAAATGAATTAGGGGCTTACGTAGCAATCAGAGAAAAGTGCAAGTAACAGGCGTAACGTAAGCCCCCGTATCACGGGGAAGGGGTGGCAGGATTCTAGGGGCCCAAAGTCTTACTGACCCAGTAACTATTTAACCAATTCATAAAATACTGAAGGCAAAACCTGACTGACTTTGCCCTTTGAAACCTGTTTGCCTCCTCGTTACGCCACTGGCGAATATTCTACTTTTGTAAATTGTGTGAAGTATTTTTTTATATTTGTTGATATCCAGTGTGTGTTATTTGTTCTCTGAGATATTTTATGCTATGTCTAGGAGATATCGTATATCCGACACGTTAAAGTAGCGGGTTATCAGATGAGGTCAGCTGGATCTCTGGATCTTAATTCAACAGGACATTTTTGGGATTACCTCTGTAGACCAGCGTTTCTCAAATTGTGGGGCGCCCCCCCTTGGGGGCGTGATAACCTTACAAAGGGGGCGCGAGCATATCAAAAAGTCAAAAATAAAGGATTTGAAAAATTGTAAGTTTATACTGAAAGGAAGCAAAACAAAATACATTCTGACATAATGAAAAAAGGAAAATACTCATTTACATTGATATAATATACTTATAAACGCATCTGCACTGCACAATGCATTTGATAATTAATTTATCATTACTAAATTAAGAACAAGATTAATAATTACTGGTGACTCTCATGGGCTTGTCGTATACAAAATTATACACAAAATTTGATACTTATCTTGAAAATTTGTATGGTTTATAATTAAAGTCATATTGTAGCTTTAAGCATGTAGCTTTTAATACGTTACTTTTGAAATCAATACATTGTTGTTTTATGGAGGGGGTCGCGATGAAAATTATGATTGAAAATTGGGTCGCAGTTATTGAAAGTTTGAGAAGCACTGCTGTAGACAATGGTTGTCTTAGGTCGTTAAATGAATTAGGTCTCTCCAATAATTGGCATTGATACCCATTCTAGTGTCCAATTTAACTTAATTGACGCAACTGAAAGTATGCACAAGTAGAGGCAGACCAGTGACGTAACATAAACTCCCACATCACGGGAGGGTTCTTGGAGGCTCAAAGCCTGATTGACACCAAGTACGACTTGGGGCTTCCAACCTGACTATGCAGGGGAGTCATAATACTCTCCGCTACGCCACTGGGGTAAATACTTTCTTTTTTTAAAATCCATTTATTTGATTTTTTTTTCTTCATAAGAATCTGTATTTTCATCAAATAGTGATTTCTGAATCTAAATCCTTCTTTAACAATTCGCAAAACCTTATTCAAGATTTTGAATTTTAAAACTTCTTTATAAGATTTAAATAGAAATTTTAAAATTATTCTGGAAAAAAGGGAAAAAGTGACATAATATCCCTCAATCAATCTAGTATAAATATATTCTTTATTTTGTAAAAGTTTAAGGATGACTTTGCATCGACTGATAATCACTGATGTTCATATTATTTTTTGTATATCACATTCACACTTTTAACAATAAATTGATGAACTTTAACATACTTCAACCTTTTAATTGTCATGCCCGAGATTATCTAGGCAACAGCGCTCCAAAATGTCACGCCCGAGTATTATACGGGGTAATTTACAATGGGTGGTGTAGATCACTGTGATCAGGAAATGTCTTTTCGTCCAATAATTCGAAAATGCCAGAAAAATATTATAAAAAGATATTTTTATATTTACTAGGCACGGTACTCTGGAACTCATTTTTGCTCTGTAAAAATGTGGTTGGGAAACGTATTGCATTTTTAGAATTTAGAATTCAAGTTGTAGAAGATCTTTCACATAAATATGATGATACAGCTTCTGGACAAAAGAATCCCGACATACCACCTACAGTAGATAACTCGGGTTGTCTTACAGAACGACATTTTAAGTCCCATATTTCTCCTACTCCTGTGAAACGTCAGCCTACAAGACACTGCAAAGTTAGTAGTTCAAAAATGGATACAAGTGGAAAAAATACAGGGAAGGAAATACGATTCTGCTGTAATAATTGCGGAGTTGGTCTGTGCTTGGAAAAGGGATTTCAGTTATACTACAGAAAACTGAATCATTGAATTACTAATAGATTTTCATTTTGATTTATTTATATTTTTATTTCATTTTTTAAAAAATAATGTTCCAATAGAAGTGAACTTCAGCATAGCCACCCTATGGGGCAGCCTCTTCAAGCGAATATGCAGTTACTATAAAACATAACAAAATTTTGAAAAGTAATTCAAAATATAGCTATTAAGTATATTTTATATTATGTGCTAAACATTAGATTTTTACAATGAAAAAATTGATAAAGTTACGCACCCAAATGATCAAAATAACTTGACAATTAAAGGGTTAAGAAATAGGAAAAAAACGGTGTTCTAAGAATTTTCTACAAGAGTGTATGCAATACATGTGGTAGAGCGATTATAATGGTAGAGTTTCAGTTTTTAAAATGCGTTTCTCTCATACTGCCGTAAAATTCCACAGAGCGCAAAAACGTTTTATTTCCGCGTGATAATTTATCATATTTATCTAGAATCTACTCGCAAGTCAGGGACGTTGATTATAAGTGAAAAACAACATGGTGATGACATCTTGTTCTGGAAATTTACATTTCAAGAACATTAAAATTATTAATATAATCACGAGTATCCGGAGACTTATGTCCTATGCAAAATAAATATTTAGTTAAGTACAAAGGAACGTTTTTTTTTTTAAATTTCACCCAATTGTAATTGTATAATATTTACGGAATGCTGACTATTTCAGTCTTCAAAGTAGAGGTATAATTTGAAGAAAGATTAGATAATTTTGTTATTGCTGGTATATTCGATGATTGATGGAAAATCATAACAAAATGTCCATATCAATTCGATTTCTCTAAAATTGTTTTCGTTTGTTGCTGTTTATGTGATGTTCCTATCTTAAAAATGGGAAAAGGTTTTTAAATTTCTCTGGAGTTACTTCTAGTAGCACAACTGCTGGAAGAACTCTAAAACGATATTTTTTTAATTGTAGTAATCATGCTACATGTTTGCTGGTTTGTTTATTGAATGTTTTCCATTATTTTTCCCCGTATGACTCCACTTTACAAACTTAAAACGAATTGTAGTTTTGAACCATAATCAGATGACGAAGTCGACACCTGAGTTGGCTCTCCACATCCAAATCAAGCCAATGGGCCCAATTCATGATGGTCAGACGATAAAGACACACATGTGTTCTCCATTGAACTCCAGACAGTTATCAAACTAATTGTACTAGTTCTTCTATTTGTAAGACTTGGGTAAAATTTAAAATTTTATAATTGGGTAAAAAAGTTCGCATGATATAAAATATAAATTTTTTCAAAGATTTTAAAATTTAAAAAAAAATCTTTCTTTATGCATGTACTTTTAAATAAAATGCATTTTGTCTACCAATATGCATTATATTTGTTGACAAAATTATATTTCTTAAGATAAAATTTCTGAAAAGATCAAAAGTTGGCAACAACGAAGCGCATGAACTCATTAGCTGGAAACACTCAATTGCTTTTATCGTGTGACTACAACGTCACATCAGTTTTTGAACTCATTGACTAAAAACTCGTGGTTATCACGTGACTATGACGTCACATGAATTGAGCCCATTTGATGACTGAGCTTCTTCAGATTTAACATACATTATGCCCCTTTAAGCTGCATTTACACCAAGGCTGTAAGCGTCGAGCTTTGAGCATTTAGCCAATCAAAGACTTCATCTCGGGCGAGATGAAATCTCTGATTGGCTAGACGCTCGACGCTGACAGCCTTGGAGTGAATGCAGCCTTAAATTGAGAAGCTTTTTTTTCTCTCTGAAAATTTCTTTTGGTCATTCACTTTCTTCAAAAACCAGTTCTCAAAAAAAAGGAAAGAATTTTTTTATTTTTTACTTTGCGAATTTTTTACAACTGAGCAAATTTACATCAACTTTATGGAAGAGATATCATTTACTCTTCTTTTCGAATTTGTTACACATACTGCTGCAATAAATTGGAAATTGGACAACTATAGCTATATTAACTTCACAACAAAACTCAAAAAGGGGAACTACAATCAGACCTCCATTTAATGAACCTCTATTTTGAAAATTCCTTTATTTAGGAACCAAAAACCTTTTACTATTTTCTTCGTACTTTTTTCTCCAAATAGTGAAGTCCATTTTTTATTAAACGAACTTTTCTCTCGTAATTCTATCCCCCCCCCTTATTTTAAAAGTATTTATAGACATATTTCAAATTATTCTCTCTTCTAACACATTTTACGGAAATCAATAACCTTAAACTGGCTTAACAAAGTGCTTAATTTACCGAGAGCAGTAAAATTGCCGTAATTTTTCGAACAAAAATAACAGATTTAATCAGTAATTAAATTTAAGGACGCATGTGGTAATATGTGCTTAAAATTACTGGTTATAAAAAATGTACGTTTTTTAAATTACTAATAGACTTAAAATTTTTTAAAAAATGTCATTAAAGTTCATTGATTTTAATATAAATTATTTTTTAAAGTTTAAAATACAGTGTATTCCTGTACAATGTTTTTTTTTCTCCTTGTCTTTTTTCACAGATTTCTTTTTGATGGTTAAGATATATGAAATAAATAAATGCTTATTTATAAAAAAAATGTGAATAATTACTTTTTTAATAATATATAATGTTTATGAATTTAAAATTTGTTTTATGTTGTTTCTAAAGTGTTTAAAAGATGAATCTCTATTTAACGAATTTCCTACATAAAAGCTATTTTTCGGAATTTCCGACGACTTCGTCAATTAAAGGTCCGACTGTATTTCAAAACAGTTATCAAAGAGACATTAATATAACAAACGATTTATTTAAGTTAACATATTATCACTGCCAAAAAAAAGGTTAATAATCCACCAAATTGGAAAATGTGAAAAGTCCACATCTGCTGATTTGAATTTATATATTACCAAAAACAGCAGTTTTTTGAAAGGATTAAAATGTTCCGTATTAACATAAATTTGTGCAATTATAAACACATACATTCCTTTGCCATGCAGTGTTCTTACAATTTTGAAATATTAATAAAAGCATTTTTCTTAAGGCTGTGGCTATAGAATCATTCTTCACTCATGGCCAGATGGCTCAGGACGGTTCAAAACCTTCTGAACCAGACGTTTCTTACCACATCTACTTGAAGGTAATAAGAATACTTACCACCAATTCCATTCCTTTTAAACGTCGTTAATAACACCTTTTTTATTTCAGCTGCCGCATATAAATAACTTCAGAAAAAATATACCTTAACCCCTTAATTAACCACAAATTTATATAGAAGAAGAGAGAGAGAGAGAGAGAAAACGAATCAGTCTCCTCCCCCCAATCTACAAGCCTTCATTGAATTGTCTATTTTTTATGCTTAAATGTTTTTATACTACAGCTATAACCAAATTATATTCGCAGAACTTTTCAGGTTACTGTAAGTAAAATCTCGAATTATATCAGGCAGTGCGTTTACTTCCACTGTGGAAATCCCTATAAATCGTTTTAGTTCAAACATTTTTTTTTCTTACTGTAGAAATGCATAAAAAATGTAAGGACTATCCAACGGAGCAAGCTATTGATTTATCTTTTGTCCCCCTTTTAAATAACTCAAAAGATTCAGTCAGATCCATATGATGTAACTGACGAATAATATTCAATTGAAAGTAGAAGCGTTGATTCGTAAGATCCACGGGCTAGTATTGGTAGAAGTGCAGGTGTACAACAAAGAATTACTCCAACGTCTGGGATTATGGGGGAATATAAAGATTTTAACGATAAAAAAATATAGCTAGGGGGGAGGAGGATAGGTCTATGATGTAAAACATTTTGATTCCCGAGATATTTTTATGAATATAGAAGGAATTATGAATCCTAGTACTCTTGTGAAACAAGCCAATACAGATAATAGCATTTATTTGACACATCATTTTTATCTAGTTTCCTACTTTTTAATGTACTCCAATAGTTGTTGGTAAGCATACTTACCATAAAAAAATGGTGTTAAAAACCTAATTAATTTTATTTAATAAGCTAAATGAATTTCTTTTCTTAAAGGAATTTTAATCCCCAGAATAGTTTAATATATAATTATTAGAAATAAATAATCAATAAATTGTTAACAGTTAAAGCCGATTATAAGTTTAGCATTATAATATAACTTGTTGGTATACCCGTTCTTGGCATGGGTGAATTGAAAAATAAAACAATTAGAGTTTGAAGGAAAAAGAATTTATTTTATGTGTTAAATTTAAGTGCATTGTAAATTAAATAATAATAATAAAGGTTTTAATAAGCGTATCTCTGCTTAACAAAAAAATCAGTTGTGCCAAATTTGAAATCTGTAGGTCTAATAGTTGAAAAATGTGATTTTTTTTAAATCTATAACGCCAAAGTAACACCCATGGGGATTGACTTTTGAAAACTCCCTTCTTATCAGATCTGTGCTCAGCAAAAATTAAATGTTTCTTAAATTTCAAGTTTAAAGGTTTAGTTATTCATAATAGGGAATTTTTTTTATATAAAACGCCCTCGAAACCCCTTTTGGTTGTCAATTTTTTCAAAACCCTGTCTAGAAAAAGAGGATCTCTACTCCTTGGAAAAAAACATACCAGCTTAAATTTCAAGTCTAGCTTTAATTGTCGGAAAAAATGGATTTCTCTTTTATCTATAACACCCCTTTTACCCCTTGTAACCTCCTAGGGGTTCAATTTTCGAAAAAGCCTCTCTTGTGGCGGTTCTCTACTTCTCAAAATTAATATACCAGCCAAATTTCATGTCTGGTCTAATAGCTAAGAATAGTGAATATTTATCTATAATGGCACTTAACCCTTTAGGGGTCGATTTGGAGCAGTATAGCCGAAATCGGTTTTCTTGCGCCAATAAACCCCACAATCACTCACTGATTCTCTTGGGGGTCGATTTTGGCAAAACTCTTTCCTAGCGGATCTTTGAACATGCCTATCAAATATTTAGTCTGAAAGTCTAATCGTTCAAAAAACGGGAATATTTATCTCTAACGCACCATGAACCCCTCGCAACCCTCCTTGAGGATCTGTTTTCAAAAAACCTTATTGGTAGCGGATCACTACTATACGAAAGGAACATGCCTGCCAAATTTCAAGTTTGTAGGTCTTATAGTTCATAAAACGGAAATATTTATCCTCAACGCCAATTAAGTCCTCGCATCACTCCTTGGGGATGTATTTTCGAAAAAACCTGTCTTAGAGGAACTCTATTCCATAGTAGGAATTGGCCTATCGAAATTCAAATCTGAAGGTCAAATATTCAAAAGCGGGAATATTTATCTTTAACGCTCCTTAATCCCACACAACGCCCTTTGGGGGTCGATTTTCGCAATACCAATTTTGTGGCGGATCTCTACTCCATGAAAAAAATCTGCTTGTTAAATTTCAAGATTGTGCGTCCAATAGTTAAAAAATGGAAATAAATATCTATAAAGTCCCTTATCCTCCGCAACGCCACTTGGGCATCTATAGGAACATAGTTTTACTATAACTCAGAAACCTTCGTGAGCATGTGTCCAACAATTCCCCAAAGTTTCATCTCAAACGGATGAACAGTTTAGGCAGGCACAAGAGACATACAGACACACACACAACACATACATTTTTATTTATATAGATAAAGAAAATGTGGAATATATTTTAAACAAGGAAAAATGAATGTATCCTTGCATGAATAGGTAACAAATTAAAATGTGCTGATTTTTATAGGACCGTGAAATAAGTCATGCTAACTATTTTCCGTTCAGAAAAAAATGTATCGAGTTTATATCCTGCTTTTTAATAATAGACAAAGGCAGTCTGTATAATGTTATCTCTTTCTCTTAAAAAAAATCTTGAAGCCTGAAATATTTTTTTTTGAAATTTTACATTCGCTTTTCCCTTGATAAAACTATCTTATAAACTAGCTGAAACAAGAACCTGTCTTGCCCTTTTTAATACAACACATCTACAAGATGCAAAATGAATAGTTATTACTAAGACAGAAATAGAAAAATATTTATTAAACAAACATATTACAATCATATAATCATAACTTCCAAATAATTTGTAAGAAAATTTAATATTAACCCAGAGTAAAAAATATTTGGTCTTTTTAACAGATATCTGATGAATACAGAAGTACGTTTTTTTTTAAAGCGTATTCTGTTCAAGCTGACTTTAGTTTAAGGCATCCGACTACGTTTGGAACCTTGATTTTAAAAAAGCGCATAAATGGATAATTTTCATGATATTTAGTGTCACTTAGATTAGAATATATGTATAAAATTGTTTTAAGGATATTTTGACAAAAAAATTATTTAAATACAATATTTTGGCAAAAAATTAACTTAGAATAGTCTTTTTTCAAAATGTTCTACTTTTATAAAAAATGCTTCTAAAATAATTAAAAAATATTTCGCTTATGTAAAGTAAAGACTTCTCCAGAGAGTCTGAACTAGGATTTTTGAAAAATTCACATTATTTTCAGTTACCACCCATTGAAATAATTATTGGCATTTTTTTCTTAAAATTGCTCCCCTCTGTTGTCGTAAAATACGGATAAACCCACTTCTAAGCTATATATTTCAAAAGTTCTTGTTGAGCCTCTGTACAGAGGTCTGAGTTATATACAGGCAAAATATTGTTATAATAGAAGCATTTTTTACAAAAGGAATATATTTTGAAAATAGGTCATTCTATGTTCATTTTTTGTCAAGATATGGTACTTAAATAATTTTTCATTGTAATAATATTCTTAAAACAGTTTTATATACATTTTCTAATCTAAGTGACACTAAATATCATAAATATTATACATTTATACGGTTTTGCAAAATCACGATTTCGAACGTAGTCGGGGATACCTTAACAGCCTCTTAGCGAAGGTTATTTTAGGATGATTATTTCTACCATACAGTATTTGATTAAATGGGTCTCTGAATTAAGTCAAGCGTGTTCCATTGTTATGGCATTGTATTATTAAAATATTTGATTATTTCTGATAAATTACCGTAATTTAGTGTGTGTGTGTGTGTGTGTGTGCGTGTGTGCGCGTGTGTGTGTGTGTGTGTGTGTGTGTGTGTGTGTGTGTGTGTGTGTGTGTGTGTGTGTGTGTGTGTGTGTGTGTGTGTGTGTGTGTGTGTGTGTGTGTGTGTGTGTGTGTGTGTGTGTGTGTGTGTGTGTGTGTGTGTGTGTATAAAACTATCCGTTCCCACCCACTCCTCTAGGTGTTTTTTGATATTTAAAAACACATTCTTATATCGCTCGCCACTTGATTTTAAAAAGATAGAACTTGAATTTGTGAACAAGAAGTATATCTTTCTATAAATATAATCCATAATTCTTTCTCCTCCATAGTTGATTTCCACAAATCCACTCTTAGCATATCTCTGTTCTACAAAAGGAACACATATGCCAGATTTAAACTCGGTAAGTCTAATAACTCAAAAATACGATTTTTTGTTTAAAACTCCCACGCTATTTCCCTTGGGGACGATTTCCGCAAAACTCCTCTTTTTAGCGGATCTCTACTCAACAAAAGAAACATGCCTTTTAAATTTCAAGTCGTAGTCTAATGTGGTTCCAGAGATCTCTTGATGAGGGAATGAGTTGCCTTTTTCTTGTATGTATATTGATAACATGACTTAATTTGTGAAGGAAGTGGTAACGGTCAATCAAATTTCTATCTGATGTATATCGGTCATTTTTAAATTATTCGAAAATAAAACATTTCTTCTCCTCCAAAATAAAATTTTATTTCATCCTAAATGGCAGTGTTTTCCCCGAACATTTTATTGAATATCTTACGTCGCATCGAAAACGCTTGTAAAATATTTTTTGAAGTAGGAAAAGATATTCAAAAGAGGTTTGGTTTCATTTAGCGGGAACATATTTTCACCACATTTTGCATTCTTCAAATCTTATATTTATTTAACATTTTAACTATTTCAGAATAATATTAATAATAAAATTAGCAGATTTGGATCATTTTTCTTCTATTTCACTATTTATATCATTTTTTTATGTCGATGTTCCATTTAAAAGATGTAAAATCTGAATCGTAATAGTATAAAAACGTTTAAAAATTAAAAAAAATTTCAATTCTGCTAACTTAGTAACAGGTTTGGAAAGGGTAATTCTTATAGCTGTTATTCAAAGATAAATATTTTACCCCACCCTTTCAGAAATTTATATTTATTTCCTCTGTGAGGTCCGAAAGATTGGGGAAAGAAAACTAAAAGACTTCCTGGTAAGGTCTTTGTTTCCGGTTACTTCTGCACCATTTTTGTCACAGGAAGTTTCAGTCTTAATTAAATATTCTATTTCAACATTATCTAAATTCTAGTACTTGTGTTTTTCAAACTATAATTATTTTATTAATGTGACATAACATAAATGTATTTAAAGAAAGCACACAAGACAAGATTTTATTTTTTTTCTTCCTCAAAAAGTGTTGGCTTTTCTTAGGACTCTTGTTTGATCTTAACGCTAGTTGCTGTAGGTTAAAATAACTCATTAAAAACATGCATACATGTTCTGCAATTCAAAAATTATTTCTTTAAAAAATTACAGAAATGATTCCATATTATTTTGAATTGTTGAATTAGTTTTGTTATTCATCTAAGCCGGTATTATATATGAGACTGAGACAAAAGTGAACTCTAGCGACCTGAACTTTCGTCATTATTATTTTTGAATGAATTATACATTAGTAAATACGATTAAAATCGGTTATTAACTATTCTCAAGCAATTATCTGGATGTACTGAAGCATTCTATGCATTATTATATCACTTATGAATTCAATGAAAAGGCAATAGAGAAAAGAAAGGAAGTAATTTCGGACACTTTTAGCCTTCGCGTGCCATTTAGAAGAAATAAAACTAACTATATCTGTATTTAAGGACTCAGACCAACAAGTTGAAGGTAATCGCGGGTAACCGAGTGGTCATGGTCACGAATTCGTGACCAGCTTGTTTTTCTTAAGTCCTAGTGCTAATAAAGAATCACTGTGTAGGGGGCCGTTTTAATCTTTTATGGGTCTTGGGAAGGTTACTTCCCATATTACAAAATACACTTGTGGGAAGAGCAAAACCCATTATAATATATTGGCCTTGCTATTATATAGATGGGAAGACTAATTCCTGCTTCAGTTTTGTGCTACTGCCCATAATCCAGCGATTATGTCATATGTAAATCGAACAAAAGTAGAAGGAACTAAAGAATAAGTACCTTGTCCAAAAGCTGTCGCTGTATACAACGATGTCATCGGAGGGGTTGATCGCTTCGATCAAAGAAAAGAAAGATACCGAATAAGAACTATAAAATAGTGACATCGTATCTTTTATTTTCTTATTGACCTTGCCATTATAAATAGTTTCATACTGTGGCAAGTGAACAAAAGAAATAGAACTTTTGACCAGCTATCATTCCGTATAGCATTAGCTCGTCAAATAACAGACGGATAAAAAAGGAAAGGGCGTCCTGCTAGCTTCCAAGTAAAGAAGTGTGTAGTTCTGGGTGCTTTGCCAGTGTGGGAAATCATTTGCCAAAGATAGTTTTCAACTATAGACGATGTAGGAAATGTCGCAGAAAGGAACAAGAAAAGAGGTCCCGCTGCATGTGTGCAGAATGTAATGTCCCCTTGTGCATTACAACATGTTTCTCATCGTTTTGTGGCAAATAATCACCATTAAATTTAATTTTCTTTATGACGGTGAATGGTTCCTTGGAAAGTATTCTTCTCGCCCCTAACATTTTGATGTAAACATAAAATTCGGCAAAATAAAATATATTTCCTTAAATGCTATTGTTTAATTGTTAATAAAACAAAAAACCGCGAGAAATTCAAAAGCGAAATAAGTTGCCCTCGAAAGGGTTAAGCCATGGACCAAATGGAGTCTGACTAACGGTCTCAATCAGGGAGGAGGGGTGCTCAGCTCGTTCTCCATATCTTAAAGGAAATGATTTTATTCGTATGATTCTCCAAAATACTGGGAATTTCCAACTGTAGGCCAACTGGCAATAGTGGCAAGGGTGCATTTTTATGTCATATCCGTGTCTAGGCCAAATCCAGGGATGGGCATTAAGTCGGTTGCAGTCGACCGCCAAGACACTTTGAGATTATCTCTTTTACTAAGACCTAAGGCCCGCATACCAAAAGAAACATATTTATGGAACATCGATGCCAACAGGACTAGAGAATCGGCTTTTCACAATCGATGTGACTGTGTTTCCTTAAACAAATAATTCGATGAATGTGTAGATGACACATGTACCTTTAATAGAAGCGCACGATGACGTTTAACACGTCCACTGCCGCTCTAGGGGGAAAAGTCGTATAAATGAACTTTTTCCAACACGCCCACTGAAGGGGACAGTAAATGTTTATGACAGCTCTTCCCACAATAGCACAGGATTGGCTATTGCAACATCATCTCACACCCCACGCATCACGGGATTGAGTTCTTGTGTTGATGTCAAGTCCCGCAATGACACGAGACTCGGAAGCGGACAAATTTAGTACACACGTTGGTTTTAGATTCATCGGTTTACATGTGTTCTCTGCTCGCTGCATTGAATACGTCCGAGCCCCATGGTCTAGCAGTAGCTCATAGTTGTTCTAGCATACAACCTAGCAGTTTCGTGTTTCTTGCGTTTTTGTAGTAATCATAGTAATCTGATATACTTTAAAAGACGGGTACAATGTCGAAAACAAGTGTTAAGCAAAGAAAGCATACAATTTCAATACAGAATGGCCACATCTAAGCCACTGGAGGAACCACAACACCTTAAAAACATTAGAAGTAGCTTATACTCTGGAAAAGTCAGCCCACCCTTGGCCTAGGCTTGCCACCATATACCACCGTTACTCATTTAGTCGAATGGTGTCACTCAGTCTAGTCGGTTTGTGCCTATGTTTGTGGGATTGTAAGTTAAGTACTTTCATTTGTTACTGAGTACCGTTTGTACAAATATCTGACAATGTATAATATATACC
Organism: Trichonephila clavipes; assembly: GCA_019973935.1. Taxonomy (NCBI): domain Eukaryota; kingdom Metazoa; phylum Arthropoda; class Arachnida; order Araneae; family Nephilidae; genus Trichonephila; species Trichonephila clavipes. The sequence goes on from BMAU01019665.1 coordinate 1,449,893, forward strand.
AGGGGTCGGTACCTTTTAGCTATAGCGTACCAAACCAATCTACCAATAGGATTCTGCGTGCCACACAGGAGGACATTTTTGAAACAATTCGATTCCTGCTATAATGCATGTAGAGTTAGATATACATATTTATAGTTTTATTGTACATTAATTTTGTTTCATTTAAAGATATTTCTTAAGATAAAAATAAAAAGCATGAAATAAAAATATTTTTTCAAAAAAAAAATTGAAATTGTACGCGTATGTATTTTTAAAATATTTATTAAAATAAGAAATAGACAACGTACAATATACGTATTTCTCTTCATTACAGTTAAAAAAAACTTTTAATGCGAACTTAGCGCTTTCACCTCTCTACACACACACACTTTTATATAGGAACTGCGCGTGAATCAATTTCACAAGATTCTTAGCACACTCATTTGTTTATCTATTTCTTTGCGGACTCGAAATATTTTTCATATGAGGAAAGACTTTTTACTTTTTGATATACAGAACCAAAAACAGGAAGCAGAGTACATGCAATTAGTTTTCTCTCTTTGAACACTAAAATCTCTCCAGCAATGACATTCAATAATTTTCAACATAGCTGTAAATTTATCTTAAGTTACCTTTCAGGCTTTTTCGTAATTCCGTAAATGTACATAATTTTGAAGATGTTTGCCAAATAAAGTCCATTAAAAATTTATCAACAACCATCCACTGAAAAATTGACAAATTTGTTGAGTTGTGCAGAGTGCCACATGTGACACATGTGTCATAGGCTGCCGAATCCTGCTACGTACTATTTACTTAAAATTGTCACAGATGGGACCTACTTTTTCATAGAAGTCCAGGGCCTCAAGAAGTCATAAGACATCAGTGGCCGTGAAGAGGTGTTGAGAGCGTTAAGTAACAGTCGGGACCAAAATTCTTCACGTTTATATAGTGTGGATTGATGATTGATTGATTGAATATTAACGTCGCACTGTTCAGCTACACGAGGACTTTATATATAGTGTGGAAGTTTGGAGCATAGATTGCCACTTTAGTAGTGCAAAATTACGATTCTCGTTGCCAATAGTGCAAGTGTAGCTTGGAAAGTGCTGTTAATAAATAACTAAGCAATAAGCCAATGAGGAAAGCATTCGGAAAAAGACATTTGATAAATATAAGTTTTAGTTTAGTTTACAAAGGAGATGCATCCAATATTGTTATCTAATCTCAAAACCAAGATAGTAACTTTAAATGTGCAAGGAGATACCTATTATTCAACTCAACAATGAAATGAATTTGATGTAAAAGATTAGTAAAATTAATTCGCAATTCATTTCATTATCTTATGATAAATACTTGCGTCTATCCCCGTAGTTGCTACAGGAAGAATTAGATAAAAATATCAAGCACTGTTTTTGTTACTTGAAGTTTGCACAAGTAGTTACATTTGTTAATTTTATGCAAAACGTTCTTAACAAAATGTTAAGAGTAAGTGTTCAAGATAACAAGGTTGAAGTAAAAACTTGTATTTAATTTATTTCTACTATGATAAAATATCACGTCTGTATATATTCATTAAAAAAAACTTTTTATACGAGTTCAAGAAATGCGTAGGATATATTTTTTTAAGAAAAAAGAAAGTTGATTTGTTGATCTTTTTATAACTAAACCATGATCATAGCAAATAATTAGGATTAAATCCCAAGGAAAGATGGCCGTAATAGCCAAATGGTTCTGGTTGTGAACTCGTAGCCGCCTTTATTGAGTCATGCGCTCGATCCCTGATGTCTCTGAAGATAACCAGGTAAACGAGATAATGCACGCTAAACCAATCGAGTCCTTGCTGTGATGTTGGAGCGAGTGAGTTATATCACCGTCCAGTGGCGTAACGGAAACGTTAGGGCCCCCTCCCTGCAAAGTCAGGTTTTGAGTCTTACAATGGATCTTACAATGGGTCTTACAATGGGTCTTACAATGGGTCTTACAATGGGTCTTACAAAGGATCTTACAATGGCTCTTACAATGGATCTTACAATGGGTCTTACAATGGATCTTACAATGGCTCTTACAATGGATCTTACAATGGCTCTTACAATGGATCTTACAATGAATCTTACAATGGGTCTTACAATGGATCTTACAAAGGATCTTACAATGGATCTTACAATGGGTCTTACAATGGATCTTACAATGTAGTACCATTGTACTACAACGGATCTTACAGTGTAGTACCATTGTACTACAACGGATCTTACAGTGTAGTACCATTGTACTACAACGGATCTTACAATGCAATACCATTGTACTACAGCGGATCTTACAATGGGTACGTACTTGACATCAGTGAGACTTCCCCTCCCGCAATGAGGGGTTTTACGTTATACGCCAATGTTACCATCTAACTATAAAGTATAACCCGAAGACTATTCGTGTCGGACCTCATAATTTTGAAATTCGGTCAAGTGATGAGAACAAAACCTGAGTTGTCAGCCCCTCTTCTAACTACTACTACATACCAATGGCAGAATATTGAGCCTCGTCAGATTTAATGGGAATCGATCTCCTCTACACCGCAAATCTTCAGTGGTGCCAGGATTCTAACCCATGACACGCCGACCACGAGATCGTGACCATAACCACTGGACTACCGCGGCCACCCGTGTCGTGCTAGTTAGGAGAGTGGGGTACCAGATCAAATAAGTCCTCCTTTATTGACCATAGTTCAAAGTTACAAGGACAATCACCAAAAGCTCTAGGGCAGCTTCACAGTGCGATGCTAAAATATGATCAACGGATTAAGGAAAGATTCAAATACATTCTGTTAAATAAATTACACTCTTTTTGCGTAGAGTTTTTAAGGAAATTGGGTGGGACTAAAATACAGTCAAACCTCCTTATAACGAACCTCTATATTGCGAATTTAGCTACATAGCGAACTTTTTCCTGGAACCAAGAACTTTTCACGATTTTCTTCGTAAAATAACCTCCCAATAACGAAGTGCATTTTTTAAATAACGAACTTTTTTTCTCTTGTTATTCATTATTTCCCCTTTTTTTGAAGTATTTGTGGACATTTCGAGATATATTCTTTCTTTTAACACATTTTAGGATGTCCTCTAATCTTGAAATGGGTTTATTATGTGCCTCACTCTCCGACAGCAATAGAATTCTGGACATTTCATCCAAGAAGTGCAACCCTTAACTCCATTGTCCAGTTCATGGAAAAATTTTCGATTTGTTCTTTCAACCTCAGTGGAGTCTAGGGCTCTTGAACTAGTCTCCGTTCATTTGTAGTGTTGATAATTCGTACTAGTAACTTCATTTCACAAAAGCTGCAAGAAATTTTTTTTGCAGCTTTTCTTTCTTTTTTTTATACGCAAAATTTATAAAATAAATATATATATTGATTTACAAAAAGGTGTGAATTATTACTTTCTTTTAATATATAGTGTTTATGAATTTAAAATTTGTGTTTTATGTGGTTTATAAAGAAAATTGAAAAATGAACCTCTATATAACAAATTTTCCATCTAAGGAACTTCTTTTCGGGATTTACCGACTTCGTTATATAGAGGTCCGACTGTATTTTTATTTTATTTATTTATTTTGTAAACCTATATTTAATTAATATTATCTAATCTTGAAAACTAAACATTCTCTGGGTTCTGAAACTTAGATTCAATCATGATAATTTAGAAAAGAAAATTACTTAACCTCTATAAGTGCTATGACAAAGAAAATGCGGTTTACATTTCTCATGGAATTACCTCTACCGCCTTAAAACGAAAAGTTCTTTATCCGGGAAAAAAAATGCCCTTGTTTATGAAACAATAACAAATAGAAATACAATACTTGTTATCGAAACATTCCCGATATACTAGACTGATTGCTGCTATCATCTACTCCAAATATCATAGAACGTACAATTAAATTGGATCGGCATTTCATGCTAGACATTTCCCGATAATGGTAACTTTCAATTAGGATATTTCGGTTATCATTCGAATTTACTTGTACATTGTAAGCGAGCGGGCGAATATCCTCTAGTTATTTTTTCGGTATACGTCAAACTGGTTTCCACTTTCAACTTTACAAACCAGTCCAACTTATTTTATTTCCTTCGCTTATCATAAAGGATTCGAAAGTTCACTACTGTGAATCAAATTTATCCAAGTCGGCAGATTAAAGTCTTATTTTTAAGTGTCTCGAACCGCGGTGAAGCAGACAGTTTTTCACGTGTTTTTTCGACGCTTTTTTTTGTCTACTCTTTTTTTTAAAGGTTGTGTAATAAAACAAAGTGAAATGTGATGAGAAGATTTAGCTTTGTTACGTTTGAATATAATGCTATATTTTTGCAAAAATGTAGGAAGATCTGGCCTTTAAATTGTATAACTGAAACTTTATAAATACTTAAAAATAAAACCTCATGAAAAATTATGAGCATATTTAACAGCTAAAGGGGGATAATAGATACTTGTAACAACTAACTTAAAATCTTATATTCAATGAAGTAAGTATTTGAGCACAAATCTTACAAGCAGTATTATATATCAGGGATCTGTAAGATTTCATATAGTTAGCTTTAATTCCACAATATTTTTAGAGACACATTAAACTTAAATGTCTTAATAAGATATATTTATCTTTTTCAATTCCTACTATTAGTTCACAATCTCCCTATATATATATCTTGTTCAAATTTTCAAACGTTAATAAAATACATTTTAAAGCGCTCAATTGAGCTGAAATTTTATATACACGATTATTTAGGATGACAATACGGTAATTTAATAAAATTAATAAAAATTAATTGCTTAAAACTAATTATTCAAAGCATTACAAATACAGCCACATTGGCATCGTTTTTGGCGATTTTGCGACCTTTTTGGCGACTTGGAACACAACTTTAAAAGATTTTTCTTCTCACGTTTTAAAGCATTCAGTTGAAGTGAAACTTTACATACGCGATTGTTTTGAATGACAATATGATATTTTAATGATAATTAATAAAAATTAATTTTCACTCAATATTACGATTTTGTCATATGTATATGCATATTTACTTTAATTATAATTATTTAATAAAGAGTAACCAAAATAAAATTTTTCTTTGTTGACCTAAGTAGGAATTGACTTAATTTTTTTTAATTACTTCTTATAATCAAACTTTACCGAACTTATTGTTATGGAAAAATCGGAATTTGTTCGCTTCTCTACCGAACGTTATATGTTATATACGTTTGCAGCAGGAAAGAGCGTTTGAAGGTTAACAGAAAATGGTCTGCAATAAGGCTGTCTTCGCTTAATGTTAAAGAATAGAACATGAATTCTCTCGGAATATTTGTTCAAATGTAAAAGTACTCCAGCACTTTATATCATATTCTTGCTTCGCTATCCCGTATAGAATCACTTATTTTATCATACTACACATTTTTATCTGAGTTGACACATTTTTTTCTGTTATAAAATGTGTTTCACATTTCTTCTCCTGTACCGAAGGGCTAAAAAGTGAACTATCTATTTAACATGTTAAAAGGAGGGAAAAAATTATTTTGGGAATATTTTGAAATTTTAAAAACGCTATATTATAAACAAGTATATGAATTACAATGTTGTGGTTTTTCATGGAAATTGAGGCATTTTTCTATCCGAAAATGTTTGCTCCGCGTTTAGTTCAAGCTCTATACGTTTGACGAAAACAGCTTTACTATCAATGATCTTAGCGACTGCCTTGATGAGAAATTTAGTTATAAAATGTCTTCCTCAAATTCAGAGACAAAAATAGATACTTCTGCAAAAGCCCTGAAGATTCTAGGACGATTGTTTGGCTGGAAAGCTAGAAGTTCTTAGAAGTATCTTCCCAGTTGATATAAGGATGTTGCACGGAAGCAGCATTGAAGACAAAGCGACGGGACTCATTCCGTTTTACTAAGTGATTTTTGAATTAGTGCTATTGAGGATGTTACGTGTTGTTTCTTGTTTAAAGTGAATCTATTGCATTTACGGGAGAGTCCCAGAATAAATTACGATTTTATCCGGAAGAGCCTGTTTGTTCATTGTGTAGACTTCTCCTGCATTTGAGAAACGACCGAACACTTAAATAATATTAAGCGAAAATGATTACTGGGACTTTTAATATAGCAGGAGTTCTTTAAAATTGTGGCTTACGTTTTTAAGTGTTATAAGCATTTCTTATTATGTAGATCAAATCTGAAAGTTAAAAAGCACATTGCTGATGAATAAGTTTTGAGGAAAAACTGCATTGCTTTTTTTTTTGTTTTTTTCAATTCCTACTATTAGTTTACTCTCTCCCTATATATATATATATCTTGTTCAAATTTTCAATCGTTAATAAAATACTTTCTATTCATCCATTCAAGTTCAAATATATTTTTTTAAAACTTGTAGTGGATGATACTTGATGTTAATACAGTTTTTTCACATAATAATTCATTAATTAAATTTTATTTTTTAATTTCAAATTTTTTCTGCGTTATTTCTGTCGAAGTTACAACTGGCTGTAGCAGATGGTATCAGTACATTTTTCTAATGAAGTAGGAATTGACTTTAAAAAAAAGTATGCTACTTGTTACTGATATGATTCATCAACAATATAATGCCACTCACATTTCATAAGCTCACCAATACAAGTTCATTATAATGGGCTGAATTTATAACAGTTCCGTGATGAGTGCAATCACGTGATCTCCATTAAATTCAAAAGACATTAGACTTATACTTGTTGTAAAATTGATACTGCTTGTAAAATTAAGATAAAATTTCAAATTTTGTAACACTGGACAAGGATGTTCAAATATTAAGATACTTCAAAGATTTCTTCAAAATTTAAGGAAAAATTCTTGTACTATACGTCTATTTTTGAATCAAGTACATTTTGCTTACCTATGCTCGTTATTATTGTTGACAAATATGCAATTTTCAAAATAAATTCCTGCAAAAAGCGAAAGTTGGCGACAGCGAAGGGCATGAGCAGATTTACTGGAAACGCGTGATTTCATCCATCATTTAATTATGACGTCATAGGAATGTATAGGCTCATATGCTGGAAACAAGTATTTGCAGTTATCACGTGACCATGACGTCACATAATTTAAACCAATCAATGATTAATAAATATATAAACTGTCTGAAATATAAACCGGAAAAATAGGTAATTAGAGAGTAAGTGAATTTTTTCGTCACACTGTTCAGCTACTCAAGGGCCTTTGGTGACGGACCTCGTAATTTTTAACCATGGTCAGGTGATGAGGACGACACCTGAGCTATCACCCGCTCTCCTAACTACCACATCACACCAAAGGAAGGACGTTTGAGCTCTCGACAGATTTAACGTGCATCGATCCCCAACACGGCTGGTCTTCAGCGGTACCAGGCTCGAACTCATAACACGCCGGCCACGAGTCCATTACCTTGACCACTAGGTTGCCGCGGCCACAATAGGTAATTAGCGTCAGATTATAAGGAAAACAAACGTCATTTGTTATGCACATGCACATGATATATTCAACATTCATTTATTTTAATATCTTCTTTTTCTTTGTAATAGGGCTGAGGATTGGTATAGTTACCATTGCAGACTTTGTACAATTTTCTGGAGCTGGTATCACTTTTTAGTGAGCACCATATAGGTGGATATCAAGTGCGACAATATAATTTTGACGCTCAGTTTACTCCCCAGAGGAGACACCTGATCTCTGACGATGCAAACTGTACAAGGAATAAAATTTTGCCGAGATAACTAAAGCCAAACAGGCACTCTAGGGATGTTTTACATGCTGCATAATCATACGACACGGATGTTGTTGATTTTTTGCATAATGAAAATCCACCGATTTGCGCCGGAGTTGAACCCACGAACTTGGGGGTACAAGGCCTTAACCTTTTGGAAATTGTATTAGCAAATACGCAAATGATACCTAAACTTAGAAAGTACACAATTTTTATTCAACAGCTAAGAATACTCTTGCATTATTATGCACTAGTTTATTGAAAATTTTGAAAAGTGACTAATAATTGTTGGAAAATCTTTTTGATTCTCGACCCGGAAGAGTTATTTTTCAACTTTAAGCAAAGTGGAAAATTCTGCATCATTTACATCTTGCTGCATAAGAGAAAGTTATGTTTTCACAGTTTCCAAACAATGTAAAATATTAGCAAATGTAACAGTTTGGGCAGGAGTTTAATTATCCGTTTAAGTATCAGAATCGCAACTCATTGACTCCGACAAATGCACAATTTTTTTGAACCAATTGCAAAAATAAGCAGTCCGTCATCAAATGTACATTATCGTTAAAATCTTAAAATATCCCCTGCGTTGTTGGTTGGGGTGAAATAAGGAAGGAAATTTCTGTCCTACTCAAGACTCACACGACTGATAACACCCATGACTCATTTGCACCCATGAAGTCTAATACTGGCCTTCACCCTTTCTCATCGAAATTTGCTGCTCACAAAAAACGTTTTTCTGTTCCAGACAAAAAGATAGGTCATTTGAAAAAAAATCTAATTTTTTCTAACGTAAACTAATAAAAAAAATTCCAAGCTGCTAAAATAATTCGTTATTTCAGGGTTTAATTTATTCGTTGAATTGTATTTTTTTTCTCTTTTCAATCAAAGAGAAAAACTCGTTAAATCGGGGTTCGACTGTATTTTGATTTCTTAATTTGAGTCAGCAAATAACTTGATAAATTCGGCTGGATTTTTTAGTAGGAAACATTTGTGTGTGTGATAAACACTGAATCAGTTTGGTATCAATTCTTATAATGATTCAAAATCTAGGATTTCCAAACACTTATTTCATCGTGAATAAAGCTATGATTAATAATCACCATTAAAATGAAAGTCATGCGGATATCAAGAAATGATAGTATATCATATAATATCATATAGATAAGACATCGCTGTAACATCAGAAAAACTTTCGCAACGGAATACCTTCTCTAAATGAAACTTACCTTGGTAACTTTCAATTTAGAACTTTGATAACCAGAGAGAATAATTTTGAATTGAATACAAATTTGACAAAATAAGACTTCTTTTAGAAAAAATCTGTCACAATATTCCTTTTTTCTTTTTCTTTTTTTTATTTCATTTCAGAATATTATTACGAAAAAAAATATTTTTTTTTAAAAAACTACAAAAAAAAGGAATGAAAACTGCGTAAAGATATATACGTTATTCTTGTTACATTTTCTACACATTTTTCATAACAAATTAATTATTATCTAAATAATTCAGTTTTCTGACTAAACCAGATTCGATAGAGGGAAAAAGGCTGAGAAACTAAATCTTTGTTGACTAGAATTTAGTTTTTTTTCTTTTTTCAATCTTGAGAGAAGACTTTTCGAAAATGAAAATACAGTCAGAACCTTTTTAAGGTATCCGACTACGTTCGGAACTGTGATTTTGTAAAAGCATATAACTGGATAATATTTATGATATTTAGTGTCACTTAGATTAGAAAATGTACATAAAATTATTTTAAGAATAGTATTACAATAAAAAATTATTTAAGTACAAGATTTTGTCAAAAAATGAACACAGAATGACCCTTTTTCAAAATATTCCCTTTTTGCGAAAAATGCTTCTATTATAATAATATTTTTCCTGTATATAGCTCAGACCTCTGTACAGAGGCTCAACTAAAATTTTTGAAATATATAACTTAGAAGTGGGTTTATCCGTGTTCTACGACAACAGAGGGGAGAAATTTTAAGAAAAAACGTCGATAATTATTTCAATTGGTTGTAACTATGAAAATAATGTGAATTTTTCCAAAATCATAGTTGAGTCTCTGTACAGAGGTCTGAGCTATATACAGGAAAAATATTATTTTCATAGAAGCATTTTTCACAAAAGGGGAACATTTTGAAAAAAGGTTATCCTAAGTTAATTTTTTGCCGAAATATTGTATTTAAATCATTATTCTTGCCAAAATGTCCTTAAAACAATTTTATACATGTATTCTCTAGTCTAAATGACACTAAATATTATAAAAATTATCCATTTATGTGCTTTTTTAAAATCACGGTTTCGAACATAGTCGGATACCTTAACAAATTCATCGGGACCGAAATTTTTTTTCGTTAATTCGGGATTATTCGTTATATCGGGGTTCAAACAAAAAGCCAATTTTTGCATTTACCTTATGGAAATTCTACAACCAGCAACTACACAAAATATATCCGTATTTAGAAACTACACACTTTTTATTCAACAGCTAAAAATACTATCGAGGAATTATTTTGCACCAATTAATTAGAAATTTTAAAATACTGATTAATAGATGTTTGAAAATCTTCATGATTCGTGACTCGAAAGAGTTCCTTTTCGACTCTACGCACAGAAAAAAAAATCTGAATTATTTACAACTTCCTGTTCCGTAACAGAGTTATGTTTTCACAATTTCCTAACGATATAAAACACTAGAAAATGTAACAGTTTCGATAGGAGCTTTATTATCAATTCCTGCATTAGAATCTATTTATTGATTCTGACAAATTAATAATTTCCTCAGCTTCACAGTTGCATAGATAGGCAGCCTGTCATCAAATGTATAATTTTCGTAAGACTTAAAATATCTCCTGCGTTTGTGGATAGGGATGAGATAAGAAAGGAATTTCCTGTCCTACTCAAAACTCACACGATAGGTTACACTCATGACTCAGCAGCACCTGTAAAGTCAAGTAATGGTCTTCGCCATTTTCAACTTAAATTTGTTGCTTACAAGAAAAGTTCTTTTTCTGTCCGGACAAAAAGGATATGTCATTTGAAAAAAAAATACAATTTTTTCCAACATAAACTTTTTTCCAACTGCTGAAATAATTCGTTGATTCGGCGTTTTTATTAGTTAAATAGTGGTTTTTGCCTTCATTTTAATCGAGGAAAGAGAAAAATTCGTTAAATCGGGGTCCGACTGTATTTGGATTAAGACCACAATGTAGAAATTTTTTAAAGAGCTGAATTTTGAAGTGAGAACTTTGTTTCCTGTAAAGGTTCGCAAACCGTTCGCTTTCAGTGTAAAAGTTCGCAAACCGTTGTTTTAAAGCTCCGAAAGAAAAGACGCAAAACTTTTGTTCTTGAACTTGATTCGTACCAAGAATTATTTTTAAATTACTACGCGATCAACACTTTTTCTGGCACTGGATCAATCTCTTTACTCAGTCACGTGTTTATTCTGTCGCGTAACTGTAACCATGAGACACATTTCGAACATTGAGATGTTAGATAAACAAGGGAAAAAAGAACAAAAGCAAAGAATTCTTTTTAATGTTTTTGAGTTCGACTTCGAGGGAAAAACTAATCAACAATTAGGAGAATGTAAATGAAGTGTTTTTTAAATATTTGTGCGTGTTAAACTATTCTAGACTAAGTTATATAAGAATAACCCGATTAAAGTGCTTGAGAAATTAAATTACGATTCATATTTTATTCGGAGTGCAAAAATGAAAGGTTCAAGGGGCAAAAGCTCATACTTGGATACCACTACCAACATTATTCTACCTAGTAAGCGTACATGTGTTGCAAAGTTATTGAAAAATTATCTCTTTTTCATCACATAAAAGGAAAAAATAAAAAGCATCCAAATATGTCGAAAGGAAAGGTTAGCGACATACGCCGAAGATTGAAAAATTGGCTAGAGCTTCTGATATCAGAATCATTTTATATTAAGAAATAAATATTATCATATAAATATACGACTTATAAGTCTTGAATGTTTTTTCATGGAAAAAAATGCGTAAGTTGAGTTGATATATTGCGAAATTTGATTAAATTACGCGTGTACAGATTTTAATCTTTTGAATTACATTTGTTTTTCAAATTGACCGTATAAGCCGAAATTTTTTGGAACTTATTAAAGTGGTAGTAAGGGATAGGCTGATATATATATGCGAATCTGCTGATCTCGAAAAAACGTGGTTTAAGGAAAACTGTTTATTTAACATTTTCTGTTAGCCATGCACAAGCGATTTGAATCTGTTAACTTTTTAGGTATTTTGAATGGAAAATTTATTTTTAAAAGATTGGAAGGGGTAGGAACCACATATAAATCCTTCAAAATCAGTGCTAGAATCCGAGTTTCCGAATAAAATTTAAATTCACCTTTATTCATTGAGATGTCTGAATGCGTACGATCAGCATGCAGAGAGTTTCTCCCGGGCATGAAGTACAGGTCGACGATCAAGTACATTATACGAATTCCTCTTCCAACTTATTTTCCAAACAAAAACAAATGACACAGAAACTATCATTAGCAGATAGTTATCAAAAATAAAAGAATCGTCGTTGGCGCTTTTCTGTAGAGCAATTTGACTGGGAAATGTTCCACCCGTTATATCCACTTGGCAACATTTTTGAACATATGGTGCCATGTTTAAAAATTACAGATCTTTTTTTAATTCGACTTATATACAGGTTTTTGAATTTTGAAGAAAAAAAGCGCTTTTGTCTTATTTAAGGATCGGCTAATATTAGAAAATATACGCTATATTTTTTTAAAAAAAAATAATAAATATTTTTTTAAAAAGTATTCTTTTTTCTTTTTGGTGTTTTACTTTCTGTTCGTTTGAAAAAGCATTTCTTATCCCACTATTTAAACCATAAAACAGATCTCAAGTTAGATTAATGAGATTATATGTACACTACTGGTCATTAAAATTGCTACACCAGGAAGAAATGCAGATAACTAAATGATATTTATTGGACAAGTATATTATACTAGAAATAACAAGTGAGAGATTAAATTTGCAAGAAATTTGGGATACCGAAGACAAAAGCAACCACATCTGGCAATAATAACTGCGCTTATACGCCTGGGCATTGCGTCAAATAGAGTTTGAATGGCCCTTACAGGTACAGATGACCATGCAGCTTCAACACGATGCCACAACTCATCAACTGTAGTGACTGGCGTATGGTGATGAGTCATTTGCTTGACAACCATAGACCAGGCGTTTTCTATTGGTGAAAGATCTAGTGAACGTTCAGGCCAGGGCAACAAAGGAATATTTCCCATATCAAGGAAGGTCCGTATAATAATGGTAATATTCTGCTTAAACGTAGGGTTTCGCAGAACTCGAATAAAAGGTATAACTTCGGGTCGTAACACACCAGAAATGTAACGTGCACTGTTCAAAATGCCGTCAATGCGAACAAGAGGTAACCGAGACGTGTGTCCAATAGCATCCCATGCCATCATGCCAGGTGATATGCCAGTATGACGATGACGAATGCACGCTGTCAATGTACGTTCAGCACGATGCCGCCAAACACGGATGCGACAAATTTTGATGCTGTAAATAGAACCTGGATTCATCTGAAAAAATGACGTCTCACCATTCGTGCAAACAGGTTCGTCGTTGATCACACCTTTCAAGATACTCCTGTCTGTGATGCAGCATCAAGAGTAGCCGCAGCCATGGTCTTCAAAATGAGAGTCCATGCTGCTACAAACGTCGTTTAACTGTTCATGCAGACGCTTGTTGTCTTACAAACAACCCCATTTCTTGACTCAGGGATCGTGACGAGACTGCACGATCCATTAAGATCATTAGGGTAACATTCCTATCTTCTTAGTTGCTACTGATAGGGGGCCGTTGAGATACAGCACGACGTTCCATATTACTGTCCTGAACCCATCGATTCCATATTCTGCTAACACTTATTGGATCTCGACTGACGCGAGCAGCAATACTGTGATACGATAGACCGCAATTCCGGTACGCTACAATTCGACCTTTATCAAAGTCATAAATGTGCTGGTACGCATTTCTGCTTCTTACAGGAGGCATCACAATAACTTTTTATCAGGTAAAACCATTCAAATGCAATTCATGTATGAGAAAACGGTGGGACAATTTCCTCATTTAAACACATTGTCGTTGTCGCTAGCGGTGCCTGCCTTGTCTGAATGTGCTGAAAAGCTAATCATTTGCATATCACAGCATCTTTTTCCTGTCGTTTAAATATCACGTCTGTAGCACGTCGCTTTCTTGGTGTAGCAATTTTAATGGCCAGTAGTATATATATATATATATATATATATGCAGTGGGAGGCCAAAATTGTGGACACTTTTTTAAATTGTTGCGTTTTTTTAAGTTTGTATGCTTATAAAAAATGATAGGTTGCACAAAATGTCTTTTATATCATTTTAAAGAGAATTTAATACTGATTTCAATACAAAAAAAATCAAAATTCAAATATTTGCAACGCAAAAAAGTTATGCTGCAACAACTATCGATATACGTTAGATACTGATGAAAGCAGTGAGTTATATCAGTGCTTAGAGGAGTAGCCTTTATTTTGTATTACATCGATGTTTCAATGAGCTGAAAGTAGTTTTAAGCTCTTCCTTCATTATTTATTACATGATGTCAGGAAACAATTACGTCCTCAATTAGTTTCTTTTTATTTCATGGATAAATGTCATCTAACTTTGCTACATTACGAGCTTTTGGTACAATAAGGACTCCAAGGAAATAAAGTTGGCCATGGTCACTTGGCGACGTTCCGAGACTGAAATTGCTCCTTATAATTAGTTATTCACTTTCCTTTTTTCCCTTTTCACCGCATAATGACATTAGTTGTGGTGGCCGTTTTTGTTCAGTTTCATTTAACGGAAAGGCCTCTTTGATTCGTATGATGTATCTTTATTAGAATCAAGCAGGAACTTGCGATTCAGACCTTAATAATCGACGACCATGCTACTCGTGATTTTCACCACAATCCTGCTTCTTTTTTTTAAAGGATAATTTTAAATATTAATTTTGGGCCCCTTTACATTTTATACATTGTTTTTATATATTGCTAATTAAAATACACTTCTCGATAATATTTTTTTTCTTTTGCAGCGGGTTTTTGAAATATGGTTAGTTTCTGTTTATAAACTCCTGTTTGTGAAAATTGCAACACCATGAAGGAACCATCATAGTAGAATGAAATTTAATACACAGTTTAGTGGTAATGGTACAAATAAATGATTACATTTTCAAACCAAACAAACAATTAAAAGAGATAGAAATTAGTATTTTGTGTGGCCACCACGCGCCGCAATAAAAGCTGCTATACGAAGCGGCACGGAGTTAAACGAATTTTTAATATCTGCCTGCGGAAGAGTATTCCATATTGTTTGTATGCGCAACCAAAGTTCGTCTGTCGAAGCAACAGGACGAAGATCACGATCGAGACGCCAACGAACGATATCCCACACATGTTCAATCGGTGACATATCCGGCGAATACGCAGGCCAAGGAAGA
The DNA here is from genome assembly GCA_019973935.1 of Trichonephila clavipes. Classification (NCBI taxonomy): domain Eukaryota; kingdom Metazoa; phylum Arthropoda; class Arachnida; order Araneae; family Nephilidae; genus Trichonephila; species Trichonephila clavipes. The sequence continues at coordinate 1,465,145 of BMAU01019665.1, forward strand.
AGCGGTACCTGCTGCGAATCAAGATAGGATTTGACAGTCTTGGCGACATGTGGACGGGCATTATCCTGCTGGTATACAACCCCTGGCAATCCTTGCTGGAAAGGAATAGCTTGGGCCTGTAAAACTTCGTTTATGTATCGGGTACTGATCAAATTGCCCACAATTCGTAGCAATTGTGATCGTCCATGATATGCTATGGCACCCCAGACCATAACTCCGGGTGCTCGTCCACTGTGGTGTTCGATAATGCACTCCGGAATGTGTCGTTCACCGGCATAGCGCCTGACACGAATTCGGCTATCATGGTGCCACAAATTGAAGCGGGATTCGTCAGAAAAGACGACCTGCTGCCAATCATCACGCTAGCTCCTATGCACATTGGCCCATTGTAGCCGCAGGCGGCGATGGTTTTGCGTGAGAGGAATCCTGTATAAAAAGGAGAATCCTTGAGCGTAGCCCACGCTGCAACAAACGTCTCCGAACTGATGAAGCACACAATGAAACATCTGTAGCTGTTGACCACTGTGCTGCCTAATGTCTAGAAGAAGCTGTGTGGTCCGTCTGAGCCATTCGCACCAGGCGTCTGTCATCGCGAGCTGACGTCACATTTCGGGGTCCACTCCCGGATTTCCGAGCTGTCCGACCCTCGTCCGTCCACTGCTTCGAAACACGCACGATTGTGCTGCTGTTACGCTGCACACGAGCGGCTACTGCACGATAAGGCAATCCAGCTTCACGGAGGCCGATGATTCTGCCCCGTTCAAACTCCGAAATTTGCTCAAATTTCGCTCCCTTTCGTCGACGAGGCATAGTAAAGATTCAGTTAACGTTTACACTAGCATATAACCACCGATAGTCATACACGCCTCGCTACAGCCGTCTATTTATATTCGGTTCGATCCGCCCTTCAGAGGGCGATGCTCGGCATACGCATGCGCTACCGGTCTGCAATTATAATCATTTGCATATCATGCCCTATTTTACACACACACACACATTTCCTGAAAATTTCAGCTCACTCGCGTAGGTCCTTCATGGTGTTGCAATTTTCAGAAACAGGAGTTTAGTACAGTTAAACCTTTAACGATTGTATCATTTTCAAGAAAACATTTTTTTTAAAGCCTGTTTTTTATTTAAGGAAATTGTATAAAAATAAGTGCACTTGAAAATAAATAAAGTGAAAATAGCATCTGTTTCCAATTTCCGTAAAATTCGGTGTAAAACGCGCACCAAACACAAAAAATAAGATCGAGATTTACGGGTGCTCGTTATACGTCGGGTATGAAAATCGTCGGGTTTAAGGAGAAAAAAGACAGATGACCATACAAAAATTAGATTTCTATATACACCCAAACATTGTTTATTTAAAAGAAATGTGACATCCCATCTGAACTTAACAAACTGTAGTTCTAGAAAAGACTTTTTTCAAAAGTCTGGGATAATATCTCGAATAAATAACTTAAAAACATAAGAACATTGCTTACGTACACTTAAGACTCAGTAAGAAAAGGGGGTGCACGTTATACGGCGAATTAATATCCGCTTTTTACACCTGATTTTACAGTATAGAATAAATAGACTGGTATATAAATCAAGGAATAAAGAAATTTCTGTTATAAAAACAATATGTTTCTTTCTTTCTTTCTTTTTTTTTGAAGCGTTAATTTTGAACATTCCAGTGCTGAAATATTTTGGGTATGAAAAATAAAAAACAAAAGCTCAGACCCGAAATATGAGTGGCACGAGAATTAAAAGATGAAACCCCTCAATCGTTCACACTAAAAAATTCGCGAAGACCGGGGTTGAGGACACTTAAACCGGTTTTAGAATGAGATGTACACTTAGGTTATTTTACCATGTGGTGGAAAAAAGGAGATTATATAATACTAGCTTGTACACCCGTTCTTCGCAAGGGTGAATTTAAAAATTAAAAATACAGACTGAAGGATAAAGAAGTTTTTAATGAGTTAATTTTACGTGAATTGTATAAATTAAACACAAAAAAAAGCTTTTCACATAACTCAGCTGAACAAAAAAAACATGTTTGCTAAATTTTAAGTCTTTAGATATAATTGCTGATTTTTTTTATTGTTATTATTATTTATGACGCCCCGTAACTTTCTTGTAGGTCGATTTTTGAAAACACCTACCTGCTCAGCAAAAGTAACACATTGTTACAAATTTTGTGTAATAAACGCTAAAAATAGTGTAAATAATTTTTATCTGGATGTGTAATACGTTAATATTACTTTCTGATGCATTTATTTTATGTTAAATAGCTGTTACCCGCGACTTCGTCCACGTGGAGTTTAACACAAAAAAGTGTTTATTCACTTCGCAGAGTTTATGAAAACTTTTCTTCTACTTTGTGAATCTATGTTCCTCTTTTGTTTTATTTTTTTCCTTTGCTTTTTGTTGAGCAAGGGGTGAAAGGGACGCATGACCTTTGACACTGTCGATGGGGTGAGGACTAAAATCTTTAGGATCAAAATAGGTCTAAGTAGCAAGTAGGGTGAAACGGTAACACAAACGAAGCCGCAAGGAAGGGGTGAAAGGGACGCATGACCTTTGACAATGCAGTTAAGGACTGTAAAATCATTAGGATCAAGACATGAACGGGAAATGTCGGGAATGGCAGCAACCTAATCAAAGTAAAAAGTTTGATATAACTGCTAGCAATCGTTGAGACAGAAGGCTCGCGAAATAAAATAATCCATATTAAATAAAAATAATCCATATTGAATAAAAATAGTCCCTATTGAAATAAATAATCCCTATTTGAATCGGATATTGTTCACTATTTCATTGGTTTTAATTTTTATTTCTCTGAATCCCAATTTTTTTTTCTAAAATAAAAGTATTCTAAATTATTCCTTATATCATTAACTACCTACAGTTAAAATTTCGTCAAAATTGGTCCAGCCGTTTCAGAGATTAGCCGGAACAAACAGACAGACAGACAAAAATTTTAAAAATTGATTTTTTCATGTAAGTACCGTATGTACTTTTAAATGCATTTAGTAAAAAGCTGTTAATTTCAAATTACAAACAGACACTTCATTTTTATTCATATGTATAGATATGAGAGAGCTTTTAATTTTGTTCTCTGAAGTATCTAAAACGGAAGCATAATGATAAAATGCGTTATAATAAGCATAATATCGTGTAATTGTTGACGAAATAGGAAAGGAGAGAGAAGTTTAACTCAATCAATTCAACAAAGTGAACGCAATGTTTTCTTTTTATTTTAATACAGTACAACTGAAATAAAGGGTGTTTTTTTAGAGGTATAGAACTTTAAATTGCAATAAAACAACGATGTATTATTCGATTGACATGAATTTTTTTTATTCGAAAGATAATCTTGTGGCATTACATTTCAAATATGATTTCTGGCATAGGACTGCCACGGCTGGCACGGATGTAGTTCAATCTGGACGTCCCATTTTCGATGACTTTTTCCAACATTTGTGGCCGTATATCGGCAATAACACGACGAATGATGTCTTCCAAATGGTCAAGCGTTTGTGGCTTATCCGCATAGACCAATGACTTTACATAGCCCCACAGAAAATAATCTAGCGGTGTTAAATCACAAGATCTTGGAGGTCAATTCACAGGTCCAAAACGTGAAATTAGGCGGTCACCAAACGTGTCTTTCAATAAATCGATTGTGGCACGAGCTGTGTGACATGTTGCGCCGTCTTGTTGTAACCACAGCTCCTGGACATCATGATTGTTCAATTCAGGAATGAAAAAGTTAGTAATCATGGCTCTATACCGATCACCATTGACTGTAACGTTGTGGCCTTCATCGTTTTTGAAGAAGGATTCCACCAGTCCATAAAGCGCACCAAACAGTCAGTTTTTCTGGATGTAACGGTGTTTCGACATACACTTGTGGATTAGCTTCACTCCAAATGCGGCAGTTTTGTTTGTTGACGTAGCCATTCAACCAGAAGTGCGCTTCATCGCTAAACAAAACTCGCTTATGAAAATCGGGAACAACGCCAATCTCGTTTTGGACCCATTCAACGAATCTACGCCTTGCTTGATGATCGTTTTGATGAATTGCCAAACCAAACTGAGAATAAATCACTTGACAGCTGTTAAATTGGTCGCCATCTTGGAAAGTAATGCCAACTTAAACTTCTATACCTGAAAAAAACACTCTTTACATGTATGGAGAGCTTAGTGTAGCATCATTGCATGAATGAGAAGTTCAATGAATTGTATGTGCTCTTTTTTTTTTTTGCGTGAGAGCGAAAAAAGAAATTCGTATTCTCCATATGTTTCTAAAAACCCAATATCAGCGGTTCTTAAACTGTGGTCCGCGGACCCCTGGAATCCTCAAGGCCTTTATAGAGTGCCCGCGAAGGTCTCTTCTGTAATGTTAAAATTTTTCTATTACAAACTCTGAAAAACCTTGTGGAAAAATTGAAAAATATGTCATCCTAGATTATTAAATTGCCCAAATGAAAAAAAAAACTCTTCTAGAATAAATATTTTGATCAAGAATATCAATTCTTTATTATTGCCAATTACATAACCAATACTACAACGTGATAAGTGTCAGAGACAGTCTTAGGATTATTGAGGAAACTTCAAATCACTCAACCATGTTTGAGAGTCAGGGAGAGATGTTCAAAATCTTAGGTTGGGGGAAGGGTGACCGCGATGTTAGGCTGATATATAAAGGGAGGCCGCGGCAATCAAAAGTTTAAGAATTGTTGCTCTGTATTCATTAAGATTTGTTCACCCATTTGTGAGTAAATCGATTTCAAATTTTACCTTTTGCTGTATACGTGTGTGATGCAAAGGTATATTTATTTTGCTAAATATAATGACGTGGTCACATGGCTGACCGAAAGCTTCTTGATATTAATCAAATAATCTTTTATTTTGGTAATCCGAAGATCAGAACACAGAATTCAGCGCCCTGTCTGCTCAACCGCCAAGCAAATCCCTATCCTACATTTGAATACAAGGAAAACATGATGAGAAAAAACACAGCCTCGTGTTTAAGCGAAGGGAATTATAAGTTATTTATAGAAATTACATCACTGTTTTAGGAAAAGCTTTCAACCGCTTACAAAGGCCCGCGTAAACTATTAGTTATATTCTTTTACAAGGAATCGCCAATAAACCAGTGAAAAGTTCAAGGTCTAATCGTTTGAACGAGGAAAAGCGAATAAATCTGTCAAAATATAGGTTTTAATCCTTTAATGCGACGTGAAATGAGACGCGTTTTGAAGTAGAGTATTCGAAATGATTTAGAGAAAAAATATTTTAGATATAAAAATATTTTAAGTGAAGTATACCTTTTCCTTAAAATCCGTCGTACAAGGTGCACTCTTAACACAAAAAATAAGATCGAAATTTACAGGTGAGCGTTATACATCGGGTATAAAAATTAGAGCTCTAAAAATAGAAAAAGATAAGCATAGAAAAAAAATTATACTTCTGTATAAATTAAAAATAGTTTATTTGAAAAAATTACATTCCTAATGAAAACTAAAAGGGTTATAGTTCTTGAAGAAAACTATTTTTCCCCTAAAGCTCGGAATAAGACCTCAAATAAATTTCTTCAAAACACAAGAGCTTTTGCACGCGAACATTTCAGATTTCTTCGTAAAAAAAGAGGGTACGCGTTATATGCCAGATTTTACGGTACGTAATTTTTCTGTTTCGATGGTTAACACTAAAAAACCTTATATTCGAAGTAAGCCATTCCAAGGAAATTAGAGGCATTTCCATAGAAACGATATTGAAAAAAAATCCCTGTGATTAATCATATTTACTTCGTTTGTGTCAAAGTTCAAGGAGATAAAGCAACAACACAAAAGGCGCTTCCGATACGTTACTTCTTTACATTCGAAAATGAAAACGGCATGAAAAAGCTACAAAAAGAAAATTGGCTGTGTAGTAAGAAACAACACACGAGATTGAATAAACACACGTGCCGATAGTGACTCGCTGGGTTTCCTTGGCGGCATTAGATTTGACCTCGACATGTGACAGAGAAACACTCCGGACGTTGTGCTGAGTAAAAATCAAGGTATTTATTGTCAGAAGAAACCGCATTCTACACGGCACGAGATATTAAAAGTAATGCAAACATCCACGGTTGAGATTAGCCCGCATTTTGATGCATCTCGATATTCGATAATTGTGTTATTTGTCGATAGAAATTGGACGGAACGAATTTCTTAGCGAAATAATAATTCTACAAGCGGAAGATGAAAGAAAATTAATTTATGAAAAGAACCAACATAGGAAAGGAGAAGGAAATTGCATGCATTCATATGTTATACGAGGTAATAAAAATACAGAACAACACTCAATGTCATTGAACTATGGCTCAAAAATTTTGTTTGGGTCAACATAGTCATTGCATCAAAAAACAAAACGTACGCTTAAATTAAATGAGATGTTAACTAGGGGCTATTAATCTGTTTAAATGTTAAAAAATAAATAAATAAAACACATTATTTCAAGTTTTTAATATATTGAGATATTGATTATATGTCTTTTTTTTCCTAAGCAAAAAAATGAAAAAATTTTCCACCTGAAAAGTAAAAGAACTGTAATTTATTTTTAAATTAATTTAGAGGAATGAAATTTTTAGTTGGCTACAGAAACTGCATGGTTAACTAGAGGGGGAAGGGAAGGAATATCCAATCTTTAACTTGTAGAATTTAAAAAAAAAGTTATATGGAAAGTTTTAAATTTTTTTGAGGGGAAAGTAGTAATTAAGATATATTAATCAAATGGTATTTATATTTGAGGACATTGGAAAAAATACCTAATAATGATTTCAAAATTAACTGTAACAGTTTTTTCACCAGACTGATTGTTTTCTAAGGTTGCAATAAGCAACTGCATTAGGGCTTTTAGTAGAATTCTCAAGGGAACCGAGACCCGAAGAGGGTTTAAAGCTACAAACCAAGTCTCTGGTAAATACTCAACCATTTCCACGTCCGGTCTTTATTAAACAAAATCAAAATTAAAATTTTTAACAGCAGTGCACAGTAAATTTACATAATATAAATTAAAGGTAACTGCACGATGCACACACGTAATTAACTGAACTCAGTGGCACAACAGCCCATGAGGGCCAAGACCTATTGTGTCTATCTCAGTTTACGTGACCTTAGGCGCTGGGGTGCATGTGCAGACTTTTCGGTCAAGAGGTCAGTCTGACGCGAAACCCCCAGCGTTCAGCTCCCAAGCAATCTTGGTACTCATTTATCGACGCACGGAAGGGATGAAAGACTGAGTCGACCTTGCTCAGCCCGGGATCTGAGCCCAGAATCTGTGTTGTGGAAGCGCGATACACTACCACTCAGTCATTGGGCTTTATGCATAGGTAACTACATAATACAAACATACAATGCAAAAAAAAATTCAAAGAAAACATAAAGGGTAAGGGAAGTAAAAAAGAATATATATTATTCCAGCATTTTTTCTCTCTCTCTCTCTCTCTCTTACATATACAGAAAAAATAATAAAATTATCCAATACAAATGCAACCTATAGACTCAAAGGCAAGATGAAAAAAGATTGGAAACTTTTTTTAAAAAAAAATGTTTGCTCGTTTAATTTTTTCAGCTGACGTCACCACTTCCTGTTGATACTTTTTCCTCTTAATTGTCCCTTATTTAAAAAAAAAAGGATTCAGCGTCAGAAGGAGGATTCATACAGGGTTTTGGTGGCTGAACTCGCACACACACACACACAGTTTTGAGCCTCAATTAAGTTAGGAGAACGACATATGAACTGGAAATCTCTACTCTCCAATTTTCAACACCCCGCCATCCATCGTGAGGTCTCTCAGTTTCGTTAGATTTAGTGCGTATCAATGTCTCTACAAGGCGAGTCTATAAAAGCTTAGATTTGATTCTGATTAATACCGTGCTTTGAAGCTTCTCAGGTCTTAAGGTATCCGACTACGTTCGGAACCGTGATTTTGCAAAAGCGTATAAATGAATGATATTTATGATATTTAGTGTTACTTATAGATTAGAAAATGTATATAAAATTGTTTTAAGAATAGTATTACCATAAAAAAATTTTAAGTTCAATATTTTGACAAAAAATGCATTTAGAATGACCCATTTTCAAAATATTCTCTTTCTGCGAAAAATGCTTCTATTATAATAATATTTTTCCTGTATATAGCTCAGACCTCTGTACAGAGGCTCTACTAGAAATTTTTGAAATATAAAACTTAGAAGTGGGTTTATCCATGTTTTACGACAACAGAGAGGAGAAATTTTAAGAAAAAAAGACCGATAATTATTTCAATTGGTTGTAAATCTGAAAGTAATGTGAATTTTTCAAAAATCATCGTAGTTGAGCCTCTGTACAAAGGTCTGAGCTATATACAGGCAAAATATTATTGTAATAGAAGCATTTTTCACAAAAGGAGAACATTTTGAAAAAAGGTTATTCTAAGTTAATTTTTTGCCGAAATATTGTATTTAAATAATTTCTTTTTGTCAAAATTTCCTTAAACCAATTTTATACATGCATTCTAACCTAAGTGACACTAAATATTAAGAAAATTATCCATTTATACACTTTTCTAAAATCACGGTTCCGAACGTAGTCAGATACCTTAAGTAACACCAAAATCAGAATCCACGACTTGGTAGGAAGAATCAGTGTATGAATGTTTATTAACGCCACATTCTAAGCAATGTAAGGACTGTTGGCAATGCACCTTGTAATTTTGAACCTCTGTTAGGTGATGGGGATGGTTCCTGAACCGACTCTACTCCCCAAACTTCCACACTTCAGCAGCTGGAGAACAAATATATGAGGAAAAGTCAAAAAGTAAAAGGACCTTTGAAATTTCTCTTTCCAATGTTTGGCAACAGTGCTAGTATCTAGCGCTGAATGAGGGGTAGTCAGTAACGCTTCTATACAATGTGTCACTCGTCTTTCCTCGTAGTCGTTGGGGTGTAGGAGACCGTTCAACATGGCAGCTCCTTTGTCGATCTGCACCAAGGAGAAAAGGACAGTGATTCGCTTCTTGTTTGCGGAAGGTGTGAAACCTTCGGAAATTTTTTGTCGCATCCAAACGCAATATGATGTCTGCAACCCAGATCTGCGAATGGACAAAGTGCCTCAAACAGGGAAGAACTTTGTGTGACGATGAAATATTGGGCAGTTCATCGACGTCAACCACTGGGGGTCGGTGTCATTGAGGGTATAGTGATGAAAGGGATGGCAAGAATCCAGTGCAGGTATCATAACTTCCGCAAACAAAAAGTGAATCGCTGCCCTCCTTTCCTTCCATCGATAATGCAGCTGCCTTGTTGAATGGTCTCCTACAAACCCCAACGACTACGAGGGAAGACGAGTGACACGTTGTATGGAAGTGTTGCCGGTTACCCGTCATTCAGCACTGGATAATACACTCATGGACAAAAAAAAATTAGTGCACTAAGAAATAATTGAGGGATCGTAACGAAACTTGGCATAACGGTACATGTAGGGGAGATATGCAAATGGTTAGAAGTGAAGAGTGATTGCACATAACGTATAGCCGGTAGAGGGCGCGTTTAACATTGTTCTCCGTGGAGTATAAAACAAGTAACCAAAGCTTATTTGAGTGTGCTGAATCGCTTACAAAGGAAGAGCTGAGGTAGACATGTTATTACGCCGTTTTCGAAGACAACATGAGCAGCTTTCGCAGTTTGAGAGGGGGAGAATCATTGGCATGATGGAAGCTGGGTCGTCAGCTAGGCAAGTAGCTCGTCAATTAAGGCCGCTCTGATAGTGTTGTGAGGAGGTGTTGGGACCTGTGGATCCGAGAGATGTCACTTACACGAAGACCAGGCTCAGGACGCCCTCGACAGACCAGTCGTCGAGAAGACCGCCACACTTAAGAAATGCACGCGTACAGCCAACTGTTTCATGGGCCGCCATCCGGGCACATGTAGCACCTTCACTAGGGGCCCCTGTGTCTTCTCGAATCATACGAAGGCGCCTGGTTGAAGGACATTTGGGATCGCGGCGCCCATTACGTGTGCTGCCCTTGACGCCCACCCATCGACGCCGACGTTTCGAGGGGTGCCGCGCACGAGGAAACTGGACTGCAGCGGAACGGAATCAGGTCGTCTTCAGCGACGAATCCTGATTCAATCTCAGCAGTGATGAGAATCATGTTCGTGTGTAGAGACCCCGTGATGAACGCCTCAATCCTGCCTTACAGCGACACACGACTCCCACAGCTGGTGTGATGGTATAGGGTGCCATCGCCTACAATACACGGTCACCCCTAGTATTGATGCGTGGTACCATGACAGCCCAACGGTATGTCCATGACATTCTGCAACCACATGTGTTGCCACTCATGCCACGAGTTTGAACGAACTAGAGGCAAGGTTACAGCAAATTTGGAACGAAATGTTTCAAAACATCATACAGAACTGGTATGCCTCAATGCCCGATCGTATCGTATCGTGCATTCGCGCTAGAGGGGGTTCAACAGGGTATTAAATCCTTCGTTCTTCTGCCTTTTTCTCTGAAATAAATGATCCTTTTTCTTTGATTTTCTAATCATTTACTTATATCAAAGTAGTCATTATGTATGTAAAATTTCGTTTCATTTTGATGACTCCTTCTTGGTGCGCTAATTTTTTTTTCGTTCATGAGTGTATATAACGCTGTTGTCAAACCTTGAAATTACTAAAGTCTCTTTCCTTTTTGACTTACCTTCTTATATAATGCAGGTATTAATCTATCTTCAATATTTTAAAAAAAGTTGCAAGCAAGCCTGGTTGAATTTTGTTTTCACTTTCAGTTTGTCCAAACGTATTTTTATGATGGTAAGAAAATGGAACTTTTGAATGTTGTTTTGCAAGTGTAGATAATAATATTTGCATTCACAAAATCTTTAACATATCATAAAACTCGATACATTGTTATGTGTATTAGATGGGATTCAAATGTCTCGTATTCCTTATTCCTTTGACTTTTTCACAATACTAAATACGTAAGTTGTAAGTTTGACCGGAATTTCGACAGATCGCTAAACATAGTAAAACATTCTCGAATATGTTTATAAAGGTATCTTCACATATTTTGTTTTACATCGATATTTACACGGCATTTTTTATTTATCACATTGACCTATGTAATCCTGATATCTTAAAATAAAGAAACATAAATGTTATTTATATTCTTTACGTTATATTACCTAATACAATGCCTATTTCTTATCGATATCTAAATGCCATTATAGTATTATGAAATTTTCTATTTATCAGTTTATCTTCGGTCAGAATCTAAGTCCATACAAAGTATGTTATTATACGAATTTGTTCTGATATTTAAGGTATCCGACTACGTTCGGAACCGTGATTTTAAAAAAGCGCTTAAATGGATAATTTTTATGATATTTAGTGTCACTTAGATTAGAATGCATGTATTAAATTCTTTTAAGGACATTGTGACAAAAATTATTTAAATGCAATATCTCGGCAAAAAATTAACTTAGAATAACCATTTTTCAAAATGTTCTCCTTTTGTGAAAAATGCTTCTATTATAGCTCAGACCTCTGTATAGAGGCTCAACTAGAATTTTTGAAATATATAACTTAGAAGTGGGTTTATCCATGTTTTACGACAACAGAGCGGAGAAATTTTAAGAAAAAAACGCCAATAATTATTTCAATTTGCTGTAACTCTGAAAATGTGAATTTTTCAAAAATCATAGTTGAGCCTCTGTACAGAGGTCTGATCTATATGCAGGCAAAATATTATTATAATAGAAGCATTTTTCACATAACGAGAATATTTTGAAAATGGGTCATTCTCTGTTCATTTTTTGTCAAAATATTGTACTTAAATAATTTTTTATTGCAATACTACTCTTAAAACAATTTTATGTACATTTTCTAATCTAAGTGACACTAAATATCATAAATATCATACATTTATACGCTTTTGCAAAATCACGGTTCCGAACGTAGTCGGATACCTTAACTATATCATGATAAAATAAAGCACCTTTTCAACATTTAGTGGAGTTATGAACATTAAATCCGTTGAGACTCTAAGCCTTCACGTTGGTGTGGTGTGGAAGTTTACGGAGTTGGGTTTATATCTCATGTTTCTTTTTGGATCAAAATGGCGAAGTTTTTTGCCAATAGTCTCGCGTGTCTTCTAAAATCAACGTTCATCATCATTCAATCAATCAACCTTCTTTTGCGAACTCTTAGTAATTCTTCAGAATTTCCTTTTTTATGTCACTAGATTCTCTTAATGTTCGTAAACCCTTCCACCTATAGCATTTTTATATGTTTACGAATTATAAGAATTTAATTTAAGTTACAAATTATCAAAAGAATTCGAATAAAGAAGTCATGAAATATTAAAATACAAAAACTTTTAGAATAGCATCTTTGGCATATAGCATGCTGCACTATCTTAACATGCTTCAATTAGCTTCACCTGTATATAACGGAATCTTTGAATTCGATTTTTACCCACTTTAAAAGATCGCATTAATTCAAAATTTTGCACACTTCTCAAGGACCTATGGCAATACAATAATTTAATAATTTTGTTCTATTTTCCTGATCAAGGTAATCTGGATTAACGATTTATCATTTCCAGACTTGGCGACTAAAAGATTAAATTAAATACAAAAGCGAAAACGCTCATGGTTAATACAAGTACAACAAAAAAGTTTTCTTAATGTGAAAAAGGAAAGGATACGTCAGCAATTTCTTACCATAATATAAACAATTGCCCAGTTTTACTGAAAATGGAAATAAAAAAAATACTCGAGCTTGCGGAAAAAAAAATTATGTTTTAATTGCTTGAAACCCACACATAAGGTCTGTTTTTCTAAATTCTCTTGTTGAATCCGTAGAGTGAAACATTATTCATTGCTTCATTCTACCAGAACAACCGATAATTGATTCGGACGTCACCGGATTAAATAATTTCTCACAAACTCTTCGATTCAAAACGTGTACTTTTATGTCTAATGCTGATACAAGTTGCAAAGAGAATATTCAGCTCTTTTTTGAGAAAAATATCATTGACTTTGCACCTTCTTCTGCATTAAATATTTCAAACTTAGCTCTTCCAAATTTCCTTCACCTGGCTAAACGTAAATTTTGCAAACCAGGCCGTATCGACGCACTGATAGGTTGCCAAGGTCTTAGTTTACGTCGATAGGTTTGACATCTTATGTAAAGTTATGGCATCTGAGTTTACTAAAACACTTGTAGCTTTTGTTCTGGTGAATGGAAAATAAAAAACTTGGTATTTTTATAAAGCTAATAAGATGGTCTTTAAAACAAAATTATATAAAAAAATTTGTCAATTTTTTTAAAAAAATCCTGATTTCAAGGCAGTCGAATATCTTAACAATTTGGGAAACTCATAATTTTTTGAAATCGAATTTACAACGAAACCAAATTAGCATTTCCTGAAATTAAATTATACATTTTAATACAGCTGAGATTACTTTAAATTCTATATCAAGGCTTGTTTGCAAATGCTAATAGCAATTACACTTAAGGTATCCGACTACGTTCGGAACCGTGATTTTAAAAAGGCGCATAAATGGATAATTTTCATGATATTTAGTGTCACTTAGATTAGAATACATGTATAAAATTGTTTTCAGGACATTTTGACAAAAAAAAGTTATTTAAATATATTTCGACTAAAAGTTAACTTAGAATAACCTTTTTTCCAAATGTTCTCCATTCGTGAAAAATGCTTCTATTATAATAATATTTTGTCTGTATATAGCTCAGACCTCTGTATAGAGGCTCAACTATGATTTTTGAAAGATTCACATTATTTTCAGAGTTCCAATCATTTGAAATAATTATCGGCGTTTTTTTCTTAAAATTTCTCCCCTCTGTTGTCGTAAAACACGAATAAGCCCACTTCTGAGTTATATATTTAAAAAATTCTATTTGAGCCTCTGTACAGAAGTCTCAGCTACATACAGGCAAACTATTATTATAATAGAAGCATTGTTCACAAAAGAACATTTTGAAAAAAAATTTATTCTAAGTTAATTTTTAGCCGAAATATTGCACTTAAATAATTTTTTATTGTAATACCATTCTTAAAATAATTTTATATGCATTTTCTAATCTAAGTGACATTAAATATCATAACTATTATACATTTGTACGCTTTTGCAAAATCACGGTTCCGAACGTATAGTCGGATACCTTAATACAAGATTACTATGACTCTTTGGAACTGTGAATCAAACATGACGCTTACTTGAAAATTTTTGTCTCACGAGCTAGCGACCTTGATTTGTATTATAAAGCACACAATAAATCTTTTTTGTAAAGTTTTTAATTAATTACTTCTATTATGATTTATCAATCATTTACAATTAGTTTTTCATTGACTCAATGTAACACATGGTTACAATTATAAAAACATAAATATATGTAATAATATGCGAAACGCTTTAAATCCTGTGTTTTTTCTTTTATATTCCACTTAAAGCAGTTCGCAATTTTTGAAAACTTTACACTACCACAATTACACACAAAAAAAAAATTAGAATTATATATACTGCAATATCACTCAGTAACATATGCATTGTACAAAGGAAGTTGAAGTTTTCTCTTTACTTTTAAAATTTATAATGTTTTGCAAAATGTGCAAGTCGTAAATTATATGTAATGTAAGCGCAACTATTGTTTAGAAATACGGTACATGTGTGTTTTCTAGATTTTCACTTCCAGAAGAAAAAATATCTGTCACTGAAAGATATAACTGAGATGTCATTCAGATGTTCGGGCGCGTTTTTTATTTTTGAACTATTTACATCCATTCCAAATAATTGCTGATGCTCTTTAAATTTGTATTAGAATACTGTATGCATGAGCATGTGTGCACTCCAGTGGAAAATTAAGATAATATGCGCATTACGCCGAATTCTTGAACAAACAAAAGGACATATTTTAATGAAATTGTGTATGAACATACAGTTATAATAGAAAAAAAAGCTGTAACATTCAAAAGTCATTTTATGTTCGCATTATTATCAGTAGAGCTCATACTGTACGAATGTCAAAAACCTAAGCTATAATATCGAACTGAAAATGAGTTTAATATGTGAGGTATGATCGTCTTTCACAATCAGATAGGTCACACAGCGAGAAGGTATATTAGACAAGAGACAGATGAAAAGTCTTGTGACGGGTTTATCGCGATTTCCGCTAATTGTCCTCTTGCGATTCTTTGGGGCCAGAATGGCAATTCTTTCCAACCAACTCAAGAAGAGAACGCTTGTATGCAAATTAGGAACTATGTATATATTGGAATGTTTTCATTCGCGGGTGTCGCCAAGTGGATAAGTAATGCTAGAAGAGATCGTTAAGTGAAGTGAGATAAGGTTCTAGAAGAAAAGTCTTAATTCTGTGTGTCGTCTAGTAATGCCCTTCTAGTTGAATTACAAGTAGATCCGAGACACGTGGAACATTGACTTAGCCAGAGTAAGTTAGTTTAAAAGTTAGCTGGAGGACTTACGGACCGCAGCTGTTCGCCAAGGAAATAGTGGTAAGCTTGTTCGTTTAAACTGTAAGGATAGAGCGGATACTATTTAGTTAGAAATTAATCTATAAAGATAGATTCAGTGTTAATTGCTCTCTATATATATCAGTAATACGTGTAGCGTCTACTCACTCTTGATCATCATCCTCTTAGACTAATATTGTTGTTGTATTGTATATCAACTAAGATCATAATAAACTGATTTTAGTATGGCAGATTTTAGTCGTTCTTCCTTCCTTCCCTCAGACATAGGTCGCGTTAATAGTGAAGAAAGGGTATCC
Source organism: Trichonephila clavipes (assembly GCA_019973935.1). Lineage (NCBI taxonomy): Eukaryota > Metazoa > Arthropoda > Arachnida > Araneae > Nephilidae > Trichonephila > Trichonephila clavipes. The sequence continues at coordinate 1,480,984 of BMAU01019665.1, forward strand.
CCATCGGAGGGGATATCACAGTCTATCGATCCCACTTCTGCAGCAATGCAGTTTTTAGCTTCTTGAAGAGCATGCCGAGATGCAATTGCTCTCTCAAGAGCATCCCAGACATACTCTTTTTGGATAAGGCTTAGGAGATGCGGTTGATCAATCCAAGCGTTGAGTAACCTCACTTGCCAGTTCATTGTCGAACAGTTGAGCCCTATATGGACGAGCGTTGTCGTACTATTCCCATGAACTAATTGCGCCGCTGAAAAGTAAAAAAAAAAGATTTTAAGGTCTCCTCTCTGTTGTTGTTGTTGTTACTACGGCCACCTGATCGGCAAAAGCCAGAACGGGGCCTACGAAATTCATCATGGCAAAGGGCGAAGTGACGCCTGTCATTATCCATAGCTATGAGCACCATACGTGTGACAGTACGATTTGGCCTGCTTCCACGCCAACTTTGAGGGAGAACACCGTGGCGGTGGTCAGGGCCTCCCACCTCTCTTCCCCTTTCACCAACCTCACGAGAGGACTTGCTGCTCGACGGCTATTTAGTGTACCCCCCTGCCTCGCAGGCACTACGCATTTACAAACATCCATGCCTTCTCCGAGAATTGAACCCAGGCCCTACGGCACAGCAGTCAGCGTTGCTAACCACTATACCGGAAGGGAGACCTCCTCTCTGTATTTCATGGCAGTTAGGGAGTCTTTGCTAAAGGTATCAAGGGTTAACCACCATATAACACAACGCCTGTCCTAACAATTACATCTTCACTACCGTAGTAAACCTTCTTTCTGATGAGGCTGAGACTGTATTACATCTCATGCTCTCTCTATATACAGGTACACTGAGAATCAGTACACAGGTTGAATCTCGACTCATCTGTAAAGAGCATCACTGAAGCTCTGGAAGCCGCGGTAGCCTAGTGGTCGAGGTAACGGATTCTTGGCCGGCGTGTCATGAGTTCTAGCCATTACCGCTGAAGATCCGCCGTATAGGGGAGCGATGCAAGTTAGATCTGTCGAGAGTTTAAATGTCATCCCGTTGGTGGGGTGTGGTAGTTAGGAGAGGGGGTGCCAGCTCAGGTGTCGTCCTCGTCGCTTGACTATGGTTCCAAGTTAGAAAGTCCTTCGCCAAAAGCCTTTGAGTAGCTGAACATTAATATTCACTCACTGAAGTTGTACTGAAGTCTGGTTCAAGGTACATATTGTGTGTCTCTTTTGTGTGCTGCAGTGATCAGGAATTAAACAACGGGTGTCCCAGAATACTCTCATGAATTCAAGTGCCAACATACAGCTCACAAAAAAGCTGTGAAAGTATTACAGTCCTGTGTCGACTCGCTGAAAATGTCAAGTAACGATTTTTATTCATCATTGGGGATCTTGTCCGGGTTCTTTTGTATACGCATCCAATGCCCGAGATCTGTCTTTTCCAATGCAGACGTTAGACTGCACTGCGATCGGCCGGCCTCCAATCTGATGACAAATATAGCAACTCATTTTACCTAATACTTTGTAAAATTTATCCAAATCTTGAGAGAAACCCGATGAATGTCGTTAAAGAGCACGAGCAAACAAATCGCCCACACGATGTCGTGTGCTGTTATACTTTCCACAGTTACAGTTCCACAAACACGCTTATAAAATCGACTCTGAATACTTGCATAAATTATTCAGCAGTATAATAAGTACCTTTTATTCAATACTTTAAAAAAACACATAATTGACACATAAATTCTCTTAATTTTACACACGAGTGTTATATATACTATATGGTCTTAGAATACTGTAATATAAAACTATAAATAGTAAAACAATATTCGAATGATTTTAGATAATCATTGGTTAATATAGAAGGAATTACTCAAAAAGAGAAGTATTAATTCATATTTACTTAGCTGCATTATATATATATATATATATATATATATATATATATATATATATATATATATATATATATATATATATATATACTGCTCAAAATAATTAAAGGATATTGCGGTTTTAGGTGGATCTTGTGGCTGGGAAACTTTTTAGCTGATTGATACATGGTCGACAGACGTAGTAGGTTATATGAGAATAAATTACACATGTTTGGCAGAAAAAAATGCATTATATTGCGCATTTGTGTACAAAAGGGGAAAAAACACAATTTGTGCATGTGAGAAAAAAAGAACAAGAAAAGGAGTTTTCTTCAAAGGAAATAATTTTCAGTAGGGGGTATGGTTTCCACGGACGGCCAGCAACGTTGAGCACCTTTGAGGCATGGAGTCAATGAGGCTATTAATCACGAGTTGGGGTATTCTGTCCCACTCTTCCAGAAGAACTCTTTCCAGTTCTTGGAGAGTTTGTGAGGGTGGTTGGTGGCCAGCAACTCGTCTTCTTAGAGCGCCCCAAACGTGCTCTATTGGATTCATGTCTGGAGAACTCGCTGGCCATTCCATTCGTATGATTCCTTCCTCGAAAAGGAAATCCTCCACCAGGTTAGCACGATGTGCCCTGCAGTTATCGTCCATAAAAAGGAAGTCATCTCCGATTGCTGCAGCGTAAGGGACTACAATAGGTCTGAGGATCTCATCACTATATCGGCGAGCAGTCAGAGGTCCATCTCGAATGATGTAGAGGTCTGTGCGCCCGTCAATGGAGATGCCACCATACACCAACACTCCCCCACCGCCAATTCTGACACTTTCGTGCACGAACACAGGATTATTTCTACTGTCACGGTCCCTCCAGATGAAAATACGCCTATTATCCGGATGAACAGAAAAACGGGACTCGTCAGAAAAAAGAACATTGCTCCATTCATTTCTCCTCCAGTTCACAAGCTCTGTTGCCCACTCCCTGCGGTCGCGACGATGCCTTGATGTTAGTCTCACACATACTATCGGTCGGCGAGCATACAGACCTATACCATGGAGCCGGTTTCGGACAGTCGTGAGTTGAAACCGTGGTGCCAGTAGCAGAGCGAAGGTGTTGTTGGAGAAGAGTAGCGTTCATATTTCGGTGTCTCCGAGCCGTTAACACTAAATAACGATCTTTATTGGGCGTTGTTGCCCGTCTACGACCTTGTCTTGGTCTTTGGCCTGCACTTCCAGTCTCCAAAAAACGGTTCAGATCCTGGAAATCACACTTTGTGACACTCCAATGGCTTGCGCTACTTCGGCTTGAGTTTGGCCCCCTTCTAACCTACCAACAACTCCCCAAGCTTCTGAATCGGTTAAATGACTTCGCTGAGACATCGTACTCATCGAAACAAAGCAGTCACTGAATGCCGATCATCCTTGTCTTCATTTCAGTTGAAAGTCAAATTTCTTTCGCTGCCGCTGAAGCGACGTTTTTGACGTCGAACTCAAAATTAGCATACTCCACAGTTTGAAAATCAGAAAAATTTGCATTTGTAATTCTCTTCTTCAATTTTCGGCAAAAAAAATTTTCGCTTATATCTTTATTTTATATAAAACTTACAATATCCTTTAATTGTTTTGAGCAGTATATATATATATATATATATATATATATATATATATATGTGTGTGTGTGTGTGTGTGTGGGTGGGTGGGTGGGTATAATGTAGTTTAGTAAATATATACATATAATATTCAAGTAATTTATTTCTAGTCTTTTTTCTGAATAAAGAAATAAATCAATGATGCATTTTAATGTAAGCACCTGGTTCTCCCGCAGAAAAAAACATTTTATTCTGAATATCACAGCAGTTCTAGTAAATGGTATAAGAATGCCCATGCGATTTATAAAAGCAAAACAAAAGAAAAAAGTGTACGAAATTGATATTGTTTCTGCTGCTCTTAAAGTTCGTTCATAAAAGATTTCCCTGCTGTGACTCACGATATGTTTTCATGTACTCCAGGTGCTTTCGTGAAGCTGGGAGTAATTTTTATTTCATGAAGCCATTTATTGTGTAGTCGCTAGACAGGTGTTCAGCTCAGACAGTATCTCAAATGACTTAAGAAAAGATGGCAGCATTAAAAAAAAGAAACTTGTGTTGAAATGATAGACATGGTAAAATTGCATTTTTGTTCGATGCATATTTTGATCAACATCTGTCAGAAAGTAAGCTTTTTATAAGTTGATTTTAGTGCCTCAAATGCATATAGGAAATAAAAAAGTTTTAAAATATTTTTTTTAAAAAAATTTATTATACCAATGGATTTTGGTTTTTATGTTTTATTCATTTTTTATGTGACACGTGATACTTTCTTTATATTTTTATTCTAATTTATCCTTTTTATGTTATCTTTCAGGGTAATATTAAACCGCGAATTACAAGTAAAGTAAAATAAAATGGAGTGCATGTAGTGACCCAACGTTTTTTTTTAATTCATAACTGACGGGTTTTTTCGACCTGATAATCTTACCAAAAATAAAAGAATAAGAGTTTTTCAAATTATATCGGATGATAATCAGTTTGAATATAACAGAACTAATAAGATTTTTAATTTAATGACTGAAAAAAAAAAGAAAAATCCGTTGGGTTCACTAAAATGATACCTGACTTGAATCTACACCTACCGCACACACATCGAATTTCAAATTACTATAACGTACGTGAAGGGTGTTAGTTTTCATTTGTTGGTTTGAGAACAGGTTTGGCCTAATTTTGATCGTGCTCTGTTCTAGCGTTGTCGCTGTGTGTTGTTCTGGAATTATTCCTCGGAGCGATATTTTTAAATAGCCTGACTTAGCGCGTCTGGAATCCTTCGAATCACAAATAAAATAATGATATCAAGCAAGTAAACAACTAATCAAACAGTGTGAATCAACAGCATTCAAATACTTATTTAGGATCGGAACGTGGGCCTGCCATCTCTCTATAAAAAATACAGTGTTTTTGCTTTAGGAATTGATTTCATCTGTAATAATAATTAATTCCAGAAAAAAAGTTAAATAAGAAATTCTACAAAAAAAAAAGAAATAAATTAATCAATTCTACATATTTGTCCTCAATCAACAAATAAGTCTTGTTAACAATTCTTGTGAAAACAAACCTTTATACAAAGTAATTAAAATTATACTTTAGGACAGATACAGTTATGGTTTTGTGGAAAATAGATCAAGAAAAACTATTATCCCCATACTTTAGGATCTATTACATTAAAGAAAAATCTGTTGAAAGTCAAAGTTGAAGTTCTTTTAGACTAAATGTAATACAGACGTTTTTAAAAAAATTAGTCGTATGTAGAAAGTTAATATGGTTAATTTTTAAGAGAGAATATTAAATAAAACAATACTTTTAACTAGAAAATGGCAAAATGGTTGAAAGATGTTCTGCTAACAAGTTAATCTATTATTGTTTGTAAATAAAATGTTCATCTTTTGAACTCTTCTGCTGAAATAGACATTATTAAGTGTCTTTTTTCAGAATCAGCTAATAAATTTCATGTGTCCATTATTAATTAATTATTTGTATGAGGATAACACTTTTAAATTAAAATATGAGATATAGAACTTAAAGATGTTTGGAAAAATAAATTCAAAATAATAAGCGCAAAAGTCTACAGAATTATATAATTTGAACAGAAACCTTTTAAAACTCAAAAATTTTAATTTCACTTTTGAAACAGATTGAAAAACAATAGAAGTAAATCAATCAATAACATATATCAGTATGCAAAAAAATTTTAAAAAAATGCTACGATTTATTTTAATTTTGCATTGTGTTTCTCTACCAATGTTCTTCGAGATATCGTTAGGACTCTAACAGAGGAACATAGTTGACATTATGCAGAGAAAATACGTTAATTTCACATAACACCATTCTTAAATTCAAACGAAAATTTAAAATTCAAAAAAATTATGCTGCAGAAGGTGGTATTGATATACGTTATATATAAGTAGGACTTGAACACACAAAAAAAATGTATTCGAATTTTTTATTTTATTTTAATTTATTTGGAATAACTGCGGAAAAGAAACATCTAGAATTCGATGGAGTGAGTCTTTATTAATGTTGCACAGTAAAACAACATGAGGGCTAATGACAACGGACCTCATAATTTTGAACCTCTCAAGTAATCAGGATGACATCTGAGTTTTCACCTACCCCCCTTCCCCTTAACTCCCCCATCCCGCCAATAAGAGAACTTTGAGCCTCGATAGAATTAAACGAGACGTTTTGACACGTCACTAAACAGTCTTTAGTAACACTTGGGCTCGAACTCATGACACGCCGGCCATGAAGTACGACGGAAAAGCTAAGTATAAAACATGCTTGGCCTTTTCACAAATTTAACGATATAAAAAAAAGTTTGAAATGAAATTTAAATGACAATTACCGAAATGAAGCGAATATAAAATATTTTCCCCTGGAATATCAAAATTCCATGCCCCCCCAAACATGAAAGAAAAGATAATCAAATTCTAAGGCAGTGGTTTTCACTTAAAAGTTACTGTAATTGTTCATATCCTTGTAACAAGGGAAGGGAGGGGGGGAAACATCTGCCCCTAGAAACAACATCTTATTGGCGCCAAATTGATATTAATTCATTATTTTTAATTCTATAATTTTGAATGAATAACTGTATTAATTTTTATTTGCATTCTTGATTTTGCCCTTCTGAGTTGTTCCATAATATATATTTATGAGTATCACACATTGTTGCCTAGATAATTTTACTTTTAAATTTTTTATTATATATACTTACTTGTGACAAAATTCAGGTCTCCCTGTTCTAAAAATCAAAAATTTCTGGGAAAGCATGACGTACCCTCTAATGGCCCTTTGCTACGAAGGGCTGCCTCGAGTGGTGAAAATCCTAGCTACTCCTCTATTCTTGTTTATTCATAAGAAAATATTGTCGATAGCGAATTAAGTAAATTTGGAACTATAGAAACTCAAACCTATATATATTTATAAAGAAGGATTTTTACCAATATATTTAATTTCGATACAAATAAATAAAAAATGCAATTTAAATTAATAAAGTTGCACCTTATTTAAATTCTTTGCTGATTAAAATTAAAAATTCGCTAAATTTTAACAGAGTTCTAGCTGCATGACCTGGCGTTGCATGGGCTTTTTCGAGCGTTTAACTTTTTGCAAAGGAAATTTCCCCTTCCCATTCTCAGTGTCAGCACTTTCTGGTGTGTGTTTGATTTTTGTATTAATGTCATTAACATTTTTTTTTTCAAAATTTCTTTAACATCTTTGCTCCATCGGATTTTTTATTTCCTCTTTGTTTGTTTTTGCACAGGCTTTTTCTGAGAGTATAATTTTATCCCCATGCAAATTTCTCTTTCCATATCGACATTGGCATTTCTAGGTATGTGTGTATGCGCATTGTGAATGATTTCTATATTTATGCAATTAAAATTCTTTTTTCGACGTTTCTCCCTCTTCTTTTCCTTGTGAGAGAGGTTTCTTTTCCCTCTGCTTATCCTGGGGTTGCATAGGCTTTATTGAGTATAAAATTCTTTTCCATTCTTTTTCCCCCCTGGAATAAGATCTTCCTTCAAATTTCTATTTTCGATTAATAACTTACAAAACTAATCAAGTTTTATCAACAACAACAAAAAAACAGACGATGTACAATTTTATTATTAAATAAATAATTTAGAAATGAATAATAGAAAGCACAATGCTGCTCAGTTTTGTGAAAAATATTATTTTAGGTTATTGTTCAGTTATTAAAATTATTAGAATATTAATTAGATTATTAAAAATATTAACAGAGTTTAATTGTCGTTTTGGTATTATTTTGTTTTACATTGTCTCATATGATTTCTTTAATAATCTATTAATTTGGAGTGAGTTTAACTGTCTTGCTATTAATTACAAACTATGTCATGAGTCATCTTTATCTGGCATCACGAAAGTAGAGCAGCGTGTAAACTAGTTGAAGGTCATGTTAAATGTTCTTGACTTTTCTTCTCCTGTCAAGTTATTTTAAGAACAAAGTACAAGTCGATATTTCCGTTGATGTATAACCAGATAAAGACGATCATTAGAATCTCAGAAATACGCCTTATAATCTTTGGAAGTAGTGTTCACAGTACTAAATTATATTGCTAATACATTATATGTTTAATTTCGATTTCTTTTTGCCTCAGAATTGGTAATTTTTTTGTATGTATTCTAAATTTAAGTTTCTTCACTATATATATATGCACATACTTCAAGAAAAAATTTAATTCACTCGCAAGAATATAGAAAATTTGGCATTTTGAATACAATTTGTATACTGAAATGGTTTAATTTTAAATTATTCGATTTCCGAAGAAAGTTTTCTTGAAAGGAATCATGTATTTGTATTCACCATTACCCACTTCCTCCCAAATTTAAATTATACTTAACATTAAAAATTTTAAAAAATCACTTCCAAATATCATGTTAGAAAACCTTATTTAAACAAATGGGGTTTAGCAATGGCGTAACATACACCCCTGCCACCCCCGCAATGCGAGGGGGGAGCAAAGACTGACTGACCGCTAAGTACGTATTTGAGCTTGGGGCCCAAAACCTGACTTTGCAAAGGGGCCCTAATGTTCTCCGTTACGAAGAACAGAAACATACCATACAAACAAAAGAATATAGACTTTATTATACAGACGATGATCCCAGCATAAAACAGAAAGGATGCGCTGCTTTTCATTTGAGACGGGAATCCATTACAGGCGCAAGTCCGACTTCTTTTCCGGAAGAAGGTACAACCATGCCTTACTCGGGATTCGAACTCGAACCCACTCGGTTACTAGCCGAGGGTCATATCCACCGTACTGGCTGGGCGGCTACACCACTGCGGTTTAGTTATTTAAAAAGCATTTATTGCATTTATAATATAATGGTACATAATTTATTTATTATTTTATTCTCATACAGTGGACTCCAAAGTGGGTTGATGATTGAATATTAACGTCGCACTGTTCAGCTACACGAGGGCTTTTGGCGACGGACCACGTAATTTTGAACCATGGTCAAGTGAACTCCAAAGTGGGATACGCAGAGTGATACTTAGGGGTACGCCTAAGAAATGGGTTCAGGATATAAAAATGAAATATGTGGTACTTCTTATAACTACTTTTGTTTTGGGTATGTGATCCAACAAGTTTGGAGATCACTGCTCAATGGTATTAATAGATTCCAAATTAACTGGAGACATATGAACTAAATTATGAAACTCCTGCACCAAATTTTAATGATTAATAAGTATGCACCTCAACGTTCCTACCGTAAAATTTCTACAGATTCTTTAGCTTAAAAAATGTTATATTTAACTTTTCCTACTTTTACTGCAAGTATACCTGAGGTTAGAAACTAGAATGCAAATGATTTCTTTATCTGCATGACCGGTTTAGCTGAAGACTATTTGTAGCGAGAGAAGCCTAGTTGAATAAGACATAAATTGTAGTTTATATACATAAATATGCATATACATGCATATATGTATATCTATATAAAGTTAATAATACATTAGTATGTGTAGACTATTATTAGTCATTAAAAATGTCTAAGAAATCTACTTTCTTTTCTTAAAACAGGCTTTACGGCATAGTTTTTCTTAAAAAATTTTTTCCTACCCAAGTCCTATGTTAAGTGTGATGATCATTCCCCACTCCCTCCTTTTAACATACCTATTCTGGTTACTTATGTGCTAGGATAATTCCGAAATCTTATTTTTAAAAAAGTCTTCTCAGAGTAAGGTAGGAAAAGAAGAAAACGTTGTTTTTTTTAACTTTCGAGAGAATGGTTGTTATGACATCACAAGATAGAAATTGAAATTGTCGGTAAAATCGATGTGTAAGAAAAATATAAATAAACAATAAACAATAAAAATTAAATAAACAATAAAGGGATAATAAGAGGAGGGTGTTTTATTTTCCATGCAATTGTTGTTTGATTTAAAGTATGATTTAATTTAGTTTACTAAATCTTTAAAAATTTATATATTTACTTATTTCTTTAAGAAGTATTTTCTATAATTCTTTCTCTTTATTCTGTTTTTAACTGCATTTAACTGCATAACTTATTACTGCACTTAAGGGGTGTTGGAAAGCTAAAATCTTATTTTTTTGACAATTTGAGATTTTTACATTTTCAAATTGTATAGATTTTAACCTTTCTAAAAATACCTTACTTTAACCTCTAGGGTATTTAGAAGCCCTTAAGAAGTATTTTTATATAATCGATGAATTTGGGCCACGCCTATTTTAATGTCGAAAATTGTAAACAAATTACTTTGTTTTTACTTAAAAGTGTAACGACTGATATAAACCAAAACATGTATCTTTTATTTTAAATTGAGCCTTTTATTTTTTAATTTCCTAGTCGATTAAAAGTCTCACTGTATACATTAAAATCAATTTATCTCAAAATGTAAATTTTAATGTGCGATGTACCTTTTCTGAGAAACTACTGTTCACAGGTATGTAAATTTTTTATGAATTATTTATAATGAGAGAGAGAGAGATGTCTAATATATTCTAAAATGAGCATTTTGTAAAAAACTCAAAAATTTAATTTTTACAAATTTTTTAAGTAAAAAATGGGTCAAATTTCGCAATGTTTGATAAAATATTTCATAATTTATTAAAAAATTCAAAATTAGCTAAAAGCTCATTTTAGTATAATGAGAGAGGTGTACTTTAATAGTATGAAAATTTCAAGCATGTACATAAAATAGATTTTGAGAAAAGGTACATCGAAAAAAGAAAATTGAACATTGTCAGTATATATAGAGAGAGAACCTATAACTTATAACACCATTTTTCTAAAATTTTGTTTACCTTTTTATTTGGAGAAAACAGCTGAGTGTTTTCATATTACCAATACTTAGAAACTTATCTAATATTATCTGCTTTTGTCAAAAAAAAAGGGATGAGATATCTCAAATTTGTCTAAAAATATCCCAGAAAAAAGGAAATTTCATTTTGTGCGTGGAAACTTCATATGTATTTTGATACTGATATAAAATGGCTGCTTTTTTTTGTAAAAACACAATAGAACAGTGTCTCAAAATTGGAAAATTCGCGACCCAATATTCAATCAAAATTTTTGTCGCCCCCCCATACAATAACAATGTGCTGAATTCAATAATAAAATATTTTGACGCTAAAACTATGATACAGCTTTAACCCTTTTAAGCACCCCGCCCCCGTCTTTATAAATGCCCGCTATGCCAAAGCATTTATTTCACCAGACGTATATATACTACTAGCTGTTATACCCGTTCTTCGCACGGGTGAACTGAAAAATTAAACAACGCAGATTGAAGGATAAAGAAGTTTTTAATGAGTTAATTTTACGTGAATTGCAAATTAAACAAAAAAGCTTTTTGCATATCTCAGCTAAACATTAAAAAGAAAGAAAAAACACCTTTTGTTAAATTTTAAGTATGTAGATCTAATAGTTGATAAAAAAGGATTTTTTTTTTATTTATAATTCCCCGTAACTCTTGAGGGTCGATTTTTGAAAATATCTCCCTAAGCTGATCTCTGCTCAGCAAAAGTAAAACATTGTTAAAAGTTTTGCGTAATCAACGCTTAAAATAGTGTAAATAATTTATATCTGAAAGTGTAATACATTAATATTACTTTCTGTTGTATTTATTTTATGTTAAAATTGTAATATTCGCAAGCAACGCGGTTTCTTAAATTATAATGGCTATAATGGTGATTCAATGAAAAACACAGCGAAATGATAACGATAGAGTCAAGTTGGCAAATGTCTAGCTACTTTCATAGCTCGAGCTTTATTAGAGCTTTGTAAGACCCGCCGTGTAGGGGTACGATGCACGTTCATGCTTTATCTATCACATTATGATTTACTGCAGTTTTTTTCACGCAATATTTTTTGGGGATAACTACATTGAAAATCAAGGGATATACATAAACGAAATACTCCACTTTGGGAAATTTAATCCGTTATAGATAATAAATTAATTAAAGATATTCCTCTGTAAAATTAATTATGTACACCGTTCACTTAAAATAAATAGTCAAATCATTTTTAAAGTCTTCATTAACATACAAAAACATAAGACACTTAAATTTTGACATAAACTATTTTTTCGGGACAAAAATAATAATCTTTGCAATCCGCTGAAAACGTCGTCAGCTGAAAACGCATATCTGCTGCAAAACTATTCTCCTTCCCCGCTAAAATACTCATCATAGAACCCGTGCTGCCATATATCTTGGAAGAGTGGATTTCAAAGAATATTCCTGCTAAGTATTGGTAGAATATTCCTCCTAAGTTGGTGTGGTAGTTAGGAGAAGGGGGTGCCAGCTCAGGTGTCGTCCACGTCACTTGACCATGGTTCAAAATTACGTGGTCTGTTGCCAAAAGCCCTCGTGTAGCTGAACAGTGCGACGGTAATATTCACTCACTCCAAAAAAAAACAGTACAGTAGTTATAATTATTTTTATACTTAAAAATGCAATATCCGCCTATTGAATTAAAATTATAGCGTTGTAATTAACTACTGACCACAAACAAACTATGCAAATATGTCCAAATGATGTAGTGTGAAAGACAAAGTTTATCTACTGTAAGTACCAGTAGCAATAAAAGTATTTATTTTGAAAAAAGACCAATTTCTTACCACCAAATGTGCATAATGAAATCATTAAAAAACATTCACAAATAAAGAGAGATTTATAACAACCTCTCCCTTCAAAACTTGGTTTGATTCTGAAATAAAAAAAATTAGGGATTATGCTGTTCACAGGAATTAATTAGAAACGAGCGCCTTGCGTAGCCAAAATAAAAAGGATTCTTTCACAAACAAAAGATAGTTATATGCTGACGTGGGCTTTTATGTATCGCACGCCAGAATTGCTTGCAAATGGCAGAATTTTTTCCTACTTACTTGACAAATATCGTTATATTTTGGACACTTCTCACAATATCTTTATAAATTATAGCCTATGCTATAAATTATAGTCTATGTGTTATTCTGGTGTATAAGCTCTATTACTGTAATTTTTCATTAAAATCCATTCAGTTGCTTTTGCGTGAAAGACTCCCAAACATCCTCCCAAACTTTCGCATTTATAATATATATCTAGACTAGATGTACGTCTTTCCGAAGTACCATCTTTTCTGTACACTGCTATCCGTAAAATTATTCTGAAGACTTTGGAATGTAATAAAAAAAAGACCTTGACAATGTCTGCGAAGGATTTACTTATTCCAGATTATTTTTGCTTCTTTATACCTCCCCCCCCCTCCCCCAACACATCACATACGCGTGCCCACGTGGAAAACGGTTGGCATTTGGAAGCGAATCGCGAAACATTTGATCGGCAGTCAAAATTCAATTATAAACCATACAAGCCCATGGGGTCATTGGTAATTAATAAACTTGTTTTTTTAAACTTGATATTGTTAAATTCATTTTCAAGTACATTGTGTGGCACTGATATATTTATAAAAGTAATATATCAGTGTAAATGCGTATTTTATTATTTATTATGTCACAATGTATTTTGTGTTTGTTTACTTTCAGTAAATTAATAATTTTTCTTTAAATAATCTTTTATGCGCGACTTTTCGAGATGCTCGCGCCCTCCTTGTAGAGTTGTCACGACCCCCAAGGGGGCGCGCCCCACAGTTTGAGAAATGCTGCTCTAGAAAGAAGAAAAAACCTCCGAAATGAAATCGATGTTAAAAAATTACTCAGAAAAGAATATTTAGTTTGTTATACTTTTTATTTGATGCCCATTATTTCGCCTTGTTAATGATTAATTGATAGATCTTGTTTGGTTTCAGTTTACTTTGCACTCTAAAACTACATGAGTATGTAATGGAAATTTCGGCTTGTCTGCCGAAAGAGTATTAAGGCAGGAAAGATCGCTTGGTGGCTTAGAGAAAGTACTCTCAATTACCCTGTTTGATTGGGGGAATGATCTTATACCCAGACTTGGCGACTAATGTCGTCGTCGAATTTGACGACTAAAACAAATGTCTTCAAAAATCTAGAAGGGCTGAGGACGGTGTTTCTCAAACTGTTGGGTGACCCCCCCCCCGAGGGGGCGTGATAACTCTGCAAGGGGGACTCGAGCATATATGAAAAAATCGAAAACAAAAGATTATTTTTAAAAAGTATTAATTTTTTGAAAGTAAACAAACAAAATACATTCTGACATATAATAAAAATTAAAATACATATTTACACTGATATATTACACTTATAAATGTATCTGCACAATGTATTTTATAATTAATTTAACAATACAAAGTTCAGAACAAGTTTAATAATTAACAGTGGCCCCATGGGCTTGTCATGTGTAAAATTATACGTATACAAAAATTAACACTTATCTTGATAATTTGTACGGTTTATAATTAATCATTTAATTGCCGATAAAATTGTACGCCATTCCCTTCCCAATGCAACCTTCCACGTAAGCGATATATTTGGGGGATGTAGAAAAGAAAAACAAATGAGCGAATTCTCTGAAGTAAGTAAATCCCCTTCGCAAACATTGTCACGGTCCATTTATTCCATTCCAAAGCCTTTGGAATAATTTTATGGAAAGCAACCCACAGAAAAGATCGTATTTGGGAAAGACGTATGTATACGTCCGGGGAAATTAACGTTTTGACTGAGCAAGACGGTTTATATACGCCGGAGGCAGCTTTAGCGTCAAAGTATATTATTATTGAATTCAATGCATTGTTATTGTATGGAGGGGACGCGATGGAAATTATGATTGAATATTGGGTCGTTAATATTGAAAGTTTGAGAAGCACTGGTTTAGGATGATTAGTTGACGAGAAAACTTTAGAAATTCCTAGAAGGCTCTTCTCAGCCGAAATAAAGGCGATGCAGAGAAATAACGTTGAAGTCAAATATTTAATGACAAATGAGCGTTTTATTTGTCCAATGCAGAATTGTTTTTGCGGAATTAGAATAAATAATTTTAATGTTTGTGTGGTTTTTGAATTAATGCTGTTTTAGAACTATGCATGTTTGTTATTTGTTTCCTGTTAGAAGAAAATCTACTGTAATTACTGGACAGTGTTCCAGAATAAACTACGATTTTTACTTTGAAAGAATAGGTCCGTTAATTACTTGAGCCATCGCAATGCTCAACTACGCAACAACATTGATTATATAATGCCCAAAATCCTAGATTTTGGTACTGATATTTATAACTTTAAAACCAATAATTTTCAGAAAAGAGAAAATATTAATCCTGTTTTATTTCTTTACTATTACTGACTTATTTTGTGTTTTATTAATAAACATCTTGTTTTTAAATTGTAAATGAGACGTGCATAGAGAAAATAAAGTGATTGGGATTTCAGAATAATTAGATGATTTTTAGGAAATATATAACTATTTATAATAAATCTATCAATAAAGTAGTATATGTATTACAATTAAGCAAGCTGTTATCAGAATTGGTTCGATTAGCGAATGTTTTCCTGCGAGATTTTATGAGAAACTCTCTATAGCTGTCGAGTTAGATTAGATTAGTTGAATGTGTCCATTCATTTGATTGCAAATGTGCTGTATTAGAGAAAGAAATGGCTGTCTAGCTGGCCACAAAATTGCCGGAGGAGGTCAAACCATTTCAAGTTAAACTGTAAATACAAGGGGCTGTGAAATAAAAATCAATACAAATATAGGTTGCAGGATATTTTTCATAAACTGAACGGAACTCAGTGGCGCAAAAGCCCATAAGGTCCAAGGCCTTATGCGCCTATCTCACTTTACGTGACCTTAGGCGCTGAGGTGTATGTGCAGATGTTTCGGTCAAGTGGTCAGTCGGACTCGAAACCCCTAGTATTCAGTTCCTAAGCAAGCTTGGTACTCCTTTATCGACCCACTGAAGGGATGAAAGGCTGAGTCAACCTTGTAGCCTCGGAACCCTTTGAACCCCGGATCTGTGGCATGGAAGCGCAATACACTACCACTCAGCCAATGGGCTTCATTCATAAACTATCGTATTGTAAAAGTGCCAAGGAGAATAAGTAAAAGGGTTTTATGGAATTAGATGACATCACAAATAGTAATTCCTAGTTTAGTAGCGATTGCCAACTAAGCTAGTAGCCTACTCTTGTCCTGGAGATCTTTAAAAACGTTTTTACTAGTTACTGGGGATCAATTAAAAGCTGAAAACATATTTGAAAATAATTCTACAAGTCAATAGAATTATAGATCAAATCAATTCTGAGCAACTGCAAAGACATTTTTTGATTTGCGTCAATCGGTTCCATGGCAACCGATACAATGAGCGTCTAGAGCTCAAGCCCTGAGACAAACAAGGAGAGCCCTCATTCCTCTGCCTATAGCCCTTGCAATCGCTTTTGACCCAGTTACACATCAGATCGTTGATAGTGCTGATCACGTTTTAACATCTCCCTAGTGCCGTCGTTGCCTTCTTGAAGCTATGTTCTTTTTTGAATCAACTATCCACGCCAACATCAATGAATGGCGTTAGTGCTCCAATTCAAATCATTTTTAATACAGTTGTAGAATTGTCTTTCACAGAAATGGCGGCATATTCTCATACTATGCACAAACTCGAACGCAAATAATTGATATTTTAACAGAAGCTGTTGACCTTGGCATAAGTGTTTATTTTAACCACCAGACTGTCGGTAACCACGCAAGTCGTGCCTGCATTAGACAAGTGGGACAAGAAGGAATCCCTATTCGGGCCAGTCATTAAGCCCTTGTTTCCTGTACCTAATTATTTGCGATTTGTGGAAGAAAAGATCGTTGCTATATATTTAGAATTACTTGAAATCAAATTCGAATGAAAAATATGCCCTAAAATTGGAGTTCCTTCTCTTTTACACCCCAACTGTACACTTAGTCTTGATGCTTTGAAGTTTCAGTTTATTCTTTGCCAGCCGAAATTCAATTATTTGCAGCTGAAATCGAAAAGTGATTCTGTATAAAAGTTTACTACAATCAACCATCTCCATCTTAATATATTTTTTATTATTGTTTTAAAGTACTTAAGTCAGAAATTCTTTTAGTTTTAACAGTGATGTGTGACTGGAAGGGAAAAGAAAGGTATCGATTTAAGTATAAATGGGGGTAGTTTATTAAAATATGCTGTCTCATAGTTTGCTAATCAGGTTAGAATATGATAAAAGTATTGGAACACTTTGAAGAAAGTTATTTTATAATTTCATACTAGTTCTTATATCATTAGACAAACACAATCTTTCTAGTTTCCCATTCTGCTAATATAAGATGCAACATCTTAGATGGAGATAGTTGAAGGCCACCAGATAAGAATTCGTTTATTTAAACACTCTAATGTTATATATATACTTACTCTCGAATACTAATTTATATTTTAATAAAGTAGAGTCCCGAAAACTCAACCTAATGTGGACCGAAAGGTGACCAAGTTTGTGAAAATGCTGAGTTACCGATAATGGGATTAAAAAAATAAGTGCATGTGTTTCCTCAGAAAATATCGTACTGCACTTGTATGTATTGTTGGTTTGAGAATACACACAACAGAAAACAAACTGTCCAAATACCTTTAAAAAGGGAAAAGTATGTACTTTATAAAGGCATAGAGCACACATTTACTACATGAAAATGAAAATTGATGAATACATAGAATGCAGTAATTTACGTGATCAGATACACCTCAGAGAAACATTTTATGAAGGCAGAAAACGGTCGGTCTGTAATGAAAATTCAATAGCAGACTTTGCAAAAACTGACCACTTTTTTTAAAGAAAGGAATAATGTCCTGGTGTCTTCCGTGTGCGATTTGCTACTTCATCACGAAGACGATGAAGAAACAGTAAGTCCCTTACTGACGCATCTCGATCAAAATACTGAAGGGCAGGTTCGACAGCCATTAGTTCCTCCCTATATCCTATCTTAGGAGTTTGTACGATGTTCTCTCAAATAAACGTTTTCTTCATTTCTCAACATTTTTTCATTAACTGTGATATCAGCAATATGGTCTTGAACGGATCTACGCGTGGGATTTTTTCGATCTGCTAGGGTGTAGCCGAGTTATCCGGACTACGAGGCTGTCGAGTGTCGAATTTTCGGGACTCTACTGTGTTAGTAACTGGAAAAATGCAATTATTTTCCCAATTAAAAAGCCAGGCAAAAACAATCATCATCCTACAAGTTATAGACCTATATGCCTTCTATCTTTCCTCAGTAAAATTACTGAGCATATCATTCTTAACAGAATTAACACCTTCATTTCAGATATAAACTTTATTAACCCAAATCAATATGGTTTCACAAAGTGCCTCTCTACTTCCCACCCACTCCTACGACTGACCGAGAAAATTACTTCTGGATTCCAGAGGGGCAGGTCCACTGGAGCTGTTTTTCTGGATATTCAGAAGGCATTTGATTGGGTCTGGATCGGTGGACTAATTTACAAACTCATAATTAACAATTTCCCTCCCGCTCTAATACACGTAATCAACTCGTACCTTACTAACAGATCTTATCAAGTTCGTGTTAAGGATACTCTCTCCAATGACTATAACATCAACATCGGGGCCCCGCAAGGAAGTTTACTTGAGCCCCAACTATTTTTAATATTTATATTAATGATATACCCACACATCCACAGACAAGTCTCAATATTTACGCGGATGATACTGCCATTGCTACAACACACAAAAATCACAAATACATCACCAAATACTTAAATAATCACTTAATGCTACTTGAAATATACTTCAACACATGGAAAATAAAACTAAATGTTGAAAAAACTGTTGCAGTACTATTCACAAGGAAAAGAAAAACTGCAATACCACCAACACTATATTCCATACCACTCCAATGGTCTCAAAACACAATTTACTTAGGACTCTTGCTTGATAATAAACTCACATGGAAACAACACATATTACATGCGCGAAATAAATTCCGGAATGCTCTAAGATTAATTTACCCTCTAATTTGCCGGAATTCTATAATGACTATGGAAAATAAGGTACTTCTTTACACTGCCATCCTGCGGCCCATTTTGAGTTACGGTAGTCCTGTGTGGGAATATGCTGCTAACAGCAATTTAAAAACGCTAGAAATTTGTCAAAATAAAACCATTCGCATGATTGTTCATGCGAATATGTATATGAAAAATTCCAATATTTACAAAGCACTGAAACTCCCGACTTTTAAAAGTTTCAGTAAAAAACTTGCCACAAAATATTTTTGTTTCCGTACCTCTAACTAATAATTACCACATTCTTAATCTTGAAAGTTACACTCCCCATGACAATACCAAAAGACCAAGGAGAATTCTCCTTGACTCCTATAATCCACCCTAACATTAAATAACCTCATTTGCCTGTTGGCAAATGACCTGCTAAATTTTTTATTCTTATTTTTCTAATGTTTATTTTAATTTTAATTACCTAATTTTAATATACCACTCATCCACACAGGCTACTTTCCCAATCAATTATTCTTACATTAACATCAGGGCAGCCAATCAAATGCCAGTTCACTTCTCACCATCGTCAAATCACAAGGAACCTACTCAGCTACTTCAGGATAAACTTTTTCGAACTTCGACTTTCAATAAGCCACACCTCTTTCCTACGTCTCAACGAAAGCCAGGCTGTTCCACCTCATCAAGGACTTTAACTCTCCCAGGCGCCATTAACTTCTATAATATGAGATGGAGGCTCGCTCCGCGAGCCATATGCCCAGCGACAGTAATGGAGTCTTAAAGTCCTGCATAATGTAATATGAACGAACAGTGACTGTACAGAGCTCTACCACAGTATGTAAAATAGCATCGGTTCTTTTCTCTAAATAATCTGTAACCCGGGAGAAGACGTGCACTCAATACTAACATTAGTGGCCGTGAGGGAGGAAGAAGTCACCCCAAACATTTTTTTTATAATTATTTTTATTGTACATGAGACAAACCGCAATTCCAGAGAATAATTTAACTAAGAGAAGGTTTACTTACCTACTTTTAAGGACTTTTCAATTTTTCTTTGCTAAATTAAGAAAAAAATCCAATCAAACAGAACTAACATGTTTCAAACAATCGTGACTTTGATAAAGGACACAAATCACAAACACTTTTCGCTAACATTACTGGAATGTTATTTGCAGGCAGAATACTCATATTTTGTTCAGGTTATTGTGACTTTATTGTCCTTTGATGATTGACAATAGCATGTTGTGAACTTTTTCTCACTCGTGTCTTTTTAACATGGTGCAGTGTGTCTTGTGGTGCACTTGTGGCCTATATCTTTCTTGATGGAGTTTTTGAGGTAGTATTTGAAAATTTTCCTTTCAGCTCAAGCGTTTCATGTTTATAGCACTTTCTTTCGATATCATGATTAGTATCCATTATTTCATCAGGTTCTTCACTTGCTTGATCAGTTTTAACTTCATCCAATAAAAATCTTATATACCCATTTCTTATTTTAAATTCTGTTCATTTACATTTATAAACCATTAAAGAGTCGTACAACCCAGCAGTAAAAACCACTATGTTGCTCACAGGGGGGAATGTGGTCTATTCATAGAAAATACATTGGAACAAAAGTGGTCGCGAGGGTAACTCAGGCACCCCAATTACCTTAAGATAGTAAAAACGTTTGCCATTTCCAAAAAAGAGGGAGTTATGTGACAAATACCTTTTTGTTCCCATGAAGACTGTCATACAGGATGATACTGAGAAGAGGTCATTGATAACACAAATAAACAGTTTTTCCAGAATTAAAGATTTTCTATGACTGGGGGTGACTCTATGCCCCACAGGACTGCTCCCGGGTTAACATGATATTTGTTTCAAGAGTATTGAAAAGAGCTCGAAATATTTGAATACCTCACACTGAAGTTATATAGTTTTGAAAGTAGAATAAATCTTGGATGTAGAATGTCTCACTAGAAATATCATCCTGGGATTTGTCCTTGTGCAAGGACGAGGATCCCATGGCCTTAAAGGCATATGTTGGATCTTGGGCTGTTGAATGCGGCCTTGTACATAAAATCCGACTTGAACGATGAGGCCTTCCAAAATAAAAAGTTTCTCATTCTTTTTCTTATCACGGACAGGAAAAATATTTCTGGTTTATTTATTTAAAGTGACAATTATAAATGTATTCACATTTTATTTTAACATTATGATTACTTTTTATCTGGGGAAAAATTGGGGCATTTTAGGTTATTTGAACAAATATTAAAATGAGAGATGTGAGAAACGGATAATTCCTGTTAAACTTTCTTGAATAGCCTTTAATAGTAATTTTATTGTTCACATTTTATCACACTTATTAACATCAAGACATTTAAAATATTAATTCATTGGATTCTCTCTCATCTGGAAATATAAATAATAATTTATTTTATTTTCCTCTGTACACATAAAATATCAATTCATTTTACTCCATTTATATTTTTCTCGTAACACTTAAGATTAAAAACTCGCAGTAAATAAGAGTTAAAAATATTTAATAGTCTGTATTAATTCAGAAATGTGTCTATAAATAGAAAAATGCTTTCATCATCACTTTCATATCAGTAGATGGTAAAACAAGCTAAGCGTAATAGTAGGCTCTTTTTGTTTGGATTCCACAGAGTTAGCATGCTTTTTTATTTACAGAAACTTTTCCAGTTCTTTTTATAACCATCAGCTACAGACAAGATAAATAAATAATATTAACCATCTAATAGCATTTAACAATGTGTTTTTTAGTTTTGCTTAGTCTCTATTTCTTATTTGTTAATAATTTAAACAGAGAAAGTTGCACAACGCTCCATTAAATGTTTAGATTTTTCTCTTTCTCTCAGGTCATTCTTTAAATTCTATATTAGACTTTTTCGGGAGAAGGGGAAAATATACTGTTAAACACACACAAGAATCAGCAATTAGATTTCTAAGAAAAAAGAAAAATCTAGTTTATATACCCATTTCTTTTTTACCCTGCTGATTCACTCTAAAAACGTGTATTTGCAGATAGTTCCGCAAAAAAAGACGATGAAATACATCAATTAAACACCCAGTTTAGTTTTTGAGGGCTATAAATTTTTGTACGAATTTGTGACTGGAAAAGGATTACTTAAACATCCATCGAAACGTAGAATTCTCCTTAAGATTCCAACGAGTTCTAAATATTTGTTTAGCTGCGCACGAAGGATTGAATAAAGAATTGCACAACTAAAAGAACACAAAATTCTACACTTCAAAATATGTTGGAAAGCAATTCATGTATTCAAAATGTCAATACCGGACGAAAGTGTTTGTGGATGTGGCAGAACCATATAGTTCAAACAGATTTTAATTAGTGGTCTTAGATAGTAGTTCTATAAGAAATTTGTGGTCGAATCCATTGCCGAACTTGTGGTATTCTTGTTAAGAATCTGAAATTCCATACACATGCTTCTTTATAGCTTCGAAGCAAAACGGAAATACAATAATCTGAAACGGAGAATAATACACTATTTAAGAATATAGATAGCAAAAATTATTTGCCCGAAAGCCATAAAGAATGAACTGTTTT
Source organism: Trichonephila clavipes (assembly GCA_019973935.1). Taxonomy (NCBI): domain Eukaryota; kingdom Metazoa; phylum Arthropoda; class Arachnida; order Araneae; family Nephilidae; genus Trichonephila; species Trichonephila clavipes. The sequence continues at coordinate 1,503,413 of BMAU01019665.1, forward strand.
CAATTGTATGCTCGTAAAAACGAACATATACTACATTATCAGTTAATTGTTAAAAAAAAGTATTCATTTTGAATCATAAAGGTTTAAATATTCTAACATTTCTTTGTCATAAAAATGTAATCAGTATTAATTAGCTTTTCTGTGTCTGAAATTGTAACATATATTCAATTAAAGCATTTCGCAACTCATTGGCTGTTTGATTGTGTGATTGGTAATCCTTCTGAAAAATCTTTTTAATTTGATCAACCTTTTTTAAAATGGTAAAAAAGAAACTTTTCAAAAATACAATATCTATGTTATTATAAGTAGTTTACTCACATGTATCGCCATCCCTACACACACACATACAAAATCGCCGAAAAAAAGTAAAGCTTGCCTTTTAATAAGTATACCAATTTTTATCACAAAAAATGATGCTTGTAATTAGTATAACATAGATTATCAGGGGAAAACAATGTTTATGAACATGTAGGCATTATTATGTAATAAAATAAAACCTAAAGTTTTTTATTGGGTAATAGGTAAACGCTTCATTTGTACATTTCCCGATCAAATTCGTTATTTAGAGCAGAGATTACCCTCCATGCTCGAGGATTAAATTAATAAATTTACATTGATCTGCGGGCCACATCAATGAATTCAGTGATCCGCGGGCCACACGACTGTCAAGAAAATATTGTAGTCAGTAAATTTATGTATAAAAAAAAGGGAGACTTGTTTTACAAGACTGATGTTTAAAGATTTGTGTATAGATATACAGTCGGGTCACTATATAACGAAGTCCCTAAATCCCTGAAAAAAGTTCGTTACATGGAAAATTCGTTATTTTAAGGTTCATCTTTTAATGATCGTGGCTGGCTTTGTCACGAGTTCGAGCCCAGTACCACTAAAGACCCGCCGTGTAGGGCAGCGATGCACGCTAAATCTGTCGAGAGCTGAAACGTCCTCCCGCTGGTGTGGTTTGATAGTTAGGAGAGGGGGGTGCCAGCTCAGGTGTCGTCCAGGTCACTTGACCATGGTTCAAAATTAGGTGGTCCGTCGCCAAAAGCCCTCGTGTAGCTGAACAGTGCGACATTAATATTCACTCACTTAAACATAATATATGTTTATTTTGCATATCTTACGCATAAAAAAAGCAAGAAAAACAAGACAAATAAATGTCGAATGTGTCACTGTATTTTCAATATTAAGAAAATAATTTTATATTAAAATTAAGGACATTTTCTAATTTAAAGCATACAAGTAGTATTAAACATATATTATTTTATAACTAGAACACAGGACAACTCCCCTGAGTGTGAAAGGGGATATCGAAGATGTTTCTAGCGAAGTGGACAATGAGGGTTAATGGTTGCACTTCTTGGATGAAACGTCCAGAACTCTATTGCTCGTAAATTTCGATCGTATTTTTTGTGTTAAAAGTACGTGTTATACGCAGGATTTTCTGGAACAACAGACCTTAAAGTTCAAAAGGTATATCGTTTCTTTCATAAAACAGCATTTCGATATGTGTTTTTTTTTCTATGGTTTTAAACCTCACGCTTTTATATCCGGCGTATAACGCGCATCCGTAAATTTCGACCTCATTCTTTGGGTTAAAAGTGCGCGTTATACGCCGGACTTTACGGTATATATTGGTTTCAAAAAAGTTAAATGGAAGTCGAATTAAAATTCTTTGTAAACCTGTTAAAGATAAGAGTCCACCTTAGATTTTTTTTATATTTAAAATTACTTAAGATACAGAGAGAAATTTTTGAAAAATTCGTCATTTTCAGAAAATTTTATTCAAATGGATATTAAACACATCAGGGGAATGATTTAGATATCAATGATAATAGACAAAATGGCGTTTTTTATGACAAAAAGCAGACAAGTTATAATTTTTTTAAAATTGCATCAAATTCAAATGCCTTCAGCGGGTCATTAGTGGCCCGCGGGCTATGGGTTAAAGACCCCTTATTTAGAGCGTAAGATACAAACTCATGCATTACAAAAGCTTCATAAATTAGAAAGAAATTAGTTTTTATCAAAATCGGGAACGAAAGAATTTTTTCTTATAATTATCAATCTAATATATATTATAAATGTGAAAGTTTGTGAAAATCTTTGTGGGTCTTTCACGCAAAAACAACTTAATGGATTTTAATGAAACTTTACAGTAATACAGCTTATACATCAGAATAACACATAGGCTATAATTTATACCATAGGCTATAATTTATAAAAATTTGTAAAAAGTGTCCAAAATATAACGCTATTTGTCAAGTAAGAAGGAAAAAATTCTGCCATCTGCAAGCAAAAAAGCTGCAAAAAAGCCCACGTCAGCATATATCTATCTTTTGTTTGTGAAAAACTCTTTTTGTTTTGGCTACGCAAGGGGGAATCGCTTCTAATTAATTCCTGTGATCAGAATAATGCCTATTTTTTTTTATTTCAGAATCAAACTAAGTTTTGAAGGGAGAGGTTGTTATAAATCTCTATTTTAATGTTTTTTTTTATGATTTTATTATGCACATTTGGTAGTAAGAAGTTGATCTATTTTCAAAATAACTACTTTTATCGCTTCTGGTACTTAAAGTAAATAAACTTTCTCTTTCACACTACATCATTTGGACAAACTTTCATAATTTTTTTTTGTGGTTAGTAGTTAATTATAACGCTGTAATTTTAATTGAATATGCAGATATTGCATTTTTAAGTATAAAACTAATTATAACTACTGCACTGTATTTTTTGCAGTGAGTGAGTGAGTGAATATTAACGTCGCACTGTTCAGCTACACGAGGGCTTTTGGAGACGGACCATGTAATTTTGAACAATGGTCAAGTGACGGGAACGACACTTGAGCTGGCACCCCCTTCTCCTAATTACCACACCACACCAACTTAGCAGGAATATTCTGCCAATACTTAGCTTTAATATTCTTTGAAATCCACTCTTCCAAGATATATGGCAGCACGGGTTCTATGATGAGTATTTTAGTGGGGAAGGCGAAAAGTTTTGTAGCAGATATTGCGTTTTCAGCGGATTGCAAAGATTATTATTTTTGTCGCAAAAAAATAGTTAATGTCAAAATTTAAGTGTCTTAAGATTTTGTCTGTTAATGAAGACCTTGGAAAATGATTTGACTACTTATTTTAAGTGAACGGTGTACATAATTAATTTTACAGTGGAATATCTTTAATTAATTTATTAGCTCTAGCGGATTAAATTTTCCAAAGTGGAGTATTTTGTTTATGTATATCCCTTAATTTGTACATGTAGTGATCCAAAAAAAACTGTATGAAAAAAACTACAGTAAATTATAATGCGGTTGGATAAAGTATTAAAGTGCATTTCGCCCCTACACGGCGGGTCTTACAAAGCTCTAATAAAGCTCGAGCTAGGAAAAGTAGCTAGCCATTTGCCAACTTTACTCTATCGTTAACATTTCGCCATTATAATTTAAGAAACAGCGTTGCTTGCGAATATTACAATTTTAAAATAAAATAAATACAACAGAAAGTAATATTAATGTATTACACTTTCAGATATAAATTATTTACACTACTTTAAGCGTTCATTACGCAAAACTTTTAAGAATGTGTTACTTTTGCTGAGCAGAGATCAGCTTAGGGAGGTATTTTGAAAAATCGACCCTCAAGAGTGTTACGAGGAATTATAAATTTAAAAAATCCTTTTTATCGGCTATTAGATCTACATAGTTAAAATTTAACAAAGGTGTTTTTTTTTCTTTCTTTTTTTGTTTAGCTGAGATAAGCAAAAAGATTTTTTTTGTTTAATTTTCAATTCACATAAAATTAACTCATTAAAAACTTCTTTTTTTCTTCAATCTGTGTTGTTTAATTTTTCAGTTCACCCGTGCGAAGAACGGGTATACCAGCTAGTTCTTAATAAAGCTACTGCTTTATTCGAGTGATTGAAGAGTGGATTTTATAACTGGTAAATTATTGGTGCAACTCTCGATTATGACAAAGTTGTTCAATGAAATAAGGAGAAGCTGCAAATTACTGTAAAATCCGACGTATAACGCGCACTTCTAACCCCAAAAATAAAATCGAATTTTACGGGTGTGCATTATACACCGAGTATAAAAATTTAAGCTTTAGAAAAAACAAGTAATAAAAATTTTTTTAGCGTTAATTAATTAAAATTTTTTTACTTCGTTAGAAAAACGTACTGGTGCCATCTGTTGCAGCTAGTTGTAACTACGACAAAAGTATCGCAGAATAAATTTAAAATTAAAGTTTTATTAATGAATTAATATTTGAAAAAACTGTATTAACATCAATTGTCCTCCACTACAAGTTTTAAAAAAATTATTTAAACTTGAATGGAGGAACAGGAAGTGTATTTTATTAACGATTGAAAATTTGAACAATATATATATATATATATATATAAAGAGAGAGAGAGAGAGAGTGAACTAATAGTAGGAATTGAAAAAAAGTTAGCCATTGTCTATGAATAATTAATTATTCCCGAAGTGTAGGGTTCAGAAATGTAAAAATATGACCTTTGTTTTTCATATCTCCGGTTACGAATTTTGTATTTTATGACTAAATTTAGAGTAATCTATGTATTGGCTTCCGTAACTCTATTCCAAAGAACTGTTTTAAGTGTTGAAATAATATTTTTAAAAAATTAAATACTTTCTTCAAAACTGATACATTGCCAAGGAAATTATTTATTGATTACAAATTCTAAACATAATTCAAAATTCTTTTTTAAAAATATGAAGAAAAAATTTCCTTTTGCTAAGAATAGTAAATCAAGCCTTAAAAATTAAATGGCGATCAGACTCGCAACTTAATATTACCTCTCTTCTCTTTGAACCTATTTATCTAAAAATATATAACAAATCAAGGTCTATTCACCTTGTCTAGTCTGTATTGAAAATTCATTTAATTATATTCTTTTTCATTGGGTTATTTTTCAAAAAATATTTCGCGTCAAAAGGTTTAGAACTTCATTATAATTGGCCAGAAAAATGTAACAAATGGAGTAAAAAAATAATAATAATGTTTAGAATCATGAATAAAAAAGGAAAATTCGTCGGGAGTTACATATCAAACCGGTTTTGTCAAGGCGAATAACTGTTTCCTTTTAACTATCGCTCTCTTGCTGTATTTGTCTTCCGACCTTGCGTTACACAACACAATCCATGTCGACACGATCACTTCAACGCGAAAACCATATTCATATTTAGTCTAGTTTGTGTGAGTTTCAAGGCATCAACTCCACCTCATTTATTTTTGTCTAATATGTTGCCATTTTTCAAAGAAAAAATTTTATAAATTTTAAATATATCGAACATGAACATTCGAACAATTTAGAATGAATTTTATAATCAGGGACAAAAAATTATAAATATTGTAAATTATTTTAAAAAAACACATCAGCTATTACTTTAAGTAAATTTCTTCAATCAGAATTTTTATATTATAATGAACATTTATGATCAGAGAATTTTTATATTAAAGAATCTGATTGCATTCTAGGAGATATTTTTTTGAGTTATCTCTAGTCCTTTTCAATGACTTTAGAATAATAAAGTAAGTAATATTTAAAAAAATAGTATTTAAATAAATACAAATAATAATTTGAAGCAAATTTATGCATTCTATTTCCTTCAATGAAGGTCAAATGAAACAAGACGATTTTAAAAAGATGGCAAATACTTATATTTTTAAGAAGTATAATTAACATATTGTTCTTTTAAAAAATCAAAATCATAAGCAAATTTTTATACCAAACATGAGTTTCTTTTTAAATCATAAAACAACACATTTTTAACATAAATTTTTTAAAATTCTCTTATTTATTTGAATCTAAGCTGCATTTTTTCCCCAAAGTTAAGGTTACTGAAAATCTAGTGCCGTTTAAAATTGGAGGCGGAAAAATTCGTCGGGCGGAAGAAATAAAACATGATACTGACGATTTGAGCAATCACAGGTTCATGAATGTATTTGAAAGTTTTTACTAGTGGTAAAGAAAATTAATTATTCACAGTTATTAGTTCTCATTTTAATTTTTTTTAAATTTTGTATACATCATATATTGATAAACCATTTTACACTTTTTATATTTTTTCACAAAAGCGTGTTGAGAATTTGGAGTGTGGCTTAGATTCGAATAAATACAGTAATTCATTAGCGAAATATTTACGATGCATATTTATACATACTGCTTTTTTTTTCAGTTCCTACTATTAGCTCACTCTATCCTTATATATATATATATACAGTTGAACCTCTATATAACGAACCTTTATATTACGAATTTTTCTATATAGTGAACTTTTTCCTGGAACATTTTACGATTTTCTTCTCGTGAAATAACCTCTCTATAGCGAAGTGCATTTTCTATAAAACGAACTTTTTTCTTTTTTTATTCAATTTTTGTTCTCCCTTTTATTAAAGTATTTCTGAAAAAATTTCAAGTTATTCTCTCTTTAATACATTTTATGATGGTCATAAATCTTGAACTGGTTTTATCAGATCCTAATTCGTCGAGAGCAATAGAGTTCTGGACGTTTCATCCAAGATGTGCAACCTTTAACCATCAATGCCCAGTTCACTAGAAACATCTTCGATATCCTCTTTCACCCTCAGTGGAGTTGTCCCGAGTCCCTGTGTTCTAATTATAAAATAATGCAAGTGCTATTACTTGTATGCTTTAAAATATAAAATTTCCTTAAAATTCATTAATTTCAGTATAAAATTTTCTTATTATTGAAAATACAGTGAATTCTTCGACATTCTTTTTTTTCCCTTGCAGTTTTTCTTTCTTTTTTGATGGGTCAGATGTATAAAATAAACATATATTAACTTTAAAAAAGGTGTGAATAATTACTGTTTTTTAATACATAGTGTTTGAGAATCAAAAATTTTTTTATGTAGTTTATGAAGTATATTCAAAGATGAACATCTATATAGCGAATTTTCCATATAACGAACTTTTTTCCGGGATTTAGTGACTTCGTTATATAGAGGTCCGTCTGTATTTATATATATATATATATATATATATATATATATAGGGTGGTCCTAAACTATATGTCAAAAATGAAAAGGTAGGTAGTACACATCAAGACGAACAATAGTCAATAGGAAACCAAGGGTATCGGACCGACCTGAGGCTGAATATGTGTGCGGTAATGAAACTTTAAAGCGGTAGCATGTGTGAAGCAGTATCAATCACAATAGAAACTGATAACACAAAGACAAACGAAAACAAAACTTTATTAGCACTTTACAACAAATGCTCAAAAGTGCGGCCACCAACAGTAACACAACATTTACAGCGGCGGCGCATGGATCGGCTTAAATCAGAAATAACATCTGGCATGTCGATCACATGTCCAGCAGCAACGGATAGACGGGCAACAAGGTCTTCTGCAGATGTAACGGGACTCTCGTACACCAAGCTTTTAATGTGGCCCCCCGAAAAAAAATCTAAACAACTTAAGTCAGGAGAACGTGGTGGCCAGGGAACTGGCCCACCTCGTCCAATCCAATGCTGGCCGTAGACAGTATCCAGGTGATTCTTGACATTTCTGGAGAAATGACCTGGAGCTCCATCGTGCTGAAACCATATTCGGCTGCGCACAGATGGAGGAACATCGACCAGAAGAGTTCAGGTAAGACTTCTTGTAAGAAGATGTTGTAGGTGCGGCCAATCAAACGACTATGTAGAATGTACGGACCTACTAAGTTATTGTGCACAATGCCTGCCCATACATTAATTGAAAACCTTTCTTGGTAGTCGTGTGTTATTGTACCATGTGGGTTAACATGTTCCCACAGGTGAGAATTATGCATGTTAAACATACCCGACCGCGTAAAGGTAGCTTCATCAGTAAATAATACATCTGCAGGGAAGGTTTGATTTCCTGCAGTCTGCTGTAAGTACCAAGTAGCAAAGTTAAGACGACGTGGATAATCATCAGGGGTTATTGTTTGCACTCTCTGTAAATGATACGGATGCATTCTGTCTTCATGTAAAGTCCTTAAAACACTTTGATGGCTCTCACCCAACGCACGACCGACAGCTCTCGAAGATGTCGAAGGATTATTATCAACTGTGTTCAGTATTCTTTGTTCCAATGAAGGAGTTCTGCGATATCTTCCAATGCCAGTTCCACGCCTTGAAGCATAAAACGTTCCACTCGTGCGTCACTCCCTGTGAATGCGTTCGAATGTTCAACGATCCGGGTGTTTTCTACCTGGGAATCTCTCCCCGTACATTCTTTCAGCAGCTGCGCCATTTCCTTGTGCAGCTCCATACATTAAATGCATATCTGCTAGCTCCGCATTGGTAAAACGATCCATGCTGCTCGAGATCCGTGCGGTAAATGATGAATCCACCTAATGAAGCACTTTTATACACCGCAGTAATCAGCGTCCCCTACCGGCTGAATTTTTAGATGGGGTGCCATCTACCGCGTTAGCGCCATCTACAACATACAACTACATGAGTTTGGACGGGTGAGTTTCTAAACATGGATAAGACAGGCACTTTTATCGATTCATTGCTTTGTGATTTTAATCGAAAGTGAGGGATTATTCCTATGGAAATCGATTGATTTAATTATTTTTTCTTCATTTCTCCAAGAGTTTCAAATTTGAACCTCTTGTATACTGACTTTTTTTAGACAAATGATTGTAATTTTGGTATCAAAATTTAAGTTAGAAACTAAGCTTACGGAAACGTTCATCGGAGTTTCAAAAATAGTAACAAAAATTACTTTATATTGTTTCAAAGTCTAAAGCGCCCTCTGTCGGCATTTTTTGAGCTTTGTCTTTCAAATTAATTTTAAAAGAAAATACTAATATGAAGAATTATTTTAGCGAAAACCGCAATCGAATTTACCTTTTTTTCTGTTTTTTTTATCATCATTTGAATTTTGAGAGACCCTTAACTTTAATGGTCCCTAGTTCTTTCGGAAGACGTTTGGCACCCTTGGTTTCCTATTGACTATTGTTCGTCTTGATGTGTACTACCTACCTTTTCATTTTTGACTTATAGTTTAGGACCACCCTGTATATCTTGTGTTCACATTTTCAATCATAATGAAATACTCTATTCATCCATTCAAAGTAGTAATTGACTTGAAAAAAATTTTTTTAATTTTTTTGTTTATACGTTGAAGGAATATTAGCAGCGCTTTTAAGCAACTTCATAGCTCTGAGCCTCAAGTAACGAGGATACCTCAGATAAAATCTCGCTAACCCAACTTCCACACCCCGCCTTATGAGAATTTTGAAATAAGAGTTCAATCTAACATAAAACAGCCTTATTTATTTTTTGAAAATTATAGCAAAAAATTTACACTATATATACATGCAAGATATTTAAATGCAGCTCCCATTGTATAAGTATTAAATTCCAACATAAAATTATATATCTGCTTCGGAAAACTAGTTTTAAACAAAATTCTTTTTTATCATAATGCATTACTTTGCAAAATTCTGAGTAAGGGTTAAGGTAATGCAATGAATATAAAGATTATATACATATAGGAAAAGAAAGATATGCTTCTCCATTTTAATCTCTTAATTTGATACAATTAATCTTCGCTACATTTCTTTGAAATAAAACTTAATTCGACATAGTAATATATTAATCTATTATCAAAGTAGGTCGGTTTTCTTCAAAAAGACACAGTTAAAATATCTTAATGATTCATAATCATCTTTGCAAAAAGATTCTTTGAAGTTGCGATAAAACAGATAACAGAGAGATAATATCTCACCTTTAATAAGTATGTCTGAAAATAGGAAAAATATTTATTTTGTATCTCCCAGATTATTTTTAAATCACTTTTATGTATATATGAAGACTTCTATTATAAGATTTTAGAATACTGTGTGTGAAATTTTGACATTTAAATATTGAAATATGACCTTATTTAATTTATTCACCTCGAATTTTCAGGCACTGTTTCATTGATTTTTAAGACACTGTTATATTTTAAAGCATCTAATGCAATGGTTCCCCTATTCTCGGGTCGCAGACAGGTACCGGGGTTAAAACATTACATTATTTAGCAACATTAAATTATTTCTTTTTATTTACTGTGATTTATTTCGCTCAAGTTAGAGCGATTTTCCATGGGAATTAGTTTAAATTCCATGTTAAATCGTAACTGCATTTTATTCTGAACGCATATTTAAATACAATTAAATTAAAATTATTAAATGAAAACATTAAAAATATAAACAATCAACGTCCCACCCTCATTGGGGCTCGGTAAAATTGTCAAACGTTGATCGGTTTGTGGCGAGAAAAAGGTTGGGTAGCACTAATCCAAAGAAAAAAAAAACAAGCTTTCAGAATGTTTCTATTCTCTCTCTCTCTTTGACTGATCAAATGGACATGCAAATAAAAGATTGTTGATACTTTCGTCAAATCGCAACCTATTGGCGACATTACATGAAACGAAAAGTACATGGTTGCCATTGTACATGCGTTCGACACATAGGAAATAGTTTATGCCAACTAGGCGAGTTATTAATAGAGTTGGCGATTGGTGCGATAATACATAAGTACCAGATCGTTAATTAACTTCACATTTAGAAGCACACATTTAATTAGTGATGGATTTTATCAATTCTGAACAAAGGTCAAGTGACGAAAACGAAATCAGTCAACATGCCACTGTCCTAACTGCCATACCACGCTAACACAAGTGAGTGAGAGGGATATTAACGTCACACGATAACGCAAAAGGAAGGTTATTGGTGTTGGATTCCGTAATTATGAACCACGGTCAAGTGACGAATATGACACCTGAGCTAGTACCCCCTCTCGAAATTATCACACTAACGGGACTATCAGCCTCGACAGATATAACGTGCATCAGCCGCTCTACATGGCATAAGGGCTCGAACTCATGACAAGCCGACCACGAATTCGTGACCATGACCGTAGGCTACTTCGGCCACCCACGCTAATGAGAATCTCGGCTGATTTAACGTGCAAAGCGTATCTTAAATGGCATCAGAACTTCGTTGCAGTAATGCATGCCATGTGACCTCGCGTCCAAGAAATGATAGAAATGGTGAAATTTTTAAGCGACGGTGAATAATCAAAATATGTATAGTATTCAATCTGTTGGAATTTTTCATTTCGAGATATTAGTGGGGGAACGAACCGAACAATCGGCATAGATTGCAAACTAATTTGATTCTTTAATGAAAAGTATTATGAATGGCAATTTAAACCCACAATACCCATCAACAAAAGTTTTTGTTATAAATAAACTTTTATTATATTGATCATTAAGAAACATGGTGCATTAAGATGTATTTGAGAGAATTAATATAAGTTAAACTTGAATGTTACCTTTAACACAAAATAATTGTTTAAAATACTAATTTCAATTAAATTTTAAGTGAATTATCATGAAATACATTTGCATTTTCAACGGAAAGAGTGATATTAACGTCGCATTATACAGCTGCATGAGTACTAATGGCGAAGGACCTCGTAATTTTGAATCATTGTCAAGTGACAAGGACGACATCCGAGCTGGAACCCCCTAACTTCCACACCACAGCAATTGGAGAACAATAGAGCCATGACAGATTTAACAGACAATGAACCCCTCTAGATGGCTTAATAGAATGAGAGGTTTGCTGATAAGATAAAAGTATTTGAACATAAATAAACAAAACACAATGGAAAATTTAAATTTTATTACTCATTCTCTTTCTGCATAGGTAAAGGTGAACTGTTATATTTCAAGATATCACCTACATTTGCTTTATTGGACAAAATGTAACAATAAAGTAATGAAAATAGATTCTTCTATTAACACATATTCTTTGGTAATGGTTTTGATTGCACATATTAGGTATCGATGAGTGATACAATAAAACTTTCATAAGAGTATAATACATAAGAAACACTGCAAATCATGAAAAGCTGTATCTAGACTAATTTTTACACATTTAAACCATTAAAAAAATATGCTAGAGAAAAATTGCTAAAAACATCAATCTACAATCTGAAAAATTATTTCGACTCTTCCAGAACTTAAATATTTAACAGAAATAAAAATATTAGGGATGTTTTTTTAAATTATTAAATTTAAAAAAATCCATTCAACTTCTGAAGACATTGTATTATAAAAGCAAGCAGATTTTAAATTCTTAATTTCTAAATTTATGTATGCTACTTCCATAATAATTAACAATTTAAATACACACACAGATATTTAAAATACAATATTTTCACACTGTTAAACTATCATTTTTGACCTATTCATTTAATGCTATAATTTCCTATAGCACAATTATATATCCCTAAAGCACAATGCAACTAATTTAATCTTACGATCAGAAATATAAAAATTATTTCAAAGTTTTTTATACTTACTATTTTAAGAGTTCAAATTTGTGCTTTATTATTCTTATAGCTTAATTCTATCATTAAATAACTTTATAAAATTATTCTCTAAAAAAAATTGGGCGCATTTTAAGTTGCAATTATTAATGTTTTTTTTTTTAATTTTGATTTTTTTTAAAACCAGTGTATTATATGATGTAATTTACATACATATTATATATCTTTTTCTTCAAATAATAATCGGTAAATTTATATCGTTAAATAACAGTTTTAAAATCAAGAATTCATGTTCATATTTTAAAGCAATTTTGATATGTGTTACAATGATAAATCCATTTTGAGAGAGAAAATGTATAATTTAGAATCACAAGTTGTTTTTATCACAATTAGATATCTATTCAGATTAGGAAAATTTACATAGTTGAGATTTGCCCTTAATTTATACAAAAGATAGTTAACACACAAAAATTATCACACCTCTAATAATCAATACAAAGATTCAATGTGTAAAATATAATTTTACAAGTATACATACAAAAGAGGAATATAAATCACAAATAATTCATCACTACAAGAAATACAAAATCACTTTTTTCACACAATACATTAAGAATTTTTAGAGGAATTAAAGTGAGAGGAAGATTAAAGTGATATGCACAAACCACAGTAAGCGAATGTAATTGAAAAGTGTCCCCTTTCAAAAAATCTAAGTGTTTACAAATATTTATTAAAGCTGTATTCAAAAGATAAAACACACAAGCCTAAACTTTATTACTCTTTACGCCATTTAAAACTACAGTGTCGTAATACTATCTCAAACATCTGATTTCAAATTCTATAAATTTCTAAAATAGATGTTTATTGGAAACAAAATACTTACATTTTTAGTGTAAAAAATACTGTGCGAATATAAGTTGCACCTAAAATTAGAACACTTTGAGCAAAGTTTACTTGAATCACAACAAATTTGACATTAAACTGATACATATTAATACAAAATATTACAATATAATTATTACAGTTACTGAAAAAAAAATGTCAATCCATTAAAAACAAATAATTTGTTTTTATTTTATCATAAAATGAATTAAACAAGGCAGTTTTTATTTAGGAAAAAAAATTAGAAGAATTACAAGATTATTTTTGCACCAATCAATTTTTGATTACTTAAGAAAACCACGGCTGAACATAGAGATTAAATGAATTTATTGTTTTAAATATATTTATCAGCCTTTACCTCTCCCTCAAGATTCTAAAATATTCCTCTGATGTAGACGAGTGTATTTAAGGTTCTGAGTCTGCCAAAATAAATATAGAATGCCATCTAGTAAAAAATAAATATTTGTTTGAGCAATAAATTAAATTCATGGTTTACGAAGCTTTTTCTTATGTCATTTTAAAACAAATATGTTTTTTACTAAAAACAGGTTTTGATGTTAAATATTACAAATGCCGGAAAACCATAATATGGGAAGAATCATGTATTCATAAAGAATGCTCATACAATCACAAACATTGAGTAAATACATTACACAGAGGACACTTGGCAAAAGGCCTAACATAAAACACTATTAATGTTAAAATAAGAGATCTAGAAATTTATCTAACTCCTTAATTCGTTTATAAAAATAAAACAAGATTCACTAATTGAAAAATATTACAATTTGTACATCTAAGAGTATTTTTATTAATACAAAAACTCATTTATATATAATTCATAATGTTAAAATAGTCACTGATAAAACATGATATAATAAATAAAAATATCAATACATTTTCAAATTATATTGTGTTAGAAGAAAATAGTCTACAAAATCTAAAAAACAGATTAAAGGAAAAAAAATATTTGGCACACAAAATTTAAACCCAACTTTTTCTACCATGGTATAAATACAGATTTTGAATTTAATGAAAAATAAGAAAAATCAGGTATGTACTTTCAACATTAATCTCATACATAGTTACATAAAAATTTGTAACTAGTGTTCTATACAAACATTATTACTTTGATGAATCTCTATGGACATAAATAGCATTGTATTTATAAATATAGATATATATGTATATGGAAATAAATTCCTACTTTTTAACTACAGTAAACACACAAGTTAAAGCCTTTGGCACAATTGTAGCCCTTTTAAACAACTTTTTTACATTATTGCTTGGTTTTTCATCAGTGTGGCATTGCACCATTCGAGGAATGTATGGCTTCATTTACGTTAATATTTGTAAATGACTGTTAAAAAGTTTTGACTAAGTTATATTATAATTTAAACATTTTCTACACTCTCAACAATGAAGAGGAGATTGTCCATGCGATTGTGATCTCCTGTTCATAGAATATGAGGTAAAAATAAACATAGCTAGCTTCGAAGAGTAGCTAAAAGCTACATGCGAAAGACATAATGTGGTAATTCTTTTGAGATCAAAAAGTCTGTTCAGTGACAAATGTTTACAACAGTTTCACAATTTCACTCTCGAAAGGCACTAGACTATTTACAGAAGGATTGAAAGGCAAATTAAAATGATTGTATATGTGAATTTGCTTTGAAATAAGCACTTGATTCAATCTTTTCTACGCTAGGCAATTGAATAATTATTCTATAAAATATGCCAACACCATTAAAAATCTTTTTTTATAATTTCTTAAATTAAAGGCAACACACTAATAGACTAGTTAACCCCACAAAATATTTTGAAAGACCATTAATTAAAAAAACTCAGACAAATAAAATGAACTAAAACATTTTAAATGACTATTTAAGATACAGCATGTCACACACAAGAAATATTTTTGCAATTCCAGTATCTTCAATAAAAACATTCATATATCAGAAAATTCAAAACAATTTCAAGCAAATAACACAATATATGTATAAATAATTAAATATCACATAATAAAAAAAACATAGAATAAAATCAAATACATTGAAATTTGATCAAGCAAGTAATTACACAAACATTTCAAATTTAAATGAAATATAATTACATAATTTTTTCTTTTAGGTTTTCTCTTAGTTTTGAGCAACAGAGTATGAATTTGTTTTTAAAAAAGCAATATATCTTAGGAACAATTCTTGCTGTTTATAAGTAACACATAAATATTGACAAGGTAGTAGTATATTTGTTAACTAGAAATAGGTAAAAACATACACAATTCTGTTGAATTTTTTTTTACATTTCATGTCACTCCTGTTTAAATTTGGAATGTTAATTTAAAAAGGAGAAAACACTCACAATTTTAATTAATAAAAGGAAGATTACAGGATCATTCAAAATATTCCTAAATTCTAGAGTATTTCATTTTCACATCACACAAAAGACCCATTTTTTCCTTAAAAAATGAATCATTCCACATAAATAATGAAGTAATAGTTTTACTTATTTAAACGGAACAAAAAAAGGATAACTCATTGGGTTAATTTATTTACAGCAGTAAAGTACAAAATACTTTTTACAATACAAATTACAAACTATTAAATGTGTCATTCACAAAGAATATTCCATATCATTCAATCATTCTCAATTATTAGTTAAAGTATCATTTGAGAAAAGTATATACAAGTTTCAGATCAAAAATCAATAAATTTCTAATTTAGAATACTTAAAATGATTCTGGAAAACTAGGATTTTCCATTAAGATCAGCACGATATATTACACAAAAAACTTATTCCTCATACATTACATAGTTTTAAAAGAAAAATTTATATGTTTAGCTCAAAAAATTATGTTTAATTAGCAAATTAAAATAACTTATTTCATACATACATGTTTAATTCATAAGACTTTTTCTGCATTATTTTAATTATATTCTTAACAAAATGTATCAACAAGCAAATTTTTAAACTCTTCTATCATATTCACATTTAACTGCTACAAAATAATTTGTATTTTCAATGACGAAATTTATTATTATTTATCTATCAATATTCAAAATGATTTCGGACCCTATTTTGATTTTCTGCAGCAGTTAACTTACAAATGATTTGCGATTTCCTGGTTGTAAAAAAATTTATGACTTATCTATCTAAGCCCCTCTTACAGACAGAAATTTTTCAAATATTGTAGATAACTGGTTCATTTTTATAAAATTTTGGAGTTAGGAATTGAAAGATCTGATTTTTCAAAGTTTATAAAATTAGAAAGATCATAAAATCAAGAATGCAATAGTTCAAAAGAGTATTGCAATATATAAATACAAGAATTAAAACACATTTCATACTTTTCTCACAAGATATAACACAAGGTACTTTGTTACACCAATGCCATGGAACACATATATACAAATCCTGATAAGACTTCTTAACACAATAGCAGAAGCCTTATTCAACTGCAATTAAAATTCCTTCTACAAGCAGAATTTTATGTATAATGGATAGTTGAGATATTGATATACATTTTAAAAATATTTGATGATATTTACATTCTTAAAGACGTATTATACAAAGGATATGCTCATAATTAAAAGTATAAGCTTTATATTAAAATTCATAATCAAAAGTTCATTGAATGCATGATAACACAAGGAAAAACAAAAGAATATCTTTAGAACACATATCACCAAGTTCATTAGATTAAAATTTCATTTAATGTAAAAACAATTTCTTGCAATATAAAAATGCAAGGTTATTACAAAAAAGTATAGATATTTAACCTGAAGTGGTACATATTAAATTCGTGGCATTCCTTTTCGCTTGTTAAGGATATAAACAGGGCTGATCCTAGCAGGTGGGCAGTGCGTGCACTGCAAGTGGATGGCCAAAGCAAGGGGCAGCCGCAGACTGCACATAGTTCTATCAATCAAGCAAAATTTATGAATTTCACAAAATACAACTTATAAGTCGAATAAATATGCTGAATTTTAAATAGTTATTGAAATATCAAAATTAATCAGGATAATAAAACATAGTTTAAGAAAAATATAATGTTAGTGCATAATGTGTTTGTCCATTAATGTCTACTCTTTACATACATCCTTCATTTGATAACAAAATTCATGGCAAAGCTGGCAATAACGCAACAGAAATGTTTTCTTGCTTATCAATGGCACACTGTGGATTTATATCAAACAAAGGCATCTCAAAAATGATTTTTGCAAAAGTTTCTTTACGAAAATATCTAATATGGTTAATATTATCTTGGACATAGGGGTATTTAAACTCAACATGCATTTGGGGAAACTAAAAGTTTTCAATTTAATAACCTTACAATTTAGAAAAACAAAATAGAGGAAAGGAGCGCTTTTTGTATCAATTTGCATTATTATTTAAGTTTTACATTTTACTCTTATACAGGTAGATGAGTTTATAATGTCAACATTAAATATTAATCAAAATATGAAAAATTTTCTAGAGGGGTGGCACATTAGGTCTTTGCATGTGGGCAACCAACACCCTAGGATTGGTCCTGGATATAAACAATTAAATTAATGCAACTAGTAAATTAAAATAGTTTAACCAGATTTTTCAACACAGTCGCACACAAATTATATCACAGTCATTTTTGATTCAGATATTTAATTAATCCTTTAGGTGCAGTTTATCAGAAGGTCCCCCTCCCCTAAGTTTTACACACACAAAATCATATTTGTACATACTGCAATGTAACAAGTAAAACTGCATCATTCAACACTGCATCAAATCACTCTTGTAAGTCTCCAAATTCAGTCTGAGCAAATATTATCCATTCAATGAAGTCACATATGGTATTAAAAAGTTTCAAGACCACTATTCAATCAAATCAATTTGTGCATTGTGATTAAATAATCACATGTTAAATACATTTATACTTTATAAATATATTTGAACTATAATTTGATATTTCATAAAATAATTTAATATGAAAATAAGGTTTTAACCTACTTTAGCTTAATATTACAAAAATTATGCTTTTTTTTTTGTATTAACCCTGTATTATATTATGAATCAGGGATATAATAAAATAAACTTTCATTGTGCTTTTATAATCCAGCATGTCTAGTCAATGGTATAGTAGAAAATAAGCTGACTAGAAGATTTCTATAAAAAGCAGTAACTTATATTCAAAATCAATAATAAAAGAAATTTTTAGCAGTATATTACATATTTAAGAGTATAAATGAAGTTTTCTTGAAGTTCTTTTACTAGGGAAAGGCACAAGTCTAATATTGCTATGAAAATAACAGCAAAATTTCTGTTTGAAAAAGATGAATAATGGAGAGGCACTTGCTATATTGTATGAAAAAAAGTAAATATAACATTTGTTAGTAAATACATTAACTCAAGTATTATATATATAATTAAAAATTATTCTAATATAATATATTAAACAATTAGATTCTGGATGAAGAAAATCAAGCCTTTTCAGAATTATATATATATATAATTAAAATAATTCCAATTCCTGCATAAAAAAATTTCTAAGACCTGAAACATAACATATAAAAATGGATTACTTTACAGAAATCATTAAAAATTATCACAAGGTAAAATATAGATAGTTTGATGGTGCACTTTCATTGCATAGGACTGCAGATAAAAATCCAACAATGATGATCTCGTAACACTTAATAAGCAACTAGTAACAATCAACAAGTTTAACTTTAAAAATATTCACTGATGACAAAGCATTGGCAGGATACATGAAAAATGCCCACCAAAAGGAATTCTTAAAATTAGTTGCGACTACTTCATAGACTTATATATACAATGTGATGAAAGGTGATAAGGTTCATTTTGCATATGTACTAAAATACAGAAGTACTTTTCTTTGCTCAACAATAAAATTATTTTGAAGATCAACAAACAAGAGTTTAAGTGCATAGGTTCAAGTATAACATTAAATATACTGTAAGGCAATTCTGTTAAAAGCCTAAGTTAATGCAATAATCCCCCCTAAGTCATATTGCAGACTACACACCTACAACAGTTATTGCTATGTTATTTGTATTAATTAGAACAGGACTTAGAAATGCAATTATGGACTAACTTCAGTAGTTGACTTGGAACTTTCTTCATGAGCCAAAGGACTCGTTTGTTTACCGTTAGCTACTTGTTTTAAGGATTCTGTGCTGAAAGATGCTATCACAGCTGCTTTTGGATTTTGATTTACTTCAGCTGATACATTGTTCCCACAGGAGGTTTCGACTTCTTCCTTCGTTTTATTTTCTGTTTGAACTTTAATATCGCTTTCTTCAGTAGTTATATTTTCATCATCACAAGGTGAAAGTTTTTCAACTTTATTTTCTAAAGCCAATTTGTCTTTCTCAGCTTGCAATGCTGCTTCTTTTTCTTCCTCTTGCCTTTTTAATTCAAGTGCAGCTTCTCTAGCTTTCTTTTCTTCCAATTGTCGTTGTTTTTGTTGCTCCTGGAGAACTTTAGTATGAGCTTTCTCTTTTTCAACCTTTTCTCTGCAGTATTCTCTTAATTTTGTAATATAAACCCTAGGAAATGATCCTGGGACTCTAAATATGGCCTGGAAGAGAAGAAAAATGCCATAACATGCATATAAATTCATAAGTTAAAGTTGAAATATTGTCGGCCTAATTATCAGACTGCGTAACTCCACTGGTGTAACTGATTTGATATAGGAATGCAACGCGTCAAGCAGCGGTTGTTGTCAAGTTACAAGAAATCCAAAATGACAGCCTAGCATTTCCCTTTTGTTTTGTCTACGTCATGCCTCAACGCACGCTCCACTTTTAATTTATTCCTTCGATCAGTGTAATCACTATTTTTTTATTTCATAATAAAACTAGATTTCAAAAGGAGAAGTGGTGGAAAGATTTTAACATATACATCCAAGATTTTAACATACATACAACAGAAAGTAATATTAATGTATTACACTTCCAGATATAAATTATTTACACTATTTAAGCATTCATTACACAAAATTTGTAACAATATCGCACAGTAAAAATATCAAAGTAAACCATAATGTAATATTATTGCCTATCTTGGCGAACATAAACAACAACTTGACGCCTAGCCCTACTGTATCAAATTAGCAACCCAGATGGAGTTACGCAATCTGATAATTAGACCAACGATATGATTTCCTGTTACAGAAATTTTAAAAAAAGGGTAAAATTATTTAAATTTAATTATATTCAATAATCCATATTAAGGTATTTGCTTATTGTATTATCAATTCAACCAATTTTGTCCAATCAAATAACATTCCTAAATGCAGTTAACAGAGGAAAACTATTCCAACAGATTTGCAAATGCAATAATAATAACAGCATTTGGCATGATCTTTTGATTTGGCGAAATTGGTCAATAGTATAATACAACTCATATTGAATAACAGAAGTAATGAAAACATTTAATAAAAACACTTTCTCTGCACCAGATATACAATGATTTATAACCATTAATAAGACAAAAAAGAATGATGGACTTACTTGCATAAAAGTATGACATTCAGTAACAGTAGCACCAAGTGGAAGAGATTTGAACACTTCAGTTATTTCAACAAAATTTTTAGCAGCTAATATCTTGTCTTGATTTTTTATTACAAGGGTAACTGCTACCCTCAATAAAATCTTTGAGCCCTCATAAAATAAACAGTCCCAAATTCGCAAAACTGTCTGAAAGAAAAGTCAAAATACATTTTTAGATATAAAATTTTAATTAAAGTATAAAGCTAAGCATATGTTCAAATTTTCCCGATTACTAGCAAGCAAAAATAAGGCACAGTTTAACCATAACTGGCTCTTGCGCCATAAATAAAAATACAGTTAAATAGATTTAATGTGAAAACGCTTAAGAAAAAAAGTTGGTTAACACAAAATAATATAACAACCCCAATAAACTACTATATACTTCCTTGCACTTTTTTCTCTCGACACGAAACAAAAATTACTTAACACAAAAAGATTTCCCTTCTGGGAATGAACAAAATTTAGGAAACATTAGCCAGATTGAACTGTCCTATTGCATTTTAGGAAGAATTCATTGCAGTAGATGAATAGTGTGTACAGTCCAACAAAAACTCAATAAATGTTTCGTTTTTCAAAAAATTTGAAAAGTTTGTATTAAATTTCTTTAAATTCTTGTGAATGTTTTTGTTTCATTGATTTTTATTAAATATATGCATACATACATATCTGTGCTAATAAAATAAATTCTAATAAACTTAATTTTGTTGATATATGGGGGTTTTTGCGCAATGTTCTTCAACATGAAATTCTTTTAACACGAAAAAATATCAGTCCCTTCCATTTCATGTTAAGTGATTTTCACTACACTCACTCCTTAGCAAAAATAAAATAAAATTGACATTGATTAAAATTACAATGATTATCCATATTGCTAGTACTATAAGTATACACAATAGCAGGATATTCTATGATCATAGGAAGTATCAATTTTAAATAATAGATGTACAATGAAAACAATTTTTGGAAGGAAAAAAATTATGAAATGGAAAACAAAAAATATGTATCGTTGAACAGAAAACACGTTTTAATAGTATTGATTAATATTACTTACTTCAATAGGCAAAACTTCAGCAAATAAGCAAATGAACCATTTGCTCACATACATAGACCATGACACTCCAGTTTGTACCATACGTTCGTGAACTTGAGGAACTTTTGCTCTAAAACATGAAGATTATGCTTCAGAATCATATTGAAATGATAACTTTTTGTTACAGAAATTTTAAAAGTTTAACCCCTGTATTTAATGAATAACAGTTTTAAATAAGACTTAAGATCACATAAAACTGGCATATAATACAAACAAAACTTTTCTTTTTGGATAGTAAAAAACAAATATGAATAAAACAAAAAAGGAACAGGGAAAGAAAAAGAAGAAATAAAAACAAATTCATACTTTATACCTAGATCTATTCATTCAACTCTACAAAACTCCATAAGTTTCATTTTTTAAAAAAATTTCATTCAAAAACATGTAGAGAATTGGGGTGCCAGCTTAGAATCAATGACAATATTTTTTCACAAAAACATTGAGAATTTGGGGGTGCAGCTTAGATTTGAGTAAATATGGTAGTACATATACATAACTTTTGGATTTCTAAATTTGGGAATCACTGGTATAATGGGAAAAAAAATTTAGTATTCAGTACATGTTTCAACACTTCTCATCAAACTTAATTGTGACAGAGAGCATGCCCCTTTTTTCTCGCATTTCCTACATTAATTGCAAATTTATACCCCTGCACCAAGAGCACTTCAACAATAAACAGGAAATGTATCGGACTGATGCAATACCTTTCTTTATAAAAAGACTACCATAATTTAGCTCCAAATATTCACATTACCTTCAAAAGTGCGATTTACATCTATACATGCATTTTACTATTTAAAATGAAGTAAAATTGACTAAATATTTCTGTAATTAAAAACCTGTATTACCTCCATATTTGGCCCATCAGTACAATTAAAAAATGGATACCTTTTTAATTTAAAAACTTTACTATTTTCAGAGTGCACACATTAAATTAAACTAAATATGGTTAAAAAAAATAACAGTAAAATGTACCAACTTGATAAGTTCTTCAAGAACTCCAATATCAGTTAAAAGTCCAGTCATTTCCTTAGTATAAAAATCAGGAAGAATTCTTTCAACAAGACTTTGTAGTAGCCAAAATGTCATATCTTCACTGTCAGTCACTAACAGCATAATTCCAGCAATGAAATTCAAACCCTAAAAAATACAAATATAACTACTATCATTTACAATTTACTAGATATTCAAAGGTATAATATTTTTCAAATGTAAGAATCAATTTTGAGAATCCAATATCAGTGTAAACATATAGTATTAATAGCACAGAATATTTCCTTTTAAAATGCAGTTCATTTTCATTAGATCTCAGTTGTAAACAGATAGCAAGATGTAAAGTCTATTTCTCCAAAAATAAGAAAGATAGTAGCAGAGAAGAGATCTCAAGACATAAACATTAAATTTTTCTTCTTTTATTTCTCTTTATTATAATGTATTCAAAATAAAATTATGTTTCTATGAATATTGATTTATTTTTGCGGCCCACCTAAAGTTAAGCCTTGTTTGTTTGGCCTAAGATAGCCTTTGAGTTTGACACTCTTTATGTAAAGGGGTGATGCTCATATTCACTGATATTTGGAGAATTCTAAGAAACCAATCTTAATAAGGTAGCAGAAAACACGCATATGCTTAAACATGCAATTATTGAAGATGTATAATAATTTAGATTAATTTTAAATATGTAAACAGTTTTACTGTTTTAATTATTGCATTGAAAATGCTAAACATAATAAATAATTAAATGCTTAAACAATTTAATATCTTCTTAAATTAAATGATTAAAGTTTAATTGTAAATACAGAATAGTAAAAAATAATAATAATAAAATCCAAATTAACATGAAAAATTCTATCTGATAAATTAACATACCTGGCAATAACCAATAAGTGGATTCTTGTGAGCAAACGCTAACAAAACATTTTTCAAAGATTCACGCTTTGAATCAGGAGATTCAGTTTTAAAATAAATATTATCAGGAAAAGTACGTGGGATATCTGTAAGGATAAAATATATTATTCAATAAAGTATACAAATAATTTAGGTACTTGCATACTAGCCCAATGAACAGTAAATAGGCAAAAATCTTAAATTTGTCCAACTTATAAAGTTATTGTATTTGAACATGTGCTGGATTACTTTATATTACATCATTTGGTGATGGTTTCTGATTTGATGAAAATGGTTGCTGAGCTAATATGTGTAATCTAATTTATTTACTTACGTAAAATAGTAAAATGTAATATTAAAAAATAACTTTTTCCTAAAATACCAGTTAAAATTTTTACAAATAGTAGTAGAAATCACATTCAGATTTACCAAATATACTGATTATTTTACATAAATAATATATAATAAAGGTAAAAATAAAATGTATCATTTTCAACAAAATTACATTCATTATAATCAAAGGGGGAAAAAATCTCCAATTTTTTTTAATCACTTTACTTTCAATTAAGATATCTAGTTTAAAGAATAGATGCTTTCACTAACATATTTCAAAGCATATGAAAACCTATGTTAAAGCATGTAAACCAAATAGGTTATGCTTGCATGCAACAATGCATTTATACTTTATTTTTTATCTATTATTTAGTTATTTTTAGCTTTATATAATTTTAATCAATAAAATTTTTTTTAGTGAAAATTATACATTTAAAACATGAAATATTTTAGAAAAATTTTAACCATCAATATACTTTCAGGTAATTTTTTTAACAGCAGTGATTTTAAAATTTTGTACAACCTTAATCCCAAAGGCTCTGATTAACCTAAAATTAACACTATTTTCATTATGTTAAACATGAAATATTTAATATAAGAAAAACTTCCAAATTAGTAAAATAAAAACTTTGGATACAATTAAAACTTTAACTGATAAAATAAATTAGCAAACAAAAAGAATTAATTTAGAAAAATATAAAAGCGCCTAAGATATGTTTTATATTAAAAGTACAATCTATAAGTTACACTTAAAATGAATTACCGAGATCAATAGTTTCAATAATTTCTTGTTTAAGTGGACCTTTTAAAACAGTTGTGTAGAGATCTGGTTGTTGATCCTTGAGCTCTTTAGCACCACTTATTAAAGACCATACCTGAATAAAAAATAAAAGTTAAATACTTAGGAAGTTAAAATTTTTATAGTTATAATAATGAAAGGGTTGTTTAATAATGCCCCACATTTTGAAACTACATGAGAACTATTTTTATTAATGGAAGATAGTACTAAAAATTATTAATCATAAATTTTTAATTGATGATTTAGAATCAAGTCTATTTTTACTCATGGGCTGCTTATATAATTTTGAATGTGTACTTTTATTTAAAGAAAAATTAAAAATAAAATACATACCACTCCTCTTTGAGAAGTAGGGATTCCTTTTCTAACATATCTTTTTACTGAAAAAAAGTTTAATACATTAGAATAACTATTAAAAATTGCAACACACACACTAATTGTAATTTCAATTTAATCTTCTCCAAGACATATGAATTATATATTAATCCCATAAGTACACAAAATCACTGACAATTTGTTTCATCGAAATGGAAAATATTTAGCTCTACAATTATTTTTCATTTCATTAAAAATATTGCATTTAATCCCCCACCTCACAAATGCATAATTTTTAACAAAAGCTGTCATTTATTCAATAGGAAAGAGATATTTAGAAAAAAATTTCAAGGAAAATTAAGCCTAATAAATATTCCCCAATTAGGTATATTTCATTTAATTACTAAAATAAGTTTTATCTAATATTATCAAATAGAACAAAACCTCTAAAGTTGACTATCTCTAAAAGATCAACTTTCATAATTTGTATCAATGAAAATAATGTATAACATGTGAAAGATTTCTCAAAAGGTATACAAAGAAAAAAATGAAATTTTAAAATGTTTTGTCTTTTTATTCATAAAATGTTTTGTATGATATTATTTTTGATCACTAACAAACTTTATGACTCCTTTATTGATAATTTATATTTATAGAGATGATCAATTTCTTGAATAATTTTAATTATTAAAAAATTAAAAAGAGTACATGTTCCCTCTATGCCAACTTCTGAAAATGACCAAGTGTAAAATAATGCATGATCGACATCTTAACATAATGCATAACCAATATTTTTAATTTTATAAAACAAATGCATGACATGGAAACTTTTTACGATAATTTGGAAAAAAATTAACAAATATATTTTAATAAGAAAATTACTCTCAGTAGAAACTACCTTTGTATCAATTTGATTTATAAAACTTGAACGGTATGGTAAATTTTAAGGCATGTATACAGTCATGTACAAGTAATAGCTAAAAAAAATGCTTTTATAAAAATACAATAAAACAAACAACTTTTAAAATATATTTATAACAAATTTCACTACACAAACAGAAATCACTGATCAAGTTAGAAGGCGACAAACAATTACCATCGAGGACTTAATGCTGTAAAATACTGAGGCTTCTTTATGTACAAACTTTGAAAGTTTTGAAGATAATAGAATAAATCTATGAACATCTCATGAGCTTTTAAAGTTAAAGCAAAACTTTTTCCCGGAGCCAAATTTGTTAAACAATATGAACAACCACATTACAAATATTTTTTTAAAACTTAATGACGATATGTTCTACAGCGTTTGACTAAATTTTTTTAGTTGTTGTACAAACAAAACAGAAAGCTGTAAGGGAGAAATAATAGGCAAATGACAAATTTTGCAAAACCGCATAAAAAATATCAATCTGGGCATAAAAGCATAATGGGCTCAAGTGTAGTATAGGGGGGACACTTTTTGATTTGATGATTTTTCTTCAGATTTGGCGATTTTTATCTAAATGTCATGGTGAGATATCAAATTCATTCTAAAATAAATAATAAATGATTCCGAAAAAAAGTACCTTGGCAACCACTTTTAGTCATCAAAAAAAAGGACTGCGCCAAGTGACCCCCCTATACTACACTTGAACCGCATAATGAAGGGATAAAAATGTAAATTTTATAAGCAAACTAGCCGTTACCCACCTGCTTCACTGGGCATTTCACGATGTTGCATATATGTATACTGTTTACATATATATTAATTATTGATATCTAGCATTAAGAATTCGATTGTATTGAAAAATATATTTATAGCTGGTACACTCTCACCCCTTGATATAAAAAGAACATAAATTATAATATCTAATTTCTATTTATGTCTAAAATTGAAGTAGAAAGATTTTTTTTGCTCACTTAACCTAATAATCAAGTGGATTTCCACCAAAGCAACTTTCAGTGGATCTCTCCTCCATAAAATAAACATGCGTGCTGAATTTCAAGTCTCAATCTAACAGAGCAAAAACGGAATTTTTATCATCAATACCTCGTTGACAGCATTCTTAGCGGATTCCAATTCAACAAAAGAGACATGCAAACCAAATTTTATTATTATAGTCTTAGCAGTTCAAAAACTGGAATTTTGTCTATCAATACGCCCCAATAACTTTCCCCGCTTCTCCCTGGAGTTGATTTCCATAAAATCCATTCTTAGTGGAACTCTATTCAACTAAAGAAAAAAGTACCCAACAAATTTCAAGTAAGTGAGTTAAATTCAAAAACAGGAATTTTTCTATAACATGCCTTAATCCCTCGCAAACTCACTCCTTTGGGGGTCCGTTTTCGCAAAAATCTTTGTAAAAGGAACTTTATTCCATGAACGGAACATACCTTCTAATTTTCAAGCAGGTGGTTCTATTAGTTGAAACACGGAAATATTTATCTATTACGCCCCTTAATCACCCTCAGTGACCCTTGGGGATCAATTTTCCCCAAAACTATTTTGTAGTGGATCTCTACACCATGAAGGAATTAGCTTACCAAATTTTAAGACTGTACGTCTAATAGTTTAAAAATGGAAATAATTATCTATAACGCCCCTTAAGTCCCCGCAACGCCACTTAGGAAACGATTTACACAAAACCCATCTTATGACAGATCACTACTCAGTGAATGGAATCTGCTAAATCAATTTCAAGATTTTACGTCTAATAGTTTAAAAAAGGAGTTAATTGCCTATATAACGCCCCTTAATTCTCCACAACGCCACTTGGGGTCGATTTTCACAAAACCCATTTTGCAGCGGATCTGTACTCTATGAAAGGAATCCGCTTACCAAATTTCAAGACTGTACGTCTAATAGTTTAAAAATGGAAATAATTATGTAT
Source organism: Trichonephila clavipes (assembly GCA_019973935.1). NCBI lineage: Eukaryota > Metazoa > Arthropoda > Arachnida > Araneae > Nephilidae > Trichonephila > Trichonephila clavipes. Next base: position 1,531,484 of record BMAU01019665.1, read on the forward strand.
AACGCCCCTTGGAGGTAGATTTTTGTAAAAATCATTATGTAGGGAATCTCTACTTTATGAAAGAAATCTGTGTACCAAGTTGCATGACTTTACATCTAATAGTTTAGTAAAGGAAATAATTATCTATAACGCCCCTTAAACTCTCGTAACGCCCCTTGGGGTTCGAACTTTGCAAAATCCGTTCTTAGCTGACGTCTACACCATGAAGGGAACCTACCTACCAAATTTCAAGTTTGTAGGTTTAATAGTTCCGGAGATATCGTGATTAGTCAGTGAGTGGGTGAGTCGCTTTTCTCCTTTATATATAGATTATACAAAGTTGTCAAGTATGCTAGTGTCGCACGAAAGGAAAAACAATTTTATCACACTCAAAAAAAAAATTCAGTTCAGAGAAAATTGTAGTTTATATAAATTAAAAATCAACAACTTAACTATTTTTCTTTATGACAGTTAAAGTTAAATTAGCCAAACAAACTTTAAAACAATTATTGATTCAAGAGAAAGTAAGGATACCTCTTAGATTTGGTGATGTATTTAAATTTCATGGTGCAATGATTTTACTCTGGCAAACTGTTTATTTTTGTAACCCTAATACATTAAAGTGTGGAATTATTCAGGTAAGGTAGGTATGTCTTCTCTCCTTGATTATTTTAAATCACTAGATGTTTAAAAAAACTGATGATTTTTTTTAGAATACATATTTCTTTGTTCTTACTGAAAAATTTTATTATAAGATTTTGGATTTGATATGAACTGTGAATTTGGGTTCGGTCTTAGGAGAGCCCACATCCTTGAGCAAATTATTTTGGTTGGCGATAATTGCACCATTTTGGTTACCCTACTTTGATACACTAGATATGGTAACCCTAATTATTTTTGGAATTTTCATATTTTGTCGGCGGGCATTTCGAATTTCATTTTGTTGCGGGGCTCCAGGTTGGAAATATAGCTGCATGTGCGAGTGAATATACTTTAGAATTTTTTACTTTGTTGAAAGCGAAAGGTAAGAAAGAATTGATTGAATGATGTATGAAGGAAGGATTGATTGCTTTGAGTTATGAATGTCCTAAATGTAATGATCCACATGATGTAACAGTCAGCAATAAAAAACTTTCTTCGAAATCGTACCAGCCACGCTAAAGGTATGTTCGACCATTACCTCGCAGAATATATATAGCGGCGCTTGCACGATCATTCACTTAGCTTTTTTTACAATCTGTAGTTACGCTGTACCCTCCACTTGGAAAAGATCAGCAGTAAGAAAGTGCTGTTTTTATATTTTTTTTATCTCAAATGTTTAATTTCTGCATTGTTTATATATATTGTCATTACGCATCCACCTTATCCCGCTATATTCACTTGCTGCCATTGTTGGTTTCGCTTGGTGCCATCTTGGTCTGGCTTGACGCTTTTTTCGGTTTGTCGCCAAGCGTATGGGGCTCTCTTAGGATTTTCCCATGAATTTGATTTTGAATTCTGTAATTTTTTTGGACTGTGCTTTTGGTTAGTAACAGTATTACTAAGAAGTCTTTTTGGAACACAAAAGAAAATACTAGTGGTAAAATGATACATTGCTAAAAGTTTGGCTTTGAATAATACATAATATTCAATCTGAGAAAATGACATATTTGATTGAAAGGATTTTGACTAATGAATTTATATGAGAATACTGCCAGACAGGAATGAATGAGTACTATACAACAAGTTCCATGAGACAAGCTAATTAGGTATAAACCAGATTTTTATGACAAATCTGAGGGATTGAATTTTATTTCCTTTGAAATAAAATTCTATTATAAACTTTGAAAATTCTAATGGTAAAGAATGCACAAATCCAGCAATGTGAATAAGTGGTTTGACATCTTTCTCTATGATCTTAATATTTATTTTTTCTTGGAAAAATTAGAAATAACAAAAAGTCTTGACTTTTCTTAGGAGTAATATAATTATTTCATTTTCTTAAAACTTTTCTTTAATTTGCTTCCTTCCAATATTTCTTATATTTTTTCATTGTTAAAATGAATTCGATTTTTTGAACAATTGTCGTTGTGATACAAATCAATAGATTTCGATGATCGCCAAAAAGATTGCTTATTTTGCTACATAGCAACTTGATACTTACTATAATCCAGTTACATAAGCATAAGGGTAATCAAAGAGCTGAATAATTTACTAGTCAAAATGACGTTCTCTTTGACATATTAACAAAAACATAATAATGTCTCTTTTTAAAATGTTTAAATGATGATTTCATTAATACGGATCACATAAAGTATCAGTCGTATTCCAGAAAAAAAAAGTGATCAAGTAAAAAGAAATTCAATTTTATAACATTTTAAAGATTTTATCTGTTATGGAAATATTTTGTCAAACAATTGCTGTTGTTTAATGTAAGAGAAAATTGGCATAAAATTCTAATTGTTTAATTTCTCTAAGCTTAAGGTACTATCATTTTCTGTCTCAAAGACAATTACATTCTTGAATTCTAAATTTAAAAAAACCTTATTTTACATGTAATACTTAAATTTCTAAAATATTATTTTATAAACATACAAAAGTCTAAGGACATCACTGAAAAAGATGACACAAATTTTTCGAGCACATCCCATGGATACCGAGTTTTAGTTTTCAACACACATTTAATGCTTCCTTTTACTTATTTATTTATTTTTGCAGGACATTCCAGACAAATTTTTCAGGGATTCAAACCCTCCTCCTCCTGATACATAAAATTCCGACCACTTATTCACCGTAAATTAAGGGCACTTTTTTTTTCGTGCGCGCAAGCTTTAAAATAAAGATATCATTTTATAAAGTCTCAAGAAATTAGAAAAATACAACAAATGTTTTTACTGTTAGGTTGGATCTCAATTGAACCCCCTTATTAGTAATTAAAATAGTTGGATTTTTGTGCCTAGTTGGAAATCCTACCAATGCAGGAAATACCGGACCAGCTTTTTGTAATGTTTCGTCAGCGGTCAGTTTTAGCCCAACAGATGCTTTCTCAAAAAGAAATGATTTTTCTGAATAGCAGAGAAAAAAATTGCTGTAAGTGAAGCAATGAGGGGATTTTTTCTATTTTTGAATGGAAGAGACAAAAATGAAGAGAATGATTGGTATATGAATGACAGATTGATAGTATTACAATACAAATGTCTGAAATGTGTCTGAGTCAAAGGGAGATATGCTACTGAAATCAATCTAAAGCATGCATTTGCAATGTTTCCCCGGTACTCACGTATTATCACAACCTATTGGTGACATTATATGAAATAAAGCACCTGATAGCCAATTCAACACATATGACAGAAGAAATCAGGATTGCCAGCTTGAAGATTTATTAATAGAGTTGGTGATTGTGGCAATAATATCTTACTGACGCATTTTACTGTTTCCCCCACTGATGTATTTTAGAAACCCCTTTATGTTTTACTTTAAGAAGCCATTTTAAAAACAGTTTTTTCAATCTTTTTCTTCATAGAAGGACAACAAATGGATTTTTTCTACTTTTGAATGAAAGAGGTAAGATTTAATTTGGTTTTAATTTACATCACACTCTAAAAACAACACAAGTGAAATTGGCAATGGACATAATTTTAAACCATGGAAAAGTTATGCGGAGGACAACCAAGACGGCAATTCCTCTCCAAATTACATTATAAAAATGGGAGAACTTGAGCCATGACAAATTTAACATACATCAACTGCTCCACATAACGGGTCTTTAGTGGCACTAGGGCTCAAACTTATGACATGCTGGCCATGAGTTCATGAAAATGTCCACTAGGCTACCAAACAAAAAAAATGATTGGTACAAGTACATTAGCATTGTGGTATGAATGTCCAAAATATGATAAAAATGTGTTTGAGAGAAAGGGGGGTCATTATTTAAATCTACATAAGGCATGCATTCCCGATGTTTCTCACACAGTTGCATTTTAGAAACTACATTTTCTTATGGCAGTAAGGGAGAAACAAATACTACTGGCAGTGGAGTCTTAATTGAACTACCTGGCCGTGTCATCAAATTTCAGAGAAGAAATGCTGACCATGCTTCTGTCTTTAGAACAGAGCTAATAGCTATCATGTGTAGTATTTCATTTATTAACATAAGAGATCTAGCTTTTTCTTAAATTTGGATACTGACAGACAGCCGATCGTCCATCCAACATTTATCAAATTGGCCATCTATCGGCGACAGCACCAGCAGGAGTATTCTTCACCTTTTTCAACAGCTTTTAGATCGGCACCCTATTCATCTACAGGTCCCTTCTCAGGAATGAAGTTGCGGACGACCTTGCGAAGGTAGCTACCAGCAATCCTGTGGATCTGGAAGACCACATGGTCCTTACATCGACTGAGATCTACTCCAGGGCTAAAGAATATGTAGAACCTGGGTAGTCCCTCCTGTACACCCATGGTACTTTCAAAGACACCTTGGATCTGCCATATCATTCAAGGATTCCAGATCATATCAAATGGCATTCTCACGATTTTTGACTGGTCACCTGAGGTGCATGAATTTTGAGGGTGGCAAAAGAAGCTTCCCAATTTGCCCCAAATGTAACATCAGTCCCTTTTTTCCTCAGCACATTCTGCAATGTCTGGGGTTTTCCTGTGAGGAGGCTGTTGCATCCCCCTGTTCTTAGACTTTGTACAGATTTATAGACTCATGGATCTGGTCTAGTTTCCCTAGACAAGATGGAAATTAGTCCCACCACCACATTTTCTTAAGGCATTTAAAAATGTGCTTTTCTATTTGATGTTATTTGGAAGAAAAGAAAATTTGCACCTAAAGGTCAGGAGGTTTAACCAGGAATCAACCGGACAAAGGTAGTGTACATTGCAAGAGACCACACAACAAAAGGCTAACTGAAAATTCTGATAAATTGCATTTGACTTCACAAATTAAGTATTCACAAAGTTAAATTTTATGACAAAGTTGTAGACAGGTAAACATCTCAAAATCACATTTTTCCGTTATTTTCTATAGTAAATATAAAATAGGAATTCATTCAGGAAATTTTTACACGAAAGAAATTATAACATATCCCACCTTTATTGCTTTTACGAAATCCTTCTTTAGAATTCAATAGTTTATCCCATTTTTTTGCTCGGCGGCTCAAGACGGTAATATATTTGGACATGAATTCATCATACTGTTCATGATTGAAATCCTTTGGCCATTCAAATCCATAGGAGTCAACACTTAAACATAGAAAGAAAATTTATCAGAAGAGCAGAAGCAATATCCATATCCATATAAATTATAAAAACACATGCAAGATTTTCCGATATCTTCTAAAATTAATAAAGAATTTTTTATTTGGGATTGAAAATATATAGCATATAATACTAAAAAGCTTTATTACAATTTTGGAATTTCATGGAGAAGTTTAACACTCTAAAATATCATAGTTTCAAAAACTTATTTTAAATAGCGGCGGTTTAATAAGGGGGCGTTTAACAAAAAATCAAATAATTGAGAATATATATACTTAATCATATTTCTCAAATAACATAAAAAATAGAATTTGTATTATAATTTTTTTTACTTTGCTCTCGGAGGTTGACTCATAATATTAAACGAAAAAGGACAGTTATACACAAACAAACATATACATTGAAAATCTATTAATTTTTAATGTTGATAATATCTAGCGGATTAGTCCATTTTGCAAAGGCATGGTTGCCAGTTTAAATTAAAATATTTTATAAACTCCGTATCAAATCGAGTAACTCTCTAATAAAATTTAAAAAATATTTAAAAAATGATATTTGACAAATAGCTTAAGAAATACAGTATATTATTTGTTTTTATGAAGCACTTTAGGATATTTGAAGATATTTTACTTATGTCAACATATTGTTTTAATTTTCATATATTCATTTCCTTCAGGTTCTTAGAATTTTTGAATTGCAACTAAAATTTTCTGTGATATATTTAAGGATTCTTTTAATCTATTGTAAATAAATATTAATATTAAATAATTATTCTCTTATTAATGGCAATAGCCTAGAGGTTATGGTTACTGACGAATTGTTTGTTGATGTATTTTGCATAAGTTTCGTTCTGTTTTTTTATCATTGTCATCGGTTGCAGTATTACAGACAGATACTCAAAATTTATACTCAGTGAGAAATTTTTATGAGCATTCCAGATAGTAGAAATGGAGGAAATTCTCGAGGATTACATATCATCTGAGGATTTAAAAGTAGTTTCCTTTCTATAATTATAAATAACTTTTTTTCCTTAAAGTATGGCAAATCCAAAAATAATATCATTTTGTGATATTATACGCAGTATTCCTAAAGTATAGTAATGTGTACAAAGAAGTTTATTTTATGAGAAAGTTTTCTTATAACTTAACGTAGTTTGGTCTAAAACCGGTTAATCAGTGTCATTTCTTAAAATTTTTTAAACTGCGTATTAAACTCGTTTTCAGAGCATAATAAATATAAAAAATGTGTTTACATTTTTATATTCTTCTTTTAATAATTTATTCAAATGTTGACATGAACTTCGGAAACATTTGTAATAGAATTTGCAGTTGCAATCTGGAGAATTAGAAATAAGCTTCTAATAGAATCTTGGATATTTTTTAATTCATTTTAACTCTTCATGAAAATAAATTTCATTTATTTATTTATGTTGAAAACTATTTTTATCAATAAAATTTATTGAAACTTGATTTTATTAAATTTTTAAACTGATTAAAAATACATTTTTTCTTTAGAAATTCGAGGCTGTGTATCATAACCACCTTCAAGATGGAACTGTTACAGCACGAGAACAGTTTGACTATGCATGGTGTTTAATTCGTAGTAAATATCCTGCTGATATAAGGAGGGGAGTTGTTTTGTTAGAAGGTAAATGTCATCCTCTTAATTATATATTAATTTTCTTATGTTAATCAAATATAAAATAAGAGCTTATTCTGTTTCTTTTTCATTATTAAAGAAAATGAATTTTTCTTTGGTAATATTTCTGAGTTAGTCAAAAGAGGATCTTTAACCCCTGTGCAATCAGTCTTTTCCGAATTATTTCATATGTGCTTTTTATGGTTTCAAGTGCTTTTGTTTACTTTTCTGGCTACTAGATGTTAGCACTATACAGTGTTTTCAGCTGTAGATTTAAGATAAGAGTAAGCGTTACTTTTTGGTGAAAGTCCAGATGTCTTTGTCATGAATCATTGAGTGCTTCATAACTAACGTCTTGTTTTATTTTTTCAAATTGGCTTGCACGGAATATATTGGTTCTGATTCCAATTCAGATGATGATTTTGGAAGTGAATACCGTTTAGATATTTCAGAATCTGATTGTTCAGATTTCGGTACTTCTGAAACAGAAAGTGATTCTGATTCAGAAAGCTTGAGTGCTGTTCGTCAGTGGTGTGAACTAAGTACGGATACACCAAATCCTGCTCCCCCAGAATTTATATTTCAAGGAGACCCAGGACTAAATTTTTGTTCTGACAGTGATGACATTTTGCAAGATAAAAGCTAGGTATTCTAAGCTTTATATTTATAGTTAGTGTGAATTCACTCCAAAGTCTAATGATTTCTGCTGTACAGAAAGCCAACTATGCAGGTATATTATTCATTTATTTAAATTGATTTTTTTGCATTAATTTTTGGGAAATTTTGTATGGGAATAATGCTATTATGTTTAAAAAGCTATGTATGTATGAAAATAAGCATTAAAAAATTGACATTTTTTACCCATAATCCCGAAATAAAATGAACCTGGAAGGGGTTAAGATTCTTATATATATATTTATTTTCTATGCCAAATTCTGGGAAAATATCATTTTCAGCTTATTGGGAAATAAAATAAATCTGGAAAATAAAAATAGTAATTATTTGCTTACAACTGTTCCCAAATTGTAAAAAAAAAGTATAAACAGTAGAAAGACCGCATACAAAAAATGAAGTAAAACAAAAATGTAAAATTAAATTATTAATATCAGAACTATCTTACTGAAATTTTTGTTCCCTTCTCTAATTTATATCAATTGTTGTTACAGTAGCGCACACAGGAATTTTTAAAGAGAGGGGGTCGACAGTTCACCATTCTTGTATCATGCTCCTTTTGATTTTGTCGATTTGCGGGAACAAAACACAGTAAAAATTAATTTTTGAATAAATAATTAGCATTAATTAATAAAATTAATCATTAATAACAAGTAATTAATTAAATTTTACGTACTATATACATAGAATTATAATCAATCAGGGAAAAAATCAAGGGCTTTGGGGGGGGGCGGACCTCCACCCCCCCCCTGTGTGCGCCACTGTGTTATTATTAATGGGGTACTTATGTATTAGCTTGTCAACTAATACATTGATTAAGATTTTGAAGCATTTGTGCCAAAACTATTTAGAAAGATTTTGTCCACCTTATAAATAAAATTATTGTGTGCTTGAGCATGCGTAGGAAGGTTTCTCATTGTTGATTAATGAATATTGGGATATTTGGTGACAGCTTTTGATTTGGCAATTATGTTGTGCAAGCTAATACATAATTTAAATTTTCCTTTTTGTATAATATTCTTAACCGACGCATAATTTTTTCCCTCTGGATGTAAAACCTTATGCATAAATCTAGTTTAATAAGAATGAAATATTAAATAGTCCAAAACAGAATTTTTGACATGAATTTTGTTATTTATAGTAAAAGGAGTTTTGCCAGTAAAAATCTTTGAAGCTTCTTAACTCTAGACATAAAAAAACTCTTCAAAAAACTTCAGGCTTTTTAAAAAAAAACCCTTCTAACAGCAACTTTTTATTGGCAATGCTTATTATTGATAGAAAAGATTGCAAGATAAGGAATTAATAGAAGTAACTAGATATAATTTGCTATCAACACTCCTGATTTTCAGAATTCTTAGTTCCTTGGCAAGATATCAGAAATATATATATTCCTGTCTTAGAAATAGCCAACAACGGGAGATGGTATCACATCCGGGTCCAGTAAATTGTGACAAATCTATACGGGACTTTATCACTAACCTTCTGAGATGTCTTTTTTAGGGAAATTTAATTCCCCTACCTATTTCCAATCAGTTCCAAAAAGAGGACAGGGATTCCTTATTATGCAGATTAGATAAAGTATTTAAGTCAAACAGAATAGTAAAAGGAGAAGCAGTAGGAGAGAGAGATTGAAGCAGGAAGATATAATAGTGAAGTTAGAGATTTATTATTGAAGACTTCTTGGTGGATAAATTAATCTCAGGAAGAGTTGAGATTCAGTGTGGTAAATATTGATTTATAATTAAAGTCTCATTAAAGCTTTATATTAGGAGTGAGATTAAAGTTAAATGTTCAATAGGAATATTATTGAATATAATTCTGGGATCTCTTATTGCGGTAATCTCTGCGTGATCGATATTCTAATTGTTAATTAATTGGATCATTAAATATTTAAGTTAATATAAAGGAAAGCCCCTTTTAAACCTCATATATCTATTTTAAATTATTTGTTATTAAAAGTCTGATTCTATTTGGGGAAAGATAACCAAATAAAGAAAGTTATTCATTAAAATGGCTACTGGTTCTTCTTTGACTCAAAATCATTCTCGTTCTCAAAGTGACATCCAAGGGGATCTTCACAAAATCTTTCTTTAAATATTTGACATGTTTTTCAAAATCAGTTTCTTTTAGTAATTTGCTATTTAATTTTGTAACTTAGTGCTTTCAAAAACATGCATATCATTATGTAAAATCAAATTCCTAAATGCATAAAATAAATTAAGTTTAATAATTTTGATATTTTATTTTTGTAACTATTTTAAAGTAATAACTAAGTTTAAAAAATTAAAATGTTTGGAAAATTAAACCTTGTCTTAATTTATGATACATAAAAATGATGGAAAATAGCTGTAAATTTAGAACTATTTATTTTTAAATTATTTCTAGTTCCATATCATGTTTCTCTATTAATGAATTATAAGAGTGAATAAATTGGAATATTTATAAAATTGCACAATATCTCTTATTTAGGGGTATAGAAATGGAGCTATAACTATGAAGAAAAAGCACTGGACTATGAATTTAATGGTGTAATTAAGCAAGCAACTTTTGAAATAATAATAATTATGTTAAAGTTAATTTTTTAAAAAAAATGATATGTTATCCTTAATGGAGTATGATTTTGTTGTAATTATATATAAAGGCCTTAAATGTCAGGGTTTTTTAAATGGTAAAATAAACAGTTTTAATAAAGAATGAACTAGAAAATGCACAAATTTGAATATAGAGAAGTACAAGCTGTTTATACAGGGAACTAAATCTGCTTAAAATGAATACTTGATAATAAATCTGGTATTAGTAGTAATGGCTTACTTAAAAACAGTTTTCAAAAATTCAATGTAAGTCAAATTGTGTGTGCATTTTAGTCAACAAGGATGTTGAATCTTAAGAATATCCAGAAAAACTTAATTCTTTGGTAATGAAAAAATTAAATTATTTGAAATGCAAATAATTTTAGCTTTAAAAATGGATTTCTTGTAGTCGTATACCATATAAAAAATGTTTTTAGGTATTTCAAATGCATTAAATAGACAATAATTTTTTTTACTTCTATTTATGTTGTTTTATTTCTTAAAATAAGAAATTTATGAAGGAAGAAAAATATATTTAACTTCATTTTCAGTGAGCAACATTTTTAACAAGTTAACAATTTACTTCAGGATATAAAAATTTAAACTTCCTGTTCATGGTAATGTGCATCACAAGTTTGTTTAATGAACATGTTGAAGTGAAATACAGTACAGTCCCGCTAATCCGAACACGGCTAATCCGAACATCCGGTTAATCCGAACGGCTCCGCGGAAAAAATTTTATAATTTTAAGGACGAAAATCGGTGAATATTTCAATATAAAACAGTATAAACCTTAATTCAAAACAGTTCTTTATTTAATATTCACGCACTGTACATCAAGTTATTGTACAAATTTTAAAATGGAATAAACTACAGAACAGAACACTAATGTTTAGTATGAAAAATTGTACAACATAACCCGTACTCCCAGTTCAAATAGTGATTTCGCTGTTACTCCGGCTAATCCGAACACTCACGTAATCCGAACAGGGGTCGGTCCGATATTGTTCGGATTATCGGGACTGTACTGTAGTAGCTTTTATATGCTCTTGATCGGGAAATCTTAACATTGTTTCTATACAGGAATATTTTGAGTAATACGTGAATGTGGGATTTCCTCCTTTTGCATCTCTAGTTGAATTGGAAGGTTTTTCATATGAGGAATAGTATAAAATGCTGTAATCTTTGAGAGATCTATATACATTTTGTCACAATTAAATTGTTTGTCTGTAATGTCATCATGAACCAACCAGTGGCGTAACGTACACCCCTGCACCGCGGGGGGCCCAGGACTCTAGGGGCCTCAAAGCCTGAGCGATGCCGATTGCGCAAGATCCGGCTACGGCTCAAAATCTGATTTTGCAGGGGGGCCCGAAAATTCTCCATTACGCCACTGGAACCAACATTATATTATCTCGCACATGAGAAGTATAATAAAAAGGCAGTAAGTCCTGGTCAATATTATGGTTAGAAATTGACAAAAAGGCACAAATTTCAGTTCAGTTAATTACTTCAAGCTCACAAAGATTAAAACAGCATTACATCATCATAGCCGTAATGTACACCCCAGCTTCGTGGGGGGATGTCTATATTATGTTATGTTATGGTTTTGCAATCCTTTATAAGGTCCGGCTCAAGGCCTCAAACCTGATTTTGCAGGGGACCCTAATATTCTCTGTTACACCACTGTACATCATATATGTGCTTCTGAAAATTAACAATTTGAGCAATGAGTAGGAACAGAGTTGCATAGTTTGTACAAGGGGAGGGGGGTCACCATTAAGTGGACAGGGGTTACCTCTCCCTTAGTTGATTTTAATAATTCATATTATAAATGTTTTCCATTAATATGTCTAAACTTTACATATATTAAGGTATTTATATATTATCACAACTTTGGTGACCTTTTTCATGATGATATTTGATTGCTGTTCTGTGCTTTTATTACATTATTTTGTTAATATACACATTCTTTTAACATATTAGGTGTAAAGACAAAAATATCTTGATTTGTTACCTTATATAAATCCGTATGTTTAATAATTTAATGTTGAAAGCCACCCTTTTTTGATTCTTACTCTGATGAAAATAGTAGCATCATATGTTAAAATAAAACAGTCTGAAAAGCACTCACATGGTGGTTATGAAATATTTATAATAGGGGATATCAGAATATATTTGGCCTACTCTTCTAATGAACACAAATATCTATTATTTTAAGGAAGTTAAAGGCTTAATTGTATGTTGTGAAATCTATCTGTTATGAATTGTATGTACTACTTTTAATTTATAATCTGCAATAAATTTTTTTTTAATGTCTTTCTCAGATCTTTTTCTAAATGGAGATGCTACTGCTAAACGAGATTATATGTATTACTTAGCTATTGGCCACACAAAATTAAAGGTAAACTTAGTAATTGGACTTATTAAAATGTTCTCCTAAAATTATTTTTTATTGAATTTACTATTTATTTATGCTTATAAGTAATTTGAAAAATATTTGAATTATCTTCTAGAATCAATATAATGTATAAGTGTAAAATTTTATTTCCTCTTTTATTTTATCCTTATGTTATTAATTTATAGAAAGTCTAAAAAAGACCAGAATGTGTATCAATACTTGTCTGTTGCTTAAAATTAAAGTGATTTTATATAAATAGCATTGTTCTGGAAATGAACTTTAACATACCTTATTTAGCTTTAAGCTACAATATAATATAAATTACAATATTTTTATATTCTTTCTATAAAAATGATTTCTTTTCATATATTCTTTGAGTTATCTTCTGCATGAAATAAATGTGGTATTAATTAGTAAATCTTTTTACTGTCATATTTCTGAATTTCTCTAAAATTTTTCAAATTCCCATTTTTTTATGATTGAATGATGCATGAAATCATTTATTTCATGAGATATGATTAATTGTTATTCAAATCACAGAATGGAGTATTGTTGTTATATAAAAAGTTGTGAAAAAGTTTAATGTATATACATAAAAATATCTAATTTCTAGATAAGATGTAGAATAGTAAATTGTTTGAAAGTAGAATCTTCTATGTACATAAAAAGTTAAGGAATGTCTATTTAATGCATAAATTTTCAAATTCTTCTGTTGCTACTTTTATTTATTAATGGATTTTATCCATTTTTGAAATTTTGAATTCCTTAAATATGCATATTATAATGTTTTTATAAACATTTTATTTCGTAAGAGGCTATAACAAATAGTATTATTAAAATATTGTCTTCATTTGTTTCTTGAGCTAAACATTTTACATTTAGAATTTAAAATTGTAAAGTAATCTTGTAAAGATTAATTGAATTAAATTGTACCTGTGATCTTAACCTGAAGAATCTGCTGATGGAATTTATCTGTTGCTCATTTTAATACTATAAAAAAGTTATACTTGTGGAGGAATTTAAACTGAATCTTGTTATTCCTTGGGAATATTTAAATGTGCCATGGATAGGAAAAAAACTGTTACGTTTTTAAATTATTTAACATTTGCGTTTTGGCTCCACCCACATTGCACCACAATGTCATTCACCATAAAGATTGTAAGGTGTTTTATACATAGAAAACCAATAAGACAGATTTTGGTGAAAAATGGTGCAATTTATGTGGTGCCAATTTGGTTGTGGTGATACTAATACATAAGTATCAATTATTTAATGCCGTAATGTTATTACGTATTATTTTAAATATTTACTTATATTAATAGATAATGCATTCTTACTCCATTGAATGGAATGCTTCTCTACAATTTTGGCAACATTCCCTTTTTTGAGATAACATCTCTCATCCCATTTAAAATTTGGTTTAAACTTTGTTATTTACATAATTAAGCCTTATAATTGTACTTTCTTGGAAGATATGTTTTAAGATTTTAATTTTGATTACATCTCCTTGTTAAACTTAAAAGATTTTTTGAGTTGTGGAAAGATGCTGTTGCATGATCAGGATTTTATACTAATCATATTCTCTTTACCTTTGTTAGCTTTCTCATAAGATATTTAATATACAATGAAAATCGTTTAACATGAAACTGAGGGGACTGAAATATTTTTCATGTTAAAAGAATTTCTTGTTAAAGGATATTGCAAGAAAAAACATATTCAACAAAATTAAGTTTATTAGAGTACATTTTACTTACAAACATGTATATGTAGGCATGTATTTAATATAAATCAATGAAACAAAAACATTCACAAGAACTTAATGAAATTTAATATAAAATTTTCAAGCTCTTTGAAAAAAAAACATTTTGAGTTTTTGGAAAATAATCTGATATTTTTCTTTGCATTTTCTTTTTTAGCATCAAATTGTCAACAAACTGTTTTATGTCATCCATCTTTTTTATTAATTTCACCATTGGAATGTGCCGTCTAAATAACTGTGCATACTTTTAATGATGTTCTTCATTTTGGATGACACTGCATTATTCATTTCAATTTTTTTTCCGGAATCAGCATCGGTGATATTTTTTTAGCTTTGAACGAACTTCAAAATGTCTTTGTATGCCATAATTGGAGCTTTCACACATTATTACCATCTACTGCAATGAATTCTTTCTATGATACAGTAGAACAACCCAATAATACGGAAACTTCTTCGAACATTTCATTTAGTGGCTGGTGTTTTCTTAATTTTTTTTATTCCTCAAAGGAAAATCTTTTTATGTTAATCAATTTTGTGTGTGTGTTGAGAGGGGAAAAAAATGCCTGAAAATCCATAGTAATTTGTCAGAATGTTGTATTATTTCGTATTAACTGATACTTCTCTCACCTTTGTATTCCACTGTATATGTAATTTTATACAATTATATAATATGTCTAATTAGTTATTTTTGTCTATTTTAATTGCAGGACTATAACAGAGCTCTTAAGCTTCTGTCTAAATTTCTGAGCATTGAACCAACAAATAGACAAGCTCAAGAGCTCCAAAAATATGTCAAAGATAAAATGCGAAAGGGTAGGTTCTTTAAAATTTTGTTTCCTTATTATTAAAATATGTTTGAATGCATTATTTTCTAGGATGGATACATTTACATTCTTTATATTTTTTATAATTGTACAGAAAAAATCAGATTGAGATTAGAAAAATATACACATAACAAACATTTTCAGAGTATTTATTTACTGGAAAAATAAATAGGTGATATTTTAAGATGAAAAAAATACATAAAAATAACTTCAATAGTCTTAATATTTTATCATAATTATAAAATTATTATAGCATTTGTAGAATGTTTTGAAACTCGGTAAATATTATAGAAGTTCTTATTGTAGATAAACATTATGCTCTTATATTAAGTACTATGAATAAATAGATAATGTTAGTTTTTTTTTCAAAACTGGAATTTTCTTTTTATGATTTTATTTTGTGTGTATGAATTTTGTATGAACTGGTATTTTGGAATGTTATATTTCCTCCTTGCCTTTTTGTTGTTGAATTTTTGGTGATGTAAGTGCACCCTGTATAATTCTATATCTGTATTGTACTGTACTGTACGAAATCCATCCTTTCTTTTGAAATTAGTGTTCTGATAGGTATTTGAGTGTTAATATTAAAGTAATATTTTTTAATTAAAATGATTGTTTTAAAGTATTTATGATTATATGCACCTCCAACATATTAGGAGCCTTACAAATTGGCTATCCTTACTATTCTAGTATTTTCTTAAATAATGGAAATTTTTTTTTAAGAAACAAGATATACATTTTATGGGGAAAAAATGAAGATCTATATGGTTTATATTTACATTTTTGCAGCCTGTAAATATGTTTAGTTTTAGACTTCATATTCATTTTTTAAGGCAAATTGTGGGCATAGTAATTTAGAAAATTCGATGTCACAGAATAGATGTTTTCTCATTTTCGACTGATAGACAAAATGAAGTATTTTCAAAGCACTCTAACGCTTTCTTTTTTGACAGTTGATAAATTTTTCCATTGCAATTGTTTTTTCATTATTTAAAAAAGAAATTCTCTATATAAGAAATAACAAAGCTGAAGAAAATATGAGCATGTAAATTCAAGTATGTTCAAGTTCAATACGTTAATCTGGGTGCACTGTTGTTGCATACAAATGCTTCTGATTTTTGAAATAGTGAAAAAAGAGTTATATAATTAGGAAAAAAAAGCAAATTGTAAAAGCTCTGAAAATTTTTAATAAATTTTCGTCTTTCTTTTAATAATGCTAAATGCTTTGAAAAAGCTTCAAAAATGCAAAATTTTAAAAAGTTAAAAAGAAAAAAACTAAAAAAAAATAGGGAATTTATGTTATTTTAAATAAACAAGTAATTTTAATTCGTATTTAATTAAATAATATAAGTTTAATATAATCTAATGTGTAACATTATATATATGTATTATATAAAAACATATATATTTGCTCTTTTGCTTGTGCAACTTTCAAAATACTAAATCAAGAGTGTTTTCACTATAATTTTCAATTGGCTTATGTTGATATTTATTTCTATGCTATATTTTTAATAAATTGGCTAATTGAGAAATTTAAATCTTTTGTTTTTCTTAATTTTCTTAAAATTTTAGAGGGTCTTTTGGGAATGGCCATTGTTGGTGGTGCTGCTTTAGCAATAGGAAGTGTTGTAGGCATTGGAATGGCTCTTGCAAAAAAGTAAATGTAAGTATTTAACATTTTTTAATATATCGTAAAATCCAGCATATAATGAATGCACACTTTAAACACAAAAAATAAGATCAAAATTCATGAGTGCACATTATACTCCAGGTATAAAAATTAGAGCTTTAAAAATTAAAAGATGACAGTAGAAAAAAATTAGACTTCTACATATATTGAAATACTGTTTATTTAAAAGAAATGACATTCTTCATGAACTTAACAGGTTGTAGCTCTAGAAGTATATTATTTTTTTTTTAAAGTTTGGAATGGTACCTTGAATAAATTACTTCAAAACATAAGAGCATTGTACACCTACATTTCAGGTTTCTTTGTAGAAAAGGAGGGGTGCGTTATACAGTGAATGTACCTTAAAATTAAAAATTGTAGCATGAAAATATAATTGCACGTTATACACAAGATTTTCGGTATGTAAAACATTATAACCCCCAAAATGATCATTTATGTTGAAAACAATAAAAATCTATATAGTAGTAACTTCTGGTATTAATATTTGTAAAAGTATAAAATGTGTATGTATTTTTTTTCTGATAAAATTTCTTTAGTTCTGATATTTTTAGAATTATCTTTTTGTCCCTATAAATAACAAAGTGTTTTAGAAAGTAAAGAAATTTGTAAAAGTTTTTGTAGGAGATTTGATTTGTCAATGATTCTAAAATTAATGGAGAATTAACTCTTTAAACTCCATGCTATGATTGAAAAACAAAAACTATGTAGTGATTAAATTTGACTTAAACATTAGATCTATAAGTAAAAAATACTTCCCCCTCCACACACACAAATTTTATATTTGATTTATATTACGTTCCATGAGTGAAACATTGATACACATTTAACATTTAATGCTTTGAAATGCTTTTAAAAAATATGAATAGTAATATTTATGTTCAAAACTCAATTTATGTCTACAATTTTTGAAAAGCAGGAATTTTTAAATATTATTCTGAACTAACAATTCCTTAATAGAAAATTCAGCTTTCCTACCAGTTTTAAAAAATGTTGGCAAACAGGAATTCATACATTCAAAGAATTTTACAGAGTTACTTATTAGCTTTATATAAAAAAAGTAACAATAAGCGGAAGGAAATAGTAAATAATCTTTGTATCAAAATTTACACATCTATAATCATATGGAGGAAAATACAAGGAAAATAAATATTCACCAAAATTTAGGCAAAAAATAAAAATATGTTATTTCTTTGGACTTTTCAGAATTTTATGAAACTTTATCTTATATTTAGTCATACTTTGATTTAAGTTGGGCACTATAAAAAAAAATTGTTTAAAAAGGGTCTGTGAGTCTAAAAAGTTTGGTAATCACGGCTTCAATTCTTTTTCTACTGCTCATGATAGTCAAGAAATTTTTTCTCATACTCAAAGCACTTTTATTTAGTTTTCTTCTAATATATAGCACAGCATATTCTTATGTGGAAGGCACAATGTACATATGATTGATTGAAAGATTCAGACCTTTTTGCACAAGATCCAGAACAGAAGTGGATTTTCGGTTTCATGCGAAGTAAACACAAAGTTCTCTACTGAAGCTGTGATGATTATTTTGCTTCTTGTACAAATGTGAATATAAAATCCATCCAGCTACAACAGCCAATTTTAATATATTGCTAAATAGATTCCAATACCGTTTTTTGTTTCTAAACAGCAATCTATGTGATCCTTTCATTTCCTTGTACATTTTTTAAAAATTTGGCTGAAAAGTATCAATTTTCTTGTTTTCTGCTCAACAAAATCTTTTGGTTTTAGTTACAAGGTCATTTGTTAAATTGTTGAATCCTGTAACTCTACTACAGTAGTCTCTTTACTAATGGCAAATCTACACTTGTTTGTCATCCCAACATGGTTCTATGAGATATTTCCTCATCATGTGCATTTGTAGAAATTTCAATTTTACCTCAAACATTTGCTGAAAGAACAGGTTAAAAAATATTTTGATTTACATCTTCATCCTCAGTGAGATATCCCCACTTTCATCTAGAGACAGTTGACAAATATCAATACAATCTTCATCTGATGTGGTATAAAAATAACTGAATTCTTTTCCTGCAGTTTGAAAGGGTTTAAATTTAGATATCTGATCAGCATTATGCATTTTCACTGACTGAAGAAACACCTAAGAAACAAGGGGAGAAAATAACCTTTTTCATGTGTTTTTCTAATATAAGTGCCTTTCTAAGTGAGTTATATCTAATTATCAGCTAATGTACATTCTTTTCTGTGGTAGCTATGGGTAATTCACTTCAAGTACATCCTGAATGTGTAAAAGAGGAATATGTATAGGAAAATTAAGAAATATATCAAAAACTTTTTTTTACACTGATTTGACACTGCATTCATATATTATTTTTTTTAATGTACTGTGATCAAAATAACTTCATCATGTTAAAAGTAATAGCTTTACACACCAATATTCCATTTACTGAACAACTAAATTGCCAACATAATAATAAAAAATAAATAAATAATCTCTTTAAGATTATTTATAGCTTATCAGCAAAATGTTAATTCTTATTGCTCTCATTGAATTAATAAAACATTTGTTAAATGTGTAGTTTCCTGGACAAATATATTTTTAAAAAAGCAGAATGTTATTTTTCATTGAGACACTATATTTAAGCTGTATTTTTTTATACTAAAAAGTTAATCTCCGTATGCTATACTGTTTGAATTAATTGGGACAAGCATTTTTTCTTGTCAGAGTTGAGTTGGTACGTGATTATCAGTAACGTCCCAACCCTCTTCAAATTGGTTATATCTGCCTAGAGGTAATGTGATGGCTTTACTATAATTTACTCATTTGATTGGTTTCGTAGTATCAATTGTCCAGTTGTGAGCCTTTTGGTGTGGCACCTGGTGGTTATAATTTTAACGACGTATGATCCTTTTAAGACGTATTACTTTTACTTGTTTTGAGATGAATCTTCTCTAAGGAAGCTTTCTAAACTAACCATTCTTAATTAACACATATCTATGACTGTGAGAGATGTATCTTCGGTAGTTGGTGTGTACTAAAGTGTTTCAAGAATTTTAAGAACTTTTCAAGATTCCGGAACATTGTCTCCAAAAAGGAAAGGAAAATGTGGGCTCAAACGGAGAACAGCTCCAAGAACTGATAAAACTCTAATAAGAAATAGCAAAATAAGTCCAAAAAAGATAAGCAAGGATCTTCAAAGGGTTAATTGAGTTATAGTGTTGAAGTGAGCCCCTCAACTATACAAAAAAGGCTTCTAGAAGTTAGCCGTGACGCAACAAGACCGAGGAAAAAGCACTTTTCAGTTCAGAAAGAGGTGAAAAAACATTTAGCATGGGCCAACAAATACAGATTATAGACTGTTAACGACTTGAAGAAGGGGATTTTGAGTGATGAAACACAGTTATTTGTGCAGGGATGCAAATTAGGTGTAATAAGATGAAAATGGAACTCTGCTACCAGATCATACCCAACAGACTGTAAAACACCCTTCTAAACAAATGTTTTTGGATTTTTCACAACAAATGACACTAGAAGCTTAGTTACTTTTAAAGACATGATGAATTAAATGCATATAAATATTACACTGTAGTGTTATTGCATTGTTGGAAACATTTGATGGAACATTTCAACATGATTTGGCTTCTTGTCACAATTCGAAATTGGTCCAGATTTTTATGTGGGAAAATAAAATAAAAATACTTAATTGGCCTGGTAATTCACCAGATCTAAATCCTATTGAGACTTATGGCATATTTTCAAGAATCACTTAGCTAAGATGAGTTGCACAACAACAAAACAATGGATAAAAAGTGCCGTACGTGGTTTCATGATGTCGTTCAACGTAAGAACATGTGTGCTGCACTAGTGAAGTCAATACTAAGACAATCCAAAGAAGTCATTTCTGCTACAGGAAGACATATTTTGTACTAATATAGATAATAATTCCTGTCTACTTAAGGTATGTAATGATTAAAAGCTAACATTTTAGATTAAATCGTTTTTTTGTTTGTTCCAATTAATTCGAACAGTATAGTATATATATATTACATAATTTTTATGCAGCAATAGGAATAAAATTTTATGTTTGAAAAAATTTTAATAATGTTCTGTTTATGGAACATTGGTATGAAAAAGGTTCTTGCTTATTTCATAAAATTAATTATCTATTGGGTTATATTTTGTATTGTTTACTTTAAATTAGTATTTGTTTTTTCATTGGGAAAAAAATAATAAACTTTAATCTATATTTCAAATTTGTTAATTTAGATAAATATATGTTTAATTTTTACTTAAACTTTTCTTTTTGTGTATTATTATAGTGAACAAGCTTGAAAACATCTTGTGCTATCCGAGTTTTGTTTCTACCAGTTAAATGTCTTTCTGATGTGTATAATATGTATAGTTTGGTTTTGGATACATGTTTGTGAAGAAAGAAAAAATATTTGTAATTATATGCCTTCTAATAAATAAATAAGCTTTGAATATTTTTTGTTTCATTTATCATATATGTTTATTATGGAATTAAAAAGATTAAAACTTATTCTGTAAATAAATATTTATTCTGTAAAAATAGTAATTTGCTACATTTTTATCAGTACTCTTTCTGTGTATAAGCACATATCTTTTCAAATATATATTTATACTTTTTAATGAAGTTGCATTGGTGTTTGATTTACTGTTTTTTGAAATATAAATATTGAAATACAAGCTTACATTTCTTTGAGATAATCTTTTTTTCTTCACTATTTAAGAAAAATACAAGTAAAATAAATATTTGCTACCAAAATTGCTTTGTACTATTTGATTAAATGCAGCTTTTCTGCATTTTATTTAATGCATCTATATTAATCAGTATTTTTGTATCATTGTTTAAAAATCCAGTCTCAGATGAACATTTATTTTTTTCTCTTCCCTATTGGACTTCATATTATATTTTCTTTTTATATAAAGATTTTCTTAAATGTTTTCAAAACTGACCACTACGAATTGTACTGAAACCAGGCATTAATTCTGTTAATGCTATGTTTTCCTGAATACTTTTAATACATTAATATATGCTTCGTATCAAGAAATTTTAGATCTTTTTAATAGTTTATTTGAATTAACGAATTATGCCTATTGAATTTAATTTTTGTTCTGCAATCATCACAAAACAATAAATTAACATCAGAATTTATTTAAATTATACGATTTAGAAATTGTTTCCATTATTAACATATGCAATTTAATAAATGCATTACTTCCAAATTTATAACTAATGATTTATCTTAGAAACAATATCTTCATGTGAAGAATAAATAAAACATTGTAGTTAATAAGGAACACAGTTTAGTGGAAGCTGTGATAAGAGTTCTAGGTGCGAGATTTTACACTTTGCTTTTTTCAAGTATTTTGGAAATTTAAGCATATAAAAATATTTTGCTTGATGTTTTTTTAAAACTAAAAGTTGATTGTCTATAAATTTCAAGATTTATTTTTAAGAGAAAAGTTTAATTTTAATGCTAGCTATATATATATGAAATCCCATTTGTATTAATCTAGTCATTCTCAGATATGGAAAGAAATGTTTTTGAAGATTTCATTAATACCTATATATATATATCTAGGTTATAAAAAAACCCATGTTTGAATGTACGTTTTTGTTTGTTTTTTTTTTTTTAAAATCCTTTCTGTTAACTTTTTAAAAAATTATATTGGAGCAATTTAACAGAAATGATTCTTTCATGATGAAATATCAAAGTTCCCTTTAATGAATAACTTCTAAAATTGATTTTCATCTATTTTTTGTTAATATTTATAACTTGGAAAATGTATTACTAATTTGTGAGATTGTGAAGTGTTTTTTCTATAGAAAGTGTATAAAATTTATATTGTTTGTATAGAATGGCACTGAAGCATCTTACTTTCAGGTCTAAAAATACTTTGTTTAAGTATATTAAGTATTTTATATGCAATCTTATTTTTTTCTAGGAAATAAATAATTTTTACTTCATTGGTTGATACTTTTTCCCTAATAAAATTACATACTCAAAAAAATTTACAGACTGGAGGGGGGGGTATTGTATTTGATGTAAATTTCGTTGCACTCCGATACAACACAGGGCTATTGGCAACAGATTTTGCAATTGTGAACCTATTAAGTGATGAGGACGACACCTTTCAGTGGCATCCACCTCTCCTAACTTCTGCACTAGTTGGAGAACTTTGAGCCTGAATGTGCATCAGCCCTATACAAGGCAGGTCTTCTGTGGTACTACATTTCAATCCCATGACCACATTGCTGGTCACGAGTTCGTGGCGATGATCACGCAGCTCTACCAATATTTATTAATTGTTGCTCTTGTTATTTTTTGTTTTTTCTTTTTAATTCGAATTTTCATGAAAGTAAACAGAAAATAGTTTCAACAGTTTGCAGCTATAAATTATCCATTTATCAAAGATTGGATTTTTTTCAGTGATAAAGTGTAAAATCTTAAATTAGGTTTTATTTTTAATAGATCACGTTTGTTTCCAGTAGTGAAAGCTTTTAGAATCGCTCTGTGCGAAAAAAAACATGAAGTGTGTATATAATGGAAATTTTTATATTTAATAAATATAAATATTGTAAATTATCTAGCTATTTAAAAAGAATAAGTTCAAAATTATAGAGTAGGAAAAAAAATCAAAAATATTTAAAAAACGTGTGAAAACTCCAATTTTCTTATCAAATAATTTTTAAATAAAGCAATCATTCCTGCATGGTGTAGACATAATTGTAAAGAAACTGCAATGTTACAAGTCAAATTAAATTCAATATAATGTGAGTTTTTGATATGCATGCTTGTAAATGCAAAATATATATTCTCATATATAATAACTCAATTCAAAACCAATTTAGTATGAATTTCTCATTTTCACATGTTGCATCCCGTAATTACCAGGTGCACGATCGTATTTAATTTCATGTTTTAAATTTAATTACATGACATTTTTATGTTGAGGTTTAATACAGGAACTACTCACCTCCTGAATGATGCATTTTATCAGAAGTTAAAATTTTCAAATGAATGAATTATACATCAATATACTGTGTAGCAAACTTCACTGTACAAGCACTTTGTCTTCGAATAGATAAAAATTGAAACTTAAGTTCAAATTTACAAGGGGAAAGTTAAAGAGAAGCCACTGTCACCATCAACAAAATCAAAAATTAACTAAAGGTTATAAAAATTTATATACATGCAACTAAATTAAAAAATTTTTGCTCTAAAATCTCAAATTGATCAAAAATAGTAGAAATAATTTTTTTTTTTTATTTCAATGAGGTATTAAAGTAATTTCCATGTAAATGTTTTTCCAGTGTAGCTTACACATGGTCTGTGAGGAGGGAGGGGGTACCCACAAACCTCGCCTAACACACTTTAATTTTTTACCATAGAGATTACCCCTCAGCACCTTTGTCATGTGCTTTTTTAGAATCTAATCCCTCATAAGATATCTGTATGTGCATATGTAGAATTTTTTTTTGTTATAACTCAGTAAAGTTTTTTTTTAAAATTTTTTTTTATTTCATTTCTATAAAAAGCTGTTACAAAACACTTCATATAACACTTTCTTTGGTGGGTACATGTAAAACATGATGAGTGGGCATTAGCTGCCTGTTATGAAAAATTTAAAATGTGACATGCAAGATGAATTGATTGGGAGACGAAAAAAAGTCACTGAAAAAGGTTCATTTACACAACTGTCAAACACATATCAATACTGAAAGCAACTGTAAGTAGGATAACTTAAAGTAAAAAAAAAAATTTGTACAAGACCCAAGTATATTCACCACTGTATTCTAGATACATGTGTCTGATATCTAATGAATTTTTCTTTTTCCATGCATATGCTAAGTTTTATCTACTTCACTAAAAGAAGCAGATAATGTGATCATTCAGTTCCGACTAGTCGCTTCCAAACTCGGGAGGTTTCTGCACAGTTCCAAGGAATAGAATGACATTTGAAAGGTTGTCGCGAATAAAATAGACAAAGGGATAATCTGCAATAAATGCAGCAGGTCCAATCGGCCTTGCACTTCGGGAAGAAATTATTGAAGTAGCAGCAGCTGCTTCTGTTCCTTCTTCATTGACATCAATGTACGATTTATGATGAACAGCATCAACAGAAAATTCTTTTTGTCCGGTGAATCCAGACAAATCCACTCGTCTTGTATCAAATAAGGTTCTCAATCCCATTTTGTTTAACACAAATGAAAGTTCGAAGCTATCTTCCATTTTAAATTTGGGAATGGATACCATGACTTCTCTAGGATATAAATCATATAAAAGATTTCTAAGTCGCTCTGGTGTCAAGTTGTTTGCTAGAACATCTACTCCATTGTATCGATTATTTGGGAGTAGGATCGTCATGCTAAGGGCATTTCCAGCGTAGGGTAACTCCAGGGCATAACATTGCAACTCTTCACTTTTTCCATACAAAAATCTTCCTCTGGTGTTCATCATCGAGACAAAGATTTCTTTTCTGTTTGAGAGAGTGAATCTTCGACGTGCCGTTTTCTGCTCATCGAATGGTTGTTGCCAAGATTCTTTGAAGTATACAGCGTTAGCTACTACCATTCTGGTTAAAGGGGTTATTCCATCGGCTGGTATCAGATCTTTAATTTTTTGTTGCGTTTCCTTCTCGACCCAGGCATTGATTTCATCTCTAGATTTTTCGGCCTTGTTGGCAAAGTCGAGGAAAGCAATTTCCCTACTCAGCATTTCTCGCATACAGTCTTTAAATTCTGTACCTTCTTGGAAATATATGCGATTCGCTGCGTTGTAACTGGAACGACTAGGAGGTGTTGCGAGGTCCTGTGCCCAGTCAACCGTTTGGTAAATATCCCAATTGCGAATGTTTCTGAAGGCTTCCCAAATGGATGTTTTATCTAAATTGCCTAAGCCTAACACATTCCTCATTTCTTGTTCTGTGGCACCTCTTGATCCCATGTAGGTCACAATGAGAGCTGACCAAATACTGTGAGGACTGAAGAAGAGCCCGTTCGAATCTTTTTTATTCCTTGGATCCGCATTTAGAGTCCGCAGCAAATCCAGGCTGAATTGAGTGTTGCCTTCGATTAGACTCCGAACTGCTGTACCAACGTTTGTTTCGTTTACAATGATGTCATTGGCAGTAATGCATTGAGAAGTCACTGCCTTTGCAATGCAGAAAATTAAGGTGACAGTGAAGAGGATTCCTTTCACCATGTTCGAGTCTAGAAAAAAAAATAAATAGGTTAGGAATGAGGATATATAAAATTAAATAAGTTAAACGCGAAAATGCTTAAGATGAAGTATCGGTTAACACGAAATACAATGGTTCCGACAAACTACTATATACGTGCATGTACGAGAAGATTTCCCCTTTTGGGAATTGGCAAAATGGCTGTTGATAAAAAACGGAACTAAAGATTTTGGTATTGCTAACTCCACATTATCAACAGGAATTGAAAACAAGTAGTATAAAATAAATTCTAAAGTCAATTCCTACTTAGATCAACAAAAGAAAAATTTTATTTTAGTTACTTTTTATTAAATTACAATTAATATAAATATCTATATACATATGATAAAATCACAACGTTAAGTGGCAAAACACTTTTTAAATTAATATTAAAAACTTGAACCACATTAAATCTAATTAAATTTAATAAAAGTTGAATATAATAACCAGTGTAAAAGGAATGCTGACGTCTATCTAGCATATGATTATTTAGGTTAAGTTAAATCTTCATCACTAATTAAACAAAAGCTGTTTTGCCGACTGGTGCTGCCATCTAGAGGAATATCGACTGAAATGTATCTCTTGAACTATAACTAGTTAAATTTAATTAATGAATTTACATTTGAAAGAACTGAATTAGCTTCAAGTGTCATCCACAACAATTTAAAATAAACGTATTTGAACTTGAGTCGATGAATAAAAAGTATTTTATCAACGATTGAAAAATTTGAACAAGATATATAAATATATACAGGGAGAGTGTGAACTAATAGTAGGTATTGAAAAAGGAGTAAATTATGGAAATTTTTAAATAGAGTAAGTTTAAACCAGAGCGAAAACGGACGAGAAATACCAATCATGATGATTTAGAGCCGGTTTTACTTGTTTGGTTCAAACAAACGGGATCTCAGAATGCTCCCATAACAGGACTTTAATGATAGAAAAAGCAATGAGCTTGTACTAAACAAATGGGTACTACTGCATTTTCTGCAAATACATGATGGTTGGAACCAGCGCCGATGTATCCATTTGGGGCTTGGGTTGGGCGTCCAGGGGCCCGAATAAGCTGGACTTAACCAGATTTTCTGGTTATAAATTTCGATCCTCCAGTGCCAAGGGGGCCTGTAGATTTTCATCGCAAAGGGCCCGAAATAAGCTTAAGTCGGCACTGATTGGAACATTTCAAGAAAAGAAACAAAATGGTACTAAAATATATTCGCGGTGAATCTAATCAGGTTTTACCGACTATGACAGCAAGTTGGTTTCAGTCTCAATATAAATATTTTGTTTTTCAAAAATCTTTAAAAATTTTGTATTAAATTTCATTAAGCTCTTGTGAATGTTTCATTAGTTTTTATTAATTACATGCATATATACATATTTATGTAAATAAAATGTACTGTAGTAAACTTTTATTTTTTTTGAATATTTTTTTATTGTAATATCCTTAAACACGAAATTCTTTTAACGCGAAAAAATATTTGTCCTCTCAGTTGCGTGTCAAATGATTTTCACCGTGTTTATTTTAAAATTTGTATGCACAGACAATTATATTATTTACAGTTCCATAGTTTTTTTCCCAACATTTCATATTTTTAAGAAATCGATATATTTAAATCTCTGCCTACGGTGCAGATAGCCGATAAATAGTAACATTTACTTGTGTTTTATTGAAAAAAAGAATGAGAACCCTTTAAAATGCATAGTTTTGTCTCATAAGATTCATTTATTTTTAATCTTATTACTAATATCTTAAATCAGTGCTAATTTAAGCTTATTTCGGGCCATAGACGCAGAAAATCTACAGGTCCCCTTGGCACCGGAGGATCGAAATTTATAACCAGAATATCTGATAAAGTCCAGCTTTTACGGGCTCCAGGGCGCCTGCCCCAAGGACCCAATGGATAAACCGGCACCGTCTTAAATCTAAAGCAACGTCTCCCTCCCCCACATTTGGCGGAGTTTAAAAACTTATGTTTCTGAAATACTCTTCTTGGCGCATAAATCGGTTATTCTTCATGTATTGAATAAAATTCAGCTTTATAACAATTTTAATGGGATTTTTTAGAGGGTAGATTTAAAAGTTTTTTTTTTTTTTAAAATACGCCCACCAAACGTCCCCTCGGACATAAGGCGTCTTGCAGTCCAATATAAGTCGGCAAGCTAGGATATATCGGTTCATTAACTAAACTTGGTAAATTTAGTAAAATTTACCAGAAAAAAAGCTTAAAGGAACTCAGAAAAAAATTATAAAGCGGGGTTAAATTGAATAAGAGAGTAACCGATTTATGTGCACCAAGAAGAGATTTTCTTAAATTTGTAATTTTTCGATTTCACCAAAGGAAAAAAATTATATTTATTTTCCTAACTCAAAAATTAGCATATCAAACAGAATATTATTCACACCATTTATGTAGATTATTATGACTAAATTAATGTCTTCCGTTTAACTCAAAAATATATAAATGTAGCAAAACTTGTAAAAACACACTTGCAAGATTTTCACAATAACTAGTTGCGTTCTCAAAAACAATTCTATGGTATTGTCTATCAATAATTAGTTGTAATGAACACGAAACGTGAGGAAAACGTTATTTCCATTTCACTGTACATTTTAAAGAATTTAACAAACGATTAAATACTTTCTTAAAATCTATGGAATGGTGCCAGTAACTAAAAACGTTTCGAAACAAAACTTCAACTAAAAAGATGTCAAGCAAGAAATTCCGCTTTTATTTTACAAAGCTGAAATATTTGTAATATATATTCCTTTCTCTACCATATTTCCTGATCTGTGATTGCGTTTACGATAAAGAGTAATCCGGAGATGACACACATCGGGAAAAAAATAGAAAAAACTATTACGCATTAAATGCGAGGCAAAGTGAACAAGTCTTTCTGAAAATAAAATGTTTTTTTCCATTATTACACGTATTTTTAGTTTGCGCTGTTAAAATGTGATTTTTTAAATTGACTTCATCCTGTAATAGTTAAGTCGCATGAAATACGAAAGAAAAATACAACAGTAAAATATTTAATAAACTAAAAATATATTCATTTTTTTTCTTATTCGCTACGAAAGTAAAACCCAAAACGATATTTTTCCTTTTCCATATGCATGTTTATAAGACCCTAGAAAATTTCTAAATGCTGTTCGAATATAAAAGACGCAAAAGAAAAATTTAGCAAGTAAAACCGATCATTCGGTCATTGCAATTTAATGACGAAATAACGCACATAAAAATCGCCCATATTTCGGTAATACGTCATCAAAATTCTGCAGTTCAATATTTTTTCCAAGATGACCATTATACTTTAAATAAAAAGTTAATTTCTAGAATTTTTTTTTGAAACTCTTAATCAGCTACAAAATCTTACGCATCGATCAACTTGGGGTCAATCATAATGAAAAGAAAGAATGAGAAATAGTATGAGTAGTAGTATAATCATATAAAGTAGAGTAGCACAATTCAATTTTCACCCATTTCTTTTTTTCCCCCACATTCCTTCGTAACTTATAATTCATCATACACCATAAAAAGCGTTCGAATATAATTTCAATGATGTTGTTCACTTAATTTTTCCACTTAGCAAAATTGAATTGCGTGTCAAACTAAACGGCGACCATTGAAAAAAAGACACACAAATGACCTTTAATGATATGTTCGAGGAAAAAGGCCTACTATTCAAACGTTCCATTCAGAAACAATGAAACGTTGCCAAAACAAAGATGTTAATTAGCGGATGCTAGAAATGCATTCATTTCCTCAAACCATTCTGACCATAATGCAATAACAATTCGTACAAAAGATCTTTGAAAGCGAAGTTGAAAGTCCCAGTGAAACGATAAAAAGATGTTTTGAAAAGCGCGAATTATTCTTTTGTTAAGACTAACTTTCAAACACAAAATGGCCTGTCGCGATTAGATTTTAACTGTTTATAACGGTTTGTCGAAAATTGTCAGCGCAATTATTTCCGATTCAGTTATGTAGGAAGTTGTTCTAATTTAGGATGAACTTTTGAATCCTACCATTCACTACTCTATTGAATAGAACGGTCAGACTAAAAAATTTATCTGGATTTCCCATTTTTTTTTTTATGGTGTAAAAAATTTACTAAAAGAATACCGTTCATTTAGACTCAAAACTTACTCGATGGATCTAACCAAAATTAGCTAGTTAATTCCTTTAAATATATGTTTAAATGAGATTTATTTAGCTATTTATGAAATCAATCAACCTTTGAAATATTTAATGTTATATTAAAAAGCTCATACAAATTAATGTGTGAAAATGTTGACTTGAAGTTAACTTCTTCAATGGCTCGACAACCCTGGGTGGGCCCTGGCTTTCTCCGGAAGTTTTCTCCAGGAATATCTACTTTTGGCAACTGTTTTCCAGTTTTTGACCTTTAAAATATTTAGGCGTTTTTCGACACAGTCAACCCATCTTAACGGGAGTTTGCCCCGAGGTATATTTCCCATGGGCTTTGCCAAAAAGATTTTCTTGCAGCAACGATCTAGCCAAGATGGCCAGTCCATTTAAGTCTCTGCAACTTCTTTTACAATATCAGGCTGTTTATATAATTTGTAGAGTTCTAAGTTAGACATGAATCCCACCAAAAATGCAGCCTTAAATTTTCTCTCGAAAATTCCCAAAGCTTCCTCAACACGTAAAGTCAATGGCCAAGTCTCTGATGCATAAGTCGGGACAGATCTCATAAGACTTTTGTAAAGAAGCAGTTTAGTTCTTAATTTGAAAAAACTGGATTTTAAATAATTCTGCAAGGAATTGAAGTTAACTATTGCTAAGAATAATTTACTGCATTCGATATGATTTTGTTATGCTTAGAAGTCATCATGCTAATTATTGTAAGAAATTTAAGAAAAAGGATGTTTTCAAAACTGCATTCTCAGTTTTTAGCTCGAAATTTGGTTTATTTACATTAAAGCATTTACTCTTCGATAATTTTTCTAACCAGCTCAACATGTATTATTTTTCTCTAATATTAGTTAATTACCTTCAATACCAGTCGCTTAATAAATTTAAGAGGACACAGTACAATTGTTAATTTATAGAAATCAGTAAAAAATAATAAAGTATTTTTTAGCTTAAAAGTTAATTTTTTTAAATATATTTTTCTATTATTATCTAACAAAATTTGACCAAGGTTACTATAAATTTTATGTTTGTAGATCTTTAGATTCAGATAGCAAATGAAAATTTTAAAATGATATAACTCGGGGGGGTGAGAATCTCTAGTTTCTCCATTTAAAATGAAAGAAAATATTTCACCCGTTTTGTTACAAAAATTTATATTTTTCCTAACTATTGCTATTTTTAAGTAGGGAGGCATTGGAATGATTTAGAACAGAATTTTACTCATAACAGAATAATACATTTTAAAAGAATAATAGTCATCAATTTATGAAAACAGCTCCTTTCAATGAAAGAACTTGAAAAGGTTTAAGGGAAATTAATTCTTTGATTTAGAACAACTTATCTTAAGTATATAACAAGTCAATATATCAAAAGTTAATCTGTTAGAGCTTATAATAAGTGTCAAAGACGATGAAATTATTATTCTCTTCTAAACATTTTAAAGAGGAAGTGATATTTTACATTATCAATCAGACCTCAAGAATCTCTTCAAGCAATCTACATTGTCTTTTAAAAGGTAGTTCTTTTAAGGACTAAAAAGAGCTTTAACTCAAGTATTTCAAATCACCATTTTAAACAAATGATCCAACAGCAGATAAGTGAAAGCGTTACATAAATGGAATGGTTCAATATTAAATGTATCAAAGTTCTTTGTCTTTTATAATAATTTACTTTTAAAGAGTCAATTTTAAGGTTATACTTACTTTGAAAATATACTAATATAATTACGCTAAATAATTAAATGAATGTTTTACTAATATTTTTCATTTAGAAAAAGTCCGATTATTGAATATGAAGGTATCATAATTTAAATAAGAGAAACTCATCTATAGAGAAAGGAAATCAAAAGAGTTTATTTGAAAAAAAAATCACAGTACATTCGTAAGCAATCATCTAATGTATTTTGAGTTGAGTCCAAAATTGTCACAGCTTAGAATTCACTTAAAAAAAACTGACATTAAACTAACTTGTACTTATTGTTCTATTCGTAAAAATTAGTTAAATTTCAAATTTCGTTATTGGATAATGTTTAAGTGTTAAGAAAATGTCAAAAAGATTTTAAAATCTAAAAAAAAAAAGAAAAAAATCTTATTTTTTTTATGCATTTATTTTTCGATAAAAACAATTCGGTATACCTATGTGTTATTGCTGATAAACATACTTTTTAAAGTTTCCGCTAAGAGCAAAAATTGGCAACAATGAAGCGCTTGAAGCAATTGCCTGGAAACATGACTGAATTTATCTTGCGACTTCACAGTCGCATGTTTTTAAAGTGATTAGCTAGAAACGTGTGGTTGTCGTTATAATGTGACTGACGTCACATGAATTTAGCCTATTAAATAAGAGTTTCATTTGAGCAGTCTTTTTTAATCCACCAATAATAAAAGACCTTTTTTCTATTAGTTTAAACGTTATCATCGGATAAAATTATGACGAATTGTTTTCATTTGAAATTCTTCAATAATAATTAATATCAAAGTTAATTATTTATATTGGATTATTTCCGACCTTAAAGATAATTTGCATCTTAAAAAATAACATAATTAAGGAAGCTATTTTCCATACGCAAGAAATTTTTCCTGTTTTGAAGGATGGTATGTCTGGCTATCGTAGTTTGTCCTCAACTATTTTTAATCAAACCCATAAGCACGAAGCACTTTAAAATTCAAACCATTTGACCTTGAAGAGGAGTGGTTTAGTCTTTGTTTTGATTCTCTTATGGCCTTACACACTTGCACCTTAAATGTAGTGTCATTTTATTCTTTATTGTTCTTGGCTTGACTTTTTTGAAATAGTTCAAATTAAAAGATAACAGGTGATTAGGTTTGTAGAATTATATAATTAGGTTGGTAGATTCCTTATATGCAGCTCCTAATTTTAGGGCGAGAATTTCTATTCACTTCAATTTTATAAAGGTCAGGGTGTAATTATGAAGCTTCATTAAAAACTATTTTTGTTACGGAGAAAAAAAAAGCAAAATTATGTCCGATGAAAGAATTTTCACATTGCGCATTAGTTTTTCCTTAAGGTATCCGACTATTATAAATTTAAAAAATCCTTTTTATCGGCTATTAGATCTACATAGTTAAAATTTTACAAAGGTGTTTTTTTTTTCTTTCTTTTTTTGTTTAGCTGAGATATGCAAAAAGCTTTTTTTGTTTAATTTTCAATTCACATAAAATTAACTCATTAAAAACTTCTTTTTCCTTTAATCTGTGTTGTTTAATTTTTCAGTTCACCCGTGCGAAGAACGGGTATACCAGCTAGTGTAACATATGTTAAAGCACTCTCTTGTTTGAATTAATATTCTTATATAAAAAGTGCTGCAAAATTCGAACACATTCCATGATGAGTAGTTTTACGAGTAAAGCAATAAAAACTTATAATACTATGAACAATATCTCAACAAATGCAGTAAAAGTGCTAAGGATTTCATACTCCTGGAAATCAAGAGCATAATGATGCATTCAAACGTGATTTTAATAATTCGCGCACCGAGACTGAATCAATTGATAAGCTACGAATCGTGATAATGAAAGAGCGAGCGTATCAATACACGTGCTATATGTTTACTTTTAAGATAAATGTTAAAAAGCTAAAATGAGGAAGTGAAACTTCTTATTTCAGTTACAAGAGCATCGAAGAACTCGGATGATTGACCCTTTTAATTAAAATGTGTGAGAATGTCATTCAATATACTAAGAATTATTCTGAATTTTCACAGCAAATAAGGAGTTCTGAAAAACGGTGAAAATCATGGCGAAAGTAGTGGAATTTCTTTAATTTTGTGAGCTTCCCAATTATTCTCAGTATGTCGTTTAATTTTGAGCCCCGCAATTTTTCTATTATAAAAATTCGTAATAAACCAATAAATAAATGGAAAGTCATACCACATTTTTAAACAAATTATAATAAAGCTGAAGAAAAAGTTAAAAAAATTTTTTAAGTCTCAACAATATTTTACTGACTTGTATTGAATATTATGGAAACATTTAGTAAAAATTAGAAAAAATCTTAAATGCATGTGCTTTATTTTTCCAAAATTCATTTCATTATTCTCACGAGAAATAAATTCAAAAAATAAATGAAAACAACCGATGATAGTATACAAGTCTCAGTAAGTTTCTTGCACATACTTATTTTAATTCGTATTCATTTGAATTATACTTTTTCAGAGGCGTAGCTACTTCCGTATCAATGATACGAGACTTCCAAGCTACAAGGGCCCCAACATGTGTAACTACAGTCCCATTAAAAGGGTTCTCATACCTAAAAAAGGGCCCCAAAGAAATTTTGATACAGTTCCCACTCAGAACTAGCTACGCTAGTGTATTTTTTTTATTTACAGTTATAACTCTTATACGCAGATTGTTTAAGCTTTAAAGCAACACGAATCTCTGGAGACGACGGACCTCGAAATGTTGAATTATAGTTAAATGAAGACATCTTGAGCCGATATGTCAATTTCGTAATTTCCAATACATCGGATTAACAAGAAAACTTTCAGCTTCGACTGACTTGATGTGTATCAGCCCATCTAGAAGATTCGACTTTTAATGGAATCAAGACTCGAACACGAATCTTGACTAAAACAGCGCCTGCTACGAGGATGGCCACTCAGCTTCGGAGGTTGGA
Source organism: Trichonephila clavipes (assembly GCA_019973935.1). Taxonomy (NCBI): domain Eukaryota; kingdom Metazoa; phylum Arthropoda; class Arachnida; order Araneae; family Nephilidae; genus Trichonephila; species Trichonephila clavipes. The sequence goes on from BMAU01019665.1 coordinate 1,566,282, forward strand.
TCTAGTAATAAAGCAAAGTAACGCAGGGAAATAAGGTTTTGTACTTAGTTACAATTTTATTGATACTTAACCTCAATCTTATAAGTTTCTAGAGTAAAGAAGTTTAGAGTAAATAAGTAAATTGAAGATATAATTTTTCAAGTAAATCTGAAATTTTCAAAGTAAAATTTAAAAACTAGTGATAAAGCTATTCCGCCCCCACCCTCTACTAAATATTAGTTTCGAGTGAGTGTTTATTATTGTCGCACAAAAAACAGAGCTTTTGGCAACGGATTTCTTAATTTTGAACCATGTTCATGTGACAAGTTGGCCCCTCTCCGGACTTCAACACCACCTCAACGGGAACCTTTGAGCCAAGGCAGATTTAACATGCATCAGCCCCTCTACATGCTGGTCATGAATACTCGACAGCAGGGACGTAGCTACCACCGTAGCAATGATACGGGGTCCCAACGTACAGTCCCACTAAGAAGATTCCCATATCTAAAAAAGGGTCCCGAAGGAATTTTGATACAGGGCCCAGTCAGAGCTAGCTACGCCAGTGCTTGACAGTGACCGCGAAAAGTTTCACGAGTTACCACGATCCATATATTCAAATATTCAATATACCCCCTCCCCCACCATAATAAAATCGAATTTTTTTAAGTTTCATCCCGATATTTTTTTTGAATTGAGCATCATCCTTAAAGATAAATGCAATACGACTTATATTTATATTTCCAGCAAATATGAAATTTTCTGTTCAATTAATATTTTATGCATCTTTTCCCCAATGTTTTTCTCTTTCAATGCATGTATGGTGGCGAATGCATTTTTCATTGTCGTTTGCAATAAGACGGTGATGCATTCATTCTTACCAAAATTTCTGCGCTTCGTGAAAGTCATTTTCATGCTGTATGCAAATCAATCCAGAAAACTTACTGCTATTCAGTTCCCTTCTCACGAGATTTCAAGAGCAACAATACGAAGAACGCGCTCAGAGCACAGTTTATAGTTCGTCGTTCATGAATTGTTCAAGGTCTAGGTTGATATGCGTGTTGTCATTGAAAAAGAATTACGAGGAAGTTATGCTGCACTTGCCTTTACTAGGAGAAAAGTTATGATAAATATTAAGTCACGCAAAAATGCTCCGAATTTCTTTTACATCGATGAGTATTTACAAAATCTCGAATAGATTCAGAACTAGTGTATATTGTTCAAGGAAACGCGTTGTGGGGATTATAAATTCTCAATTATAAATTTTGAATCGTATAATTATGCTTTTTTAATTCATTAATGATTAAATAGTAAACGCATATTTTTATTTAACAAATATAATTTAATCCAGTGGCGTAACGGAGAAATTTAGGGCCCGTCTGCAAAGTCAGATTTTGGGCCCCAAGCCGGATCCAACACTTTTGGATCTTACAAAGAATTGCGTACTTGGCGTCAGTCAACCTTTGGACTCTCCAGAATACTGCCCCCAAGCAATGCAGGAGTGAACGCTACGCCATTGGTATAAGTTTAAATCGTCAGAAACAAATTAAAAACTTTTTTCTAAAATTAGGCACATTTATTTAAAATATTTTTTCCCTTGTGATATTATAAATTATGTTGTATTGTCGAAGACTAATAAAGAAAAAAAAAAAGACTTTTTGCACAAATCTTACTAAAGCTTTCATTAATTTTTTTTGTTTGACTTAAAGAAATTATTTCTTTGTTTTTCAGAGCAAATTATGTTTACAAAACTTGTTAAAGTATATTTGGAAGACCATTAATTAAGAAAAATCGATATATTAGGCTACCCCATAAGCTACTTTGTTAAACTCTCTGTTTTGAAGGTTATTATTCCTCTTAAATATACAAAAAATGTGTTAAATTTTAAACATTATGAGAACTGTTAAAAGAAATTATTCAGTACAAAGTTTACAAAATAAAACATACTGTAACTCAAAATTTAGAAATCTTTAGAACATTTTATAGTTTTCATTCTTTTACTTTATGAATGTGATATTTAAAAACTCGAAAAAATATACTTCTATCTAAAATTCAAAATTAATCTTACGAAAGTTAAACTCCTTTGGGTTATTTGGATTCTGAATTTAAGTCAAACTATAGTAACAATCCAAATAAATTTAGTTTCAGAAATTTTTTAAAAAACTAAAACCAGTACAAACTCTTCAGACTGCTCTACTTGTACATTCTACTAAATGTTGAAAGAATATTAGAAAGGAAACACTTCTCTCAAACGCTTTGGAAACTGGAATCTTAGGCTGAAAATTTCAGTGAGAAATTCAAAAGATCTCAAATCCATACGATGGAAAAAGAATTTAGAAAACACCAATGTCCAGAAACATTACAGCGTACCAATATTCAATGATTATAGAAGATCTTTTTCACGATTTTAGTTTTTTTTACCACGATGCAAACTGATGTAAACTAGATCAATAGAAAGAATGCTTTGAGTTTAGAATGAATATATAACTTTTGGTGACATTTCCTCTCATTCATAAAAGAATATATTTCTACAATAGAATACAAACTTTTACTAGTATGACACTTCCTAAGCGAATCAAATAATAAATGAAATCAATAAATGTAAAAAAATTTGACACTAAAATCTGCAGTTGTTACTAATGTTTCACAACCCATTTTTCATTGGTGGAAGGAAGTTTTCAAAACCTTGAATGCTCTTATCTGTACTTCCGCAGTTGTGCGAGTTGAGAAGTCACATTGTTTTCACAAAGAATGTACACACATTCCGATTTCGTATATACTTCAGATTGTCGTACGAGAGAAAATTCAAAATCAATCGCGTCTTTTTTTATAATACGAGTTTAGAGCATGATATGAACTCTTATCGTTAGTTAAGAACGCGATGATTTATCATTGATGCATATAAATTAGAACAAGAAACTATTAGAACAAAAGCGGCCAGCGGAAAATTCGATTTCAAAAGTTAAAAAAGTTTTACCAAATATTATAATATAAAATAGTTTGTATATATCGTATTGTATCGTATTAATATATAATCAGCATTTAATCTATCATTAATATAAAACTTCAGGATTAGCTAATGTAAAACCGTTCTTTGAATTTTCAGAAGAAATTTTCCAATTGTAATGATTAATATCTGTCGAACAAATCCATGAATTCTATTTTTAAGCAATAATTATGTTCTTTTAAAAGAACATTTAAATTCATTATTAATAGAAGTTTTGTCCAAGACATTAATGAAATTGGAAATAAATATACCTATAAATATTTGTAAAATTTATCACAATGTGTTATAATTTATCAAAATAATACAAGTATTCTGAATAAATTTATAGCAAGGAAGTTATTTGAAGTAGGACGTGTGTCTGTCACTAAAATGTTTCAAAATTAAAGATTTCCATATTTTGTTTGAGTTTGATTTCTTTCATGAACGCCGAAGTAAAAAACAAATGCAATGGCCATTGGTGATGGATCTCGAAATTCTGAATTCGATAAAGTTATAAGGACGACACCCGAGCTGGCCCCTTCACCCCGAACTTCTACACCACCACACTAACGGGAGGACTTGGAGCCACGATTTAACGTGTATCAGCCCCTTTACAAGGCAGGTCTTTAGAGGTGGGAAGCATTGCTGATGGAGCGATACCAAGTACCTAAGTGACTTATACATCAGCTTACTTGTAACATGAAATCTCATTGGGAAAGCTGCATAATAATAAAAGAGGGAGAAGAGAGAATAAAAGAATGGCAATTAAGCCATTTTTTGCTCCATGTTTTACTTTTAACTTCATAATTAGACTTTTTTCAGTGCCAATGAGTCAAAAAAGGTCATGCATGTGTACTATAATTGTTATTCGACATTTCATTGTATTTTATCAACCTATGCAAGCACATCTAGTGAATAATATTCAAAGTTTATATGGCTTATGGACAGCTTTTATTATGTCAAATGATCAAAAAGTTCTAGATGAATGATATTTAAAAAATGTACAAAAATTGATTAGACACTAAGTTTTACCAGCGTCATTGATATTACGCATTGCAATTCTTTTCTTCAACTGAAAAAATATTTTGAATGATTACAAAAAAATGCCAACCTAAGCAACATAACTTTAGCATCAGACGATTATATAACAAATAAATTAAGTACTCATTGTCAGATAAATTAGAGTGACAAATTAAAGCAGACGAAAATAATACGGAAGAGAATTTTCAACCTAAACAATACCTATAATTTAAAATAGTAAATCAGAAATTTTAATTCAAACTAAAGAAAATTTAAATAGAACCAAATATTTTACAATACGAAAAATTTCTAGCCAGCATTTCAGGAGTAATCAAGCAAAAGGGAAAATTCTAATTTCGAACATTAGTGTTTATGAAATTGCATTTACCATAATTGTTCGGAAATTAAGATTTTAAATGTCAACGTCTTTGACATGTTGGAAAGATTAATAACATTCTTTAGACATGACAGTAAACAAATTCCCAGGAAAAAATTCTTTGAACAGTTTCAGTGTACGAATTCATGTTCACAAATCGAACACAAAAAGAAAAATACCAACAACAGAAGCATGATAAAATTCATGATTTTGAAAAGAAAATCGTTCGACCGTGTCTAAAATGTTAAAGCTGGGTTTTTACGCCTTCCTCAAAAACACGGAATGGTTTTCTTTAATTGTTGAAACTGATATTGAAAAGAGAACTTGGAGTTTCCCAAATACATTCTCAAGAAGCTTTGAAAGACAGGAAATACGTAACACTCACGTTTGATAGATTTGTTGGAAAAAATGAAAATACACGGAATAAATTACGATACACTGGCATTCTTTTCAACGTTTATATCTTTTTTTAAAGGTTATGAAATAAATTTGAGGGCGAGTCAAGGTTCAAAGTCGAGTCCTACACGTTAAGGTGGCTCAATACCAAGGTTTTATAATCATTAAGCTAAAATGCTTTTTTAAATTTTGAATTCACCTGAAACAAACATTTCCTTTGTTCCTGAACCTTACTTATCCACCCTTCGACGTTTCAATCAGATTTACAGAGAATAAGTGTTATAGCATAAGCCATTATTAACTTGAAACTGGTTTGTTTTTTTATAATTATAGAGCATTTACTTCTTAAATACCTACATTTATTGTTTCGAAATGGAAAAGAATTTGAAGATTTATGGCCTTTTGAATTTTTCCCACTTTCTTCTTACGTTTAACATTTTTCAATGCTTAAAAACATCGATTAAAAGACAAAGCCTGTTAAAAAAGTCTGATGATTGATTTTAAACAATAAGTTTTGATGCAAGGCAAGGGTGTCGAATTTGCTGCCCGGAAATATATCGATACACAGCATATAATAAAATACAAAAACATCTTCCGAAAAAAGGAAAACATAGTAGCAAAGAGATCAAGTATCAGGATGTAAACGTTACTTTTTCTTGTTCGTTTATAAACGTTTATTATAATGTATTATTCAAAATAGACCCGACTTTAATGAATATTGATTTTTTTTTTGGCGGCCCACTTTGTTAGTTTGGCCTAAATTAGCTTTTGAGTTTTGCTCCCTCGCTGTAGAGTGATAAAATACTCGAATTCACAAAAAACTTTTGCATGCCTTGCCTAGTTTCATAATCTTTTCAATTCAACAAACATGAAAATACATACAATTTATTTATAAAATATATACAGTTTATTGCGAATATTTTAAATTAAAAAAATATGCTGATAACTTTAACATTAACTAAACTATCAACATTTTTTATAAGTGAATATTTATTAACGAGGCACTATAAAGCAACACGAGGGCTATTGCCGGTGGACTTCGTAATCTTGAACCTCTGTCAAGTGACGAGGACGACACCTGAGCTGGCATCGCCTTTGACTATCACCACACCAACGGGAGGAAATATCTATCCTGAAAGCTTATGTGGCCGGTCATAACTATGGAAATGCCCTGTAACAGGAGAGGTCAATTATTTTGGCTCGAGGGCCACATTGCGGAAGCTGAGGATATTGGAGGGCCGCGTTTTTAAAATGATTGCATTCATCAAACTTTGCATCTCAAGAGATATATTTAATGAATTTTATGTTACAGTTTACAAGTTAAATAAAATAGTGGCATTCCATTTATGCATTTTGCGACTCTCGGGTTTTATCTATAGCTTCAAGTACATTCAATATTAGAATCAGTTTAATACAGCGTTTCTCAAACTGTGGAGCGCCCCTCCCCCTAAGGGGGCGTGATAACTCTGCAAGGGGGCGCGAGCATATTGAAAAATCGAAAACAAAAGATTTTAAAAAGATTAATTCATTGAAAGTAAAGAGATAATAAAATCTGACATAATAAAAAATAAAATTAACATTTGCACCGATATAATATACTTATAAATGTATCAGCACTGTTCAATGTATTTCATAATTGATTTAACAATACCAAGTTAAGAACAAGTTTAATAGTTATCAGTGAACCCCTCCATGTACTTTTCATATATAAAATTATATACAAAAATTAACACTTATCTTGATAATGTGTGCGGTTTATAATTAATCCCTTAACTGCGGAATAAAAGTTACGCGATTCTCTCCCCGATGCCACCGTAGGCGAAAGTATGTGATATATTGGTGGAGAAGGAATAAATAAATCCTCTGAAATAAGTAAATCCTTCGCAATTATTGTCAAGGTCCATTCATTGCATTCCTAAGCCTTCGGAATAATTTTGTGGAATTGCAGTGCACAGAAAATATAATACTTCGAAAAGACGTATATATACGTCCACAGCAATTAACGCTTTGGCTGAGTGAGACATTTATATACGCTGGTTGCACTTAAGAAAAAGTTGTATTGTAGCTTTAGTGTTAAAATATAGTATTATTGGATTAAATATATTGTTATTTGTATGGGGAGGGGGGACGCGATGAAAATTATGGTTAAATATTGGGTCGCAAATATCGAAAGTTTGAGTGAGTGGTTATTAACGTCATACTGTTCAGCTACACGAGGGCTTTTGGTGACGGACCACGCAATTTTGAACCATGGTGAAGTGACGTGGACGACACCTAAGCTGGCACCCCCTCTCCTTACTACCACACCAACGGGAGGACGTTTCAGCTCTCGGCAGATGTAACGTGCATCGCTGCCCTACACGACATCGAAAGTTTGAGAAGCACTGGTTTAATAAGTCAAATATACCTCATCGTACTTATCTACACTTTTGAGAAATCAGGAGCGAGATTACTTGAACTTCTGATTAAAATCCGCAAGCTCATGTCAGCCAATTTTCTTCTATATTTACTTTTGATCTTCGTACAAGAAAACATTGCTTACAAATATATGTTTACCCAAATATAGAGAGCGTTTTCTCAAAATGGGATTTTCTTGCCGACTTGGCAGGCCGAAAAAAAACTTTGTAGGCCGCTATTTGCCCACCCCTGCTCTATGACAATTAGGGGCAAGTTCTGGCCATGAAGCCACGAATTTAGATTAAAATCCAAGGACATTTAAAATCGTAAATAAACATCCAATTAAAAACTATTTATCTGAACATTAAATATTTGACATCTTTCTAATTCAATAAAAAAGGTATTCACAGATAAGATCAGAAGTAAAAGAAAAACATGATATGCATTTTAATTTCCAAGTGCTGACGAAAGTCAAAAGCGAAACAGATTGATTCAACAAGTCCAACAGGGCTGAGAGCACAAGAACAAAAACAGCAGTTGGTTGCGCCATTGTCTAGGATGCAGAGTGGTAGAATGTGGAGTGCCCCTCACGTCCCAGAGGCGACTGAAGAAAACTATAGAAACATTTCTTTTAAAAGGAAATGGGCCATCAACGGTAAGAAACATTAAGGTCATTTAGAAAGTTTCAAAGCTCTAAAACTTCCGTTCCTCTTTTTATTGAACTTTCATTCAATCTCTAATTGCTGTTGTTCTAGTTTACGTAGGTGTAGAATTAATTTTTAAATATAAAATATGGAGTATCAGGGTTTTTTTAAAAAAAATTTGTGTGGCATTTAGAGGAAGTAGATGATAAAACAAAAAGGTTAATGCTCTGATAATGTAGCAGTTTTGATTAGTGTTCGTTGACGAAGGTCAAACACCTAGTTTTTACCCCGAATTCTTTTATTAGGCTTACGATGTTCCAAAATAAAATTTCTACATGGAATATTCGGATATTTTAAGACGTGCTATAAATTTATACAAATTTAAAAATATATATTTTGCATCTTAAACTAAAATCGCAAAATTTGAAGAAATGAGGAAAGCTTGTTGACTTTAATAATGCCACAAAACTTTTGACATTGTCAATTTTCACGTAGACCTGTTTATTTTATACTAAATACGATAGTATTTAGTTAGAAAACATTACACAACTACTTATTTTATCATTTACATATTAGCACAGATAAATTTTGAATTCATACAAATTATGGATATTCATAAAAAGGGGGTTTTTGGAATTATAATGTTGAATTACAAGATTAGATACTGCTTAAAATAGAAATTTGCAAAATTAACAAAATTTAAAAAAATAACTTTTATAAACTATTTGTCAATTAAAACTACAACCCTGACCTTTAGGAAGAAATCAGATTTAAAATAACGTATGAGATTTACTAACATTTTACATCAGATATCGGCACTGGACATTGATTTTTCGTTGCATCTTTTTCCTTTCTTTTTGGAAATAAAAATGGGTTGATTTTTAAGATTTTTTTAAAAACGACCTAAGGCAATGTCTTACTTTGAAACGTATAATTTTATTTTCCCCATTAAAGCTAACGTCAGAGTCTTATGAAACTTCTCGTTTTAAAATGTGTGAAAATTAAAAGATATTAAATAATAAAATTTTGCTAATAACGAGTAATAAGATTAAAAAGTTATTCAAAATTAAATATGGAATGTATACAGAGAAGTCTGAGCATTTTGTTTCGATTATTCAATAAGGATTGTTCTCTTTGATACAGTAATGCAATCAAACTGTTAAATCCTTTTTGGTAGAACGCAAGTTGATAAAGTACAAATAACGTATTATATATATAGAAATAATTCTTATTAAAATATCTAGGAATTTGCAGAATTAGTTTGACCTTAGAAAGTAATTAAAATCACTTCTATAAATAATTGAACGGGGGAAGGAATTAAGCCTTAAGATGCCTAAAGATTAATAATAACTGCTCTTCATGCAGAATTTTCAATACTTTTTAAAACTTCAATACTTATTCATTTAAAGGAAATTGTTAATTTTATTTTTGACGAGTTCATGCTTTTATTTTCCGTTAATTGATGTTTTACAGTCAAGTGTTTTAATTGGATGCATTTATACAAATCAGCATATACAACAATACATTAAAATTTGCTCTTTAAAAACTTTTGAAAATTCTCGTTGGAATGTTAACTTATCAAGTGTTTAAAATTGTTTCATAATTTTAAAAAATGAATTCTTAGTAAAAAAATATATTTTATTTTAAACTATTTTAAGAAATTTCCATTTCTTTCTTGGTGTCAGGAAAAAAAACCCCTTTGGTTTTAAAAGCTATAATTCTATAATTATTTAAAAATAAACTATTCCATTGAGACAACCAATTATAACAAAGAAATGAAAATTTAGCAATACAATTTTCCGTTATACTTCATAAATTTCATAATTGATGGCGTTTTGGAAAAACAAATCGTCTGCGCTGACGAAATTCTGAACTTCGTCCCGGATTATTTAATACGAATTTTATTACGGCATTTTTAAGTTTTTTTCGTCTGCGAATATGGTACTATTAACATAAATCAATTTGAATAATAATCAATAAAAATTCGCTAGAGAAATAAGGCCAACATTAACACACACATTTAAAAAGCGAAATGTAGAACATGTAGGTATATTCACCTGCGTATCAGAGAAGTCGAACGATGATTTAATTATTAACCCGTAGAGAGTTCGATGACAACTGCAGATGTTCCAAGAGCTATGCTGGTCTACAAAGTGAGAAGACTTGTGTATCGCAAGGCGAGGAGTCTTGTGTTTATATCTCTTCCATGTTGGGATAAACCAGGGAAAACACGGCTCTCCTGAAATTGATAGAGAAATCAGGGTTACCGTTCCTTGCTGTCACTTTCATTCGGTCGCCAAGCCGAAGTAGTCGCCAACCGGTTTTGGCGTGAATTCGTTAGATATTTTTAAATCGCTTTGGTACAAATTGTGCAGTATTGGGATGCAGTTAGAAATTTTACCTTGTTTTCGTGGCAGCAAGATGAAATAATAGAACTGAGTTAAAAAATAAAATAATTGAACATATATCGGATGAATTATCATGTATATCGGCATTGTCATGGTTATTATAGAGTGTGTGTGGGGGGAGAGTTACATTAAAGTCGCAGTAAAATGCAACACGAGGGCCATTGACAATGGACCTCGTCATTTTGAACCTCGCCCAAGTGAAGAAGACGATTCTAGAGTTGGCGATCCCCTCTCCTATTGAAAACACCAAATGGAGGACATTGAGCCTCGACATATTTATAGTGCAGCGGTTTTCATTGGCACCAGAATTCGAACCCTTGACACTGCGGCCACGAGTTCGTGACCATAATCACTAAGCTACAGAGACCACTAACTTGTATATATAACTGAATAAAAAAGACACATATATATATATAAATAAAAAAAATTGAAATTGATGTGTTTAAATGAAAAATGCACGTCTTGAAAGAATTAACCCATTCAGAACCATGGTCACTTACACATGTGATCGCATCAGGGTCCACGGTACCATATGAGAGATTGCGTTTTTACCGTTCTGAGGCCCGTGATCACACCGGTGTGGTCTGATTGTGGAACGTATGGAATTTGGAATGATTATAAACTATAAATTTTTTTCGGTGTATTTTATCACAGTAGTGGTTTTGTATGAATTTTTAAATGGAGTTAGGCTTAAGAGAAAGAATCGCCCGATCCTGAACGGGTTAATAAAGCGGTTCTCAAATTGTGGTCTGCGGACCCCCAGGGGCTCACAGCGCCTTTCTGGGGAGTCCATGGAATTCCTCACGTAAAGTTTATAGATTCTGAAAGTACTCGGGAAAAAATTAAAGATATGACATCCTAGAATAGATCACTAAATTACCCTCAAACGCGAAAAAACTTTACTACAACATGTAATTCGATCAAGAATGTGGCCGTGCTAGCCTAGTGGTCAAGGTAATGGACTCGTGGCCAGCGTGTCATGCGTTCGAGCCCAGTACCACTGAAGACCCTCCATCTAGGGCAGTGATGCACATTAAATCTGTCGAGAGCTCAAACGTTCTCCGGTGGTGTGATGTGGTAGTTAGGAGAGGGGGCGCCAGCTCAGGTGTCGTCCTCGTCACTTGACCATAGTTCAAAATTACGAGGTCCGTCGCCAAAAGCCCTCGTTGAACAGCGCGATGTTAATATCCACTCACTCAATCAAGAATGTTTTGAGGAGGGGGTGTTCAAAATCTTGGGGTCCACAATGTCACGCTGATACATAAAAGGGGTCGCGGGGATCGAAAGTTTAAGAACCATTGGGTTAATACATTTTACAAAAAGATGACAATATTAATCGTTCGTAAAAATTCTCATTTTCGTTCCAATATTTCAAGTTTTATAAATTTTTTTTCTTGCACATGTTTGCATTGCATGCAAATAAAAATCTTTTTTTCTAAAAATCAAAATGACAACAAAAATCATGACTTTTTTGTTGATAATTGGAATTTTACTCATGATTTTTGCACGCTATCTTTTTTAATATTAAAGTTAAAAAAAGTTATGTGTTAACATAATTTAATATAAGTTAAGATGCTATTATTACTATTAAGACATCTGATGGATTTTTCTGTTACTGAAATCAATATCTTATAGTTTTTATTTCACATAATCACCATTATGTTTTAATGAGATAAACGTGAAGAATAAAAAAAAGCTGTAATTTATTTCATAAATTTAATCATTCTGTACAAAGTAGTGAAATATAATAACCTGTTTAACTTGTTCCACTTCATATAACTCTACTTCTAGTTACTTTTATTTCATTTTTTTGGGGGGTATAGAGGACGTTTATGATGAATATGCATTCCATTACGTCAGTGATGTTGTACCTGTGCAACATGCTTTATAAATAGCACAAAGTAACAAGAGAAGATGGATATGGAAGACATAAATTATTTTTCTAGATGATATAAAATAATATGTTGAAAAATACCCCTTTTGAAATAGGGCTAGAAATAGTATAGAAAATCGGGTCCCAAATACAGAGTGTTTTTTTCCAGGTATAGAAGTTTAAGTTGGCATTACTTTCCAAGATGGCGACCGATTTAACAGCTGTCAAGTGATTTATTCTCAGTTTGGGTTGGCAATTCATCATGAATAGACTCACGCCTGAACAACGCTTTCAAATTGTGCAATTTTATTTCGAAAATAATGGTCGCGCGCGCGATTTTCATAAGCGAATTTTGTTTAGCGATGAAGCACACTTCTGGTTGAATGGCTACGTCAACAAACAAAACTGCCCCATTTGGAGTGAAGCTAATCCACAAGTGTATGTCGAAACACCGTTACATCCAGAAAAACTGACTGGTGCGCTTTATGGGCTGGTGGAATCCTTCTTCAAAAACGATGAAGGCCACAACGTTACAGTCAATGGTGATCGGTATAGAGCCATGATTACTAACTTTTTCATTCCTGAATTGAACAATCATGATGTCCAGGAGCTGGGGTTCCAACAAGACGGTGCAACATGTCACACAGCTCGTGCCACAATCGATTTATTGAAAGATACGTTTGGTGACCGCCTAATTTCACGTTTTGGACCTGAGAATTGGCCTCCAAGATCTTGTGATTTAACACCGCTAAACTATTTTTTGTGGGGCTATGTAAAGTCATTGGTCTATGCGGATAAGCCACAAACGCTTGACCATTTGGAAAACAACATTGGCCGTGTTATTGCCGATATACGGCCACAAATGTTGGAAAAAGTCATCGAAAATTGGACTACATCCGAGCCATCCGTGGCAGTCCTATGCCAGAAATCATATTTAAAATGTAATGCCACAAGATTATCTTTCGAATGAAAAAATTCATGTCAATCGAATAATACATCGTTGTTTTATTGCAATTTAAAGTTCTATACCTCTAAAAAAACACCCTTTACTAAATAGTTTAAACTGCTACATTATTCAATTTAGCTTAACTTGAGAATAAAATTTAATTTTGTATCATTTTTAATTAAACTAAGAACTGATATTTAATATAAACTTCTATATTAAATTATTTATTTTCAAAATGATGATTGTATTTTTATTCTTTGAATGTGTAATTTCTCATATAGCTTAGGAAAAATTTATTCAAAAATTACTCAATGAAAAAGAAATCGGAAGAGAAAAGTACCGATGAGGATTATCTTTAACTAATTTAGATATATTCAAAACTTTGCAAAACTATGGCAGCGTTTATTTTGTTTTGATTATATTGTAAAATTAAGAGGATTCACCCATGGGATGGTTTCAAAAAATCAAAAAAAAATTTCATAAATTGCTTCTTTAACATGTCTAGAATACGGTAGTAAATTGTTTTTTTTTTTTTTTAAATTCAAAGTCGTTATAAAGAGCAGGTGAGAAGAACAGGTCGTTAGAAGAGCAGCTGTTCGTAGCGCTAAGTTATGATTTTCATTGTTTTAATTGGACTTTAAACTTTTTAAACGCCTTTTTCTCAAAACTGTGTTGTTCAAAAATTACTTGAACTTTCCTCCATCATATTTCAAGAGCGATTTGGTCTTATGGTCTTTTATTTGGGCATATAGGCCTCTAAGAACGGTTTGACCGAATGACTTAAAATTTATTGGGTAGACACAGCACAATTATACGCACCAAATGTGTGTGAACTACGATCATTCCAAAATTCAAAATATTTCTATTTTTTTATAACAAAAACATAACAAAAAAACCATGAAATTCGAAACTTTTTCTTCAGAAGTCTACCAAAAATCCAATTTTTGGTATTTTCAATTGAGTATAGTTTATTTGGTGCATTTAAGCATATAGATAAAAACGCCGGCATTTATTTATTTTATTTTAGACAAGCCAATCAGTGGATATTTTTGGCAAAACATTTATATGCATAATCTTAAAACACATATAAATAAATGGTAAAAAAAACTTAAAGTTCTATCTTTTTACTGGTCGTCAAAAAAATTCCCTAAAAATGCTTTTAAAAAAAAGGCCGTCACATGGGATATATATTTAAAAGGTAGCATATATTATATAAAGATATTTAATATTCCGTAGGAAAAATTGATGTTCACTTCAGTTTGTGAAAGTTGTGACACTATGAAGGAATCATGCAATTGAGAATGCAAAACAGGTTAGGCTATGCGAGTGATAAAAATTACAAAGTAATCCTTTATGAGTGAAACACTCTTAAACTCTTCCAAGTGAGCTGTGTGTAAAAAGTACTGTAAATATACGTCGAAATGTCTGCACAGTCACCTAGTTTCAGCAAATAATTGATTAGAAATCAATATGCTTCACAAGAAACATAGATTTCTACATGACAGCAACCAACGAAGTTGGAATGAGTGAGTGATTGAATATTAACATCTCAATATGCAGCTACTCGAGGGCTTTTGGAGACGGGTCTCGTAATTTTGAACAATGTTTAAATGATGAGGACGACACGCTTGGTACTTCCTTCTCCTAACTTCCACACACACAAAGGGAGGACAGTTGAGCCTCGACATATTTAACGGCATCAGCCTCCTCTGCATGGCGGGTCTTCAACAGCACCAGGCTCGAACTCATTACATACCAGCCACGAGTCCATTACGTTGACCACTAGGCTCCTGCGGCGACGATGCATACGTGAAAGAAAAGTTCTATGAAAAGCCGGACAAGTTAAACCCCAGTTAGAGGCTGTGCTGCAGGTAGCTAGCCAATTGGTTGTGGTCGCGAGCTAGTGACTAGTGCTGTCGAATCGTAGGTTCGAGTCTCGGTGCCGCTAAAAACACACGTGTAGATGGACTAATCAGTGTTAAATCTATCAAGGCTCGTCTTCACATGCTGTGCTCGTTGGTGTGGTGGGGTATTCGTCGCCAAAATCCCTTAGCTATATATATATATATATATATATATATATATATATATATATATATATATATATATATATATATATATATATATATATATATATATATATATATATATATATAGAACGACGTTAACATTCACTCACTCACAGACTTACATATTTTGAATACTTTTTGTGAGTTATTAAAAAATGAAGTAGAATTTGTACGAGTTCAAACAATTGCCATTCATTTTTATTTCTCTTTGCGATTTATTAATTTTTAATGGAAAAATGTGTAAACTTATTTTCAATTTTTGGCTTAATATTATTCGTATAATTTTTGCTGGTTACTTTCGATGAAAGGGGAAATATGGATGAATTTTAATTATTTGATATAATTTTGCTCTTATAAATTAAATAATGTGTAATATTTCAAACGAAAACAAAACTTTATTTGTGCAGCTGGAATCGAAAAAACAGACTTTTCATAAATATTTATAGCGAGAACTGTCAAATTAATGTTATAACTAAAATTAAATTTTTTTAAATTGAGAAAAATAATATAGGATTAAAATTAATGCGCGCAGTTTCTACTAACTCTTTAGTAAAAAAATGTAATTATTTCTCATTTATTTTTGTTTCATAATCACAATTTTTCGTAATAACTTTTCATCACACTTTCGATACGAAAAATGTGATTTGGTAAACACGTAGTTCATACATAATACGAAAATCAAGTTTCAAAAAAAAAAAAAAGTTGAAATGTTAACGAAAAAGCAAAAAATCTCTTGAATGACAGAAAAAACAACAGCGCTTGTTTTCTTTTTTCATTTGCCGGCATTACCAGGAATTTCCAGGGGAAAAAAAGGCTTATTTCGACAACGGAAACGGAAGCTGTCTCTCTCTCTCTCTCTCTCTCAATGTGTGATAAATAATATAAAAACAACCTAAAAAAACTCATATCAATACAAAAACATTGCAAACGAATTCTATCAGGTCGAAATACCCTTCAGTAGTACTCTTTAGAGTGTTAGATAAGGTTATAAGTTTCGAGAATAAAGTTTAATATTCAGTGGGTGTTTGCATGCAACAAAATCTTACTACTCATTCGTAAAGTATCAGGATCTTCCTTATCGGGCAAACTCTCTTAAAAGGTGCTTCATTCATTTTTATCTCTTACACAAGACTCTGAAATTTAAAAAATAAATGCCTCACTTATTGCAAATGCATAACTTAATTCGATTTTAAAAAATATTAAAATCGGCACACTAAAAATTATTTTGTAGTTAAAGTCTCCGACTACGTTCGGAACTATGATTTTCAAAATCGCATAAATGGATAATTTTCATGATATTTAGTGTCACTTAGATTAGAATATATGCATAAAGTTGTTTTAAGGACATTTTGACAAAATTTTTTTATTTAAATACAATATTTTGGCAAAAAATTAACTTAGAATAATCTTTTTTCCAAATGTTCTCCTTTTGTGAAAAATGCTTCTATTACAATAATATTTTGCCTGTATATAGCTCAGACCTCTGTTCAGAGGCTCAACTAGAATTTTTGAAATATATAACTGAGAAGTGGATTTATTCATATTTTACGACAACAGAGGGGAGCAATTTTAAGAAAAAAACGCTAATAATTATTTCAGTTGCTGGTAACTCTGAAAATAATGTGAATTTTTCAACAATTCTAGTTGGGCCTCTGTAGAGAGGTCTGAGCTATATACAGGCAAAATATTATTATAATAGAACCATTTTTCACAAAAGGAGAACATTTGGAAAAAAGATTATTCTAAGTTAATTTTTTGCCAAGATGTTATATTTAAATAAATTATTTTTTGTCAAAATATATAAGTCCTTAAAACAATTTTATGCATGCATTCTAATCTGAGTGGCACTAAATATCATGAAAAGTATCCATTTATGCGCTTTTTTAAAATCAGGGTTCCGAACGTAGTCGGATACCATAAAATGATTCTTGGGCATTTACAGAAATATTGTGTAAAGTTTCCAGAAAATTTATTTTTTATCATGGAAATGTATTTATTTGTATTCTTTCCAAAATAAAACGAGGCAGAGGTAGCCTAGTGATTATTGTCATGAACTCGAGATGAGCGTTGTCGAGTCTCGGTCTCGATTCCTGGTGCTACTGAAGACTCGTTTTGAGAGGCTCATGCGTGTGTTAAATCTGTTGTGGCTCAAAGCCCTCATGTTGGTGGGTTTGGGACGTTTGGAGAGTGGGAAATTAGCTCGGATGTCAACCTCATCACTTGAAAGAAGTTCAAAATTACGAGGTAACGTCACCAATAGATTTCGTGTTGCTTTAGAGCAGCGATACTCAGCCCACCGAGCCTTTTTAAGTGGCCCTGTAATGGTCTGAGAAATTTACTTATTTAAGAACATTGTATTAAAAATTGGGTGGAAGTTCTCCGTCAAGAAATCAAATATATCAATTTTGCTTTTTGCTGTCGATGTGGTACGGGTACTAATTGATATTCGTTTTCTATTTCGAACGGTTAAGGTTAGTGATAACAGACAACAGTGGAGTAGGGACAATTTTTGGGGTAGAGCTAATTTTTAACTATCTTTCATATCTTGCAAACAAAAAATAGTCGAAAAAAATTAATCGTTTCAAGACGATTGGGAGGTTGACTATTTTATAGTGAAAAACGAACATGGATCAGTAATTGTTTGATTTGTCCCGAAAGTGCTGTATTTAAAAAATACCAATAAACAGGAATCATTCAATGACACTTTCCCTCGAAGATTCCTTTCAAGAGGTGATAAATAGGCTTTGTGTTGAATAATCTTTGCAACAGCAACAAAGTGTTTTGTCAGTGGTAATATCGCAGCGGTAACAAAGACATATCCCATGAAGTTTGTTTTGTAAGAAGGTAAACATATGAAACCATTTACTGATGCAGAAATTATGAAGGAGTGTTTTTTAAGCGCTTTTCTAATTTAGTGTTAGTGAAAAAAGTAAAAAATATAAAAAAATAGTAATTAAAAAAGGCAAAACAGGAGTGTTATAATATTTTGATCAATTTTCCACATTTATCTTGTTCTTAAAGAATTTCTCCCCCTTCCTTCCCTATTTATCCTCATATTACGGCCCTCGTGAAATAACTAACATATCTATGCGGCCCTCGTGAAATAGCTAACATATGTATGCGGCCCTCGTTAAATAGCTAACATATGTATGCGGCCCGCGTTAAATAGCTAACATATGTATGCGGCCCGCGTTTAATAGCTAACATATGTATGCGGCCCGCGTTAAATAGCTAACATATGTATGCGGCCCACGTTAAATAGCTAACATATGTATGCGGCCCACGTTAAATAGCTAACATATGTATGCGGCCCGCGTTAAATAGCTGACATATGTATGCGGCCCTGCAGAAAAAAAGGTTGAGTAACCCTGCTTTAGAGTGTGACATTAATCAAATTCCAAATGAAACCCAGTTTCTAATAAAATGGAAAATTAAGACAAATTAAAAAGGAAACTGACATTAAGAGGGGTTAAATTTGTCGAGACTCAGTCTTTGTGTGGAGTGGAAGTTTAGAAAACGAAGTGACTATATGGAACGTGTTCAAAATTACCAGATCCATCGCTTATAGTCCTCGCGTTGGTTCGATGTGCTACTTTATCAAACAATTAAGGGTTAAAAACGCACCTATATTGCAGAAATTTTCTCTTACTTGGATGCTTCACTTGCCAAATCGATTGACTCCATTTTTTGAATCTTATTAAATATTAATATCAAAGCACTTAATTGGCTCCTAACTGCATATATTCAAAACAAATTTCTCCATTATATTAATACCATTAAATGACAAAAACTTTTTAGACATTGAATTATAAATAATTTATTTCAGAAGTTGATCTGATTAGCTCCTTACTATAATGTATTTATAATAAAAGTCTAATTAACCCGCTGTGCACTCTTTTTTTCTCTGCTACGGAGACATCTGCAAGTTGCTTGGTTGAATTTTGTTCAAATGGCGCACCAGGACTTCCTCTCTACAAGTACCTTAGAAAATTCTATCATTAACAGAAAGGTAACACTTGCGGGGATTACAGTAAACTGGTTCTCTCACACACAAAATGCACTGGATAAAATTAGAAAAGTCAAAACTTCATCTCATACAATTCAAGTGTCACTTTAACGAAGACACCGAATTTTTTTAATGCCATTCGAAATTAATATAAGAATACTAGCTGGTATACCCGTTCTTCACACGAAGGAATTGAAAGAGTAAACAATGCAGATAGAAGGATAAATAAATTTTTAATGAGATAATTTTACGTGAGTTGTGCAAATTAAACAAAAAAAAGAAGCTTTTTGCGTATCTTAGCTGAACAAAAAAAACCATATATGATAAATTTTAAGTTTGTAGATCTATAGCTGACAATAAGGATTTTTTTTTTTATTTATAACGCTCCGTAACTCACTCGTGGGTCGATTTTTGAAAACACCTTCCTAAGCTGATCTCTGCTCAGCAAAAGTAACACATTGTTACAAATTTTGTGTAATGAGCGCTTAAAAAAATTAAATAATTTATATCTGGATGTGTAATACATTAATATTATTTTCTGTTGTATTTATTTGATGTTAAAAATGTAAGAATCGCAAGCAACGCCGTTCCTTACATTATAATGGCGATTCAATGGAAACATAGCGAAATGTTGGCTATAAAGACAAATTGGCACCATTTTTGGCGACCATGTTGGCAACTTGGCCATGGATTGAGCGATGCGGAAGTTGATATACTGTAGCGCCACTTGGTGGGGAGTAGCAACAAGGAGGATAGCATAAAAACCTTCTTCACAAAAAAAAAATCCATATACTCTTGCATGCCAATTTTCTTAGTGATCAGTTGAACAGTGTTGGAGTGAAGCGATTTCATATATACAAACATCCATTTATATATACAGATGAGTAGCAGGTAGATCATTATGTCTGAAAAACGTAAACCAGCCTTTATTGCATTCAACAGGTCGAACTGTGACAAGAGTAAGGAGGAAAGGTGTAATGGACTTGTTGAAATTCCTTCCTCCTATTCAACATGAGTATTATAAAACTTTATGCACAAATCCCCATGATGAAAGCTCAATTACAGCTATCGAAGAAAACATTATTTATATCGATGAAAAATCGATTTAAACAAAGTAATAATCGCAATATTATGTAACAGTAACAGAACAATAATTATTCATTTGTGCTATAATCTTTAATAATATAAATTTAATAATATATATTTTTATAATGAGGTTTTTCAATAGTAAAAAAATAATTCGAAGTCTCAATTTGAATTAATAATTTTCTTTCATTTGCCAAATCGCTTGACTTCTTTAATCAAGAAAAAATTGTAGTAATAATAACAATTACTCCAGGTATATTCTGTCTTACACTTTTTATATGTCGTCAGATAAAAGATGCATCTGCGGTAATATATATATATATATATATATATATATATATATATATATATATATATATATATATATATATATATATATATATATATTATTTTATGTTTTTTTTCAACTTCTTGTTTTATAAATGTAATCGATTCGGCAAATGAAGCATCTATTTAATACATAATTACAATATATTGATTACGAGAAAATAAAACATACACAAATGCATAGTTTTAAAAAGAATTCTTTCTAAAATCTTCTTACTTTAATATAGTTTTATTTTTTCCAAAAAAGAGTAATGGAAATTATAGACTTATCTTTTTCTCTCTGAATTTTTTTTTTTTTTTATAACATTTTCATTTACTATTCATATCAGTGAAATTTTTTTGTTTGTGCGTCGCAGCACATTAGCATCGATAGAAAATTGAGATATCCTCTTGGATATCCATTACATTTATTTTCGACTACCTTCATTAAGAATTAATGATCATTTATATATTAGATTAAAAAAGTTAGAATGCAACGTAAAGATACTTTAATTGATGGTAAAATACAAAGAGTGGATTAAAATGCATTAGATATTACTTTGCAAATTCCGGGAATGATTTTGATTAAAAAATATATTTACTACTTTTTTTCTTGTTTGATAAATCATTATTTCTTCAGTTAAATGTTTGTTTATTTTGTATACAATTATACTGATAAATTTAAAGATTGCAGAAAAGATAGACTTAATAGAAATGGAAAATGAAAAGATTATTAAAAAAAACATCATTTACACAGCCAGGGTTTACTGTTTCATTTAAACTATCTTAAAATAGATTTTAGAGTAATTACGAAAGAACATTTGGCGTCAGAATTTACCCAGTTAACTTGTGTAGCTCGTGCAGAAATTACAAATAAAAAAAAGGAATATGGCAGTTTATTTTTATTAATCTAAATATATATATAAACTTAAGTTTTTTATATTTTTTAAAATAATTACTTGTTTGAAGAGTACAATTACACCAAGTTTCAACTTGAGGAAAGCAGAATAATAGAAAAGGTAAAATTATACAATTTCTACTAAAAATATGAAATTATTCATCGCTAAAATTTTCATTTCTCGAAAATTAAATCTGCTTAATAGTGAAGATTGATGGTAATTCTCTTTAGAATATAGTATAATTCAGGAAATATTGATTTATCTGTTTTACTGTTTCCAAAAGTGCATTAAGTTCAAAATTAGAAGAAACAGTTCACTTCAGTTTTTTTGCATTTTTACATAAATAACTTCAGAATTAATGTAGTTAATTCATACAAATATTCTTTAAGGTATCCGACTACGTTCGGAACCGTGATTTTGAAAAGCGCATAAATGGATAATTTTCATGATATTTAGAGTGTCACTTAGATTAGAATATATGCATAAAATTGTTTTAAGGACATTTTGACAAAAAGAATTTATTTAAATATACTATTTTGGCAAAAAACTAACTTAGAATAATCTTTTTCCCAAATGTTCTCCTTTTGTGAAAAAATGCTAATATTATAATAATATTTTGCCTGTATATATCTCAGACCTCTCTACAAAGGCTCAACTAGAATTTTTGAAATATATAACTTAGAAGTGGGTTTATATTCATATTTTACGACAACAGAGTGTAGCCATTTTAAGAAAAAAAACGCCAATAATTATTTCAATTGGTGGTAACTCTGAAAATAATGTGAATTTTTCAAAAATTCTAGTTGAGCCTCTGTAGAGAGGTCTGAGCTATATACAGGCAAAATATTATTATAATATTAGCATTTTTCACAAAAGGAGAACATTTGGGAAAAAGATTATTTTAAGTTAATGTTTTGCCAAAATATTATACTTAAATAAAAAATTTTTGTCAAAATCTCCTTAAAACTGTTTTATGCATGTATTCTAATCTGAGTGACACTAAATATTATAAAAATTATCCATTTATGCGCTTTTTTAAAATCACGGTTCCGAACGTAGTCGGATACCTTAAATAAACAGGATAAAAATTTCTTATCTGTCTTCTTAGAAAAGGGATCAGTAGTAAGTCTATGTATTGTTCTTAATTAAAAATAACTGAATTTTAACAAGTTGGCAAAAGTAGGATTTTTGGCAAAGGAATAATCTATAAATATAACACACTTAGCACACATTTTACCGTTTTACAAAACATAAATTACGAGTTCTGTTCGTAAATTACTTATATTAATTATTCAATATAATAACTAAGTAAACATGGAAGGAAACAGACAATACAACGAGTTATTTGTCAGTGAATAATAGAAAAAGAAATTTAATATCTATAAGTAGTAAAGCAGAAGGGGTGGGAATATCAGTTATATTTATGTTTATATAAGTAATCTTAAAAACAACAATCTGCAAGAGATTCTATCATTTTATTATCACTGAGAAGCGTAGCACATATTTAAATCAATATATTATTTATACTGGTGTTCAAAATTAAGAGACTTTTTTTGTGTGATTTTGTTTATTATCTCTATACCGGACAGACTTTCATGAAATTTGCTATGTACGTATTAGATCCAATATATGTGTAATATGCAAAGAAAATAACCATTCAACAATTAAAATACATTCACATGTTCGTGCGTAACACTCATCGAAGTCGGAAGGTATGAAACAGCAGTTGCATAATATAACAAAAAAATTAGTTATTAGGGAGTATGACGATCCTCTCTTTCAGATAAACAGGCCTCACACCTTGATTTTATACCGGAAATAAGGGAATTTATGAGTTCCTCTGGCAATTAATCCCACTAGTTCAGCAACTCTGTTTTCAGGCCTTGGATGGTTCTCGGAGGGGGTTTCGGAGTTGCTCTCCCCAGAATGTCCCAGATATGATCTACCAGTAGTACTCAACCTTTTTTTCCCCCGCCGGGTCACATAAACATGACAGATATTTCTCGCGGGCCGCAACATGGGGGTAATGGTAAAAATATACTATAAGACCGAAGCAACATCGGAAAAAGCAAAATTGCTTAAAATATTTAAACACCTTTTTGGCCTAGATTTTAATAATATATATTAACCTTTCTATCAAAAACAAACAAAAACAATTTGATTTTTAAGCCTTTTTTTAATGAGTTTCGGGATGGTTCGGATTTTCTTTCATGCATTACCAAGCCCCTTTTCTTTTTTTGCTTACATTCTATCAAAAATGCAAACTGATAGCAAAATCAATAGATTTAATTGCTTTTTGATATAATTTCCCGTTAAATTTTTAGTACATTGTTCTCCAATAATTGAATGTTTTAGTGCAATAGACCACCGCACAGCCAGTATGGTGGATATGACCCTCGACTTGTTACCGAGTGGGTTCGGGTTCGAATCTAGAGTAAGGCATGGTTGTATTTTCGGGAAAAGAAGTCTGACTTTCGCTTATAATGGATTCCCGCCTCGAAAGGAAAGCAGCGCACCTCTTCTTGTTATATGCTGGGATCATCATCTGTAAAAAAATGTCTATATTCTTCTTTTTGTATTGTATGTTTCTGTTCTTTCTCTTGTATTTCATATGTATCCCAGGATAAAAAAAACAATGCAATGGACCATTATCGGGCCACTCAGGAAAAAGCCGGTGAGCCACATGTGGCCCACCGGTTGAGTATAACTGATCTATGCGGATGAGGTCTGGAGATCTAACTGGCCAATCCATTCGGCGAATATCCTCACTATCCAGAAATTCATCGACTAGATGAGCATTATGTGACCCTTGTTATCATTCATTTTAAGAAAATAAAACCGAACTGCATGTGTGAAAAGGCGAACATAAAGCTCCAAAACTTCATCCCTATACCTCACAACAGTCATAGGGCCTTTTTTAAAGACATGGAGGTGTGGTGCGGCCATCCAGCGTGGTGCCTGCGCAGACCGTCAAGCCTCCGCTATCGTGATGGTCGATTTCTCTGACATCCGAGGGCAGGTAGCGGGTCCCTGTTTCTCCCCATATATTCTCGCTCTATACTTTCCCTAAATTCCCTTTTTTACTTCTGGTATAAATCCCGATGTGAGGCCTGTTTACCTGAAAAAAGGGAACCAATTTTTTTTGGTTACATTCTGCAACCACTGTTTCATACCTTTCGACTTCGATGAGTGTTACGCACGATCATGCGTGTGTGTTTTAATTGTTGAATTGTTATTTTTTTGCATTATATCGCATCTATATACGTAGCAAATCTCATGAAAATCTGTCCAGTAGTTCTAGAGATAATTGACAAAATCTAAAAGTTATCTCGATTTTGAAGAACAGCATTATATTTTACTCACGATCGAACTTAGGCGAGGATAGATTTCCTTTATTTCTTATAAAAAATTAAGGAAAATATTCCATTCATAACGCCGATCATTTGTTCTCTATTTAAAACTTTCTAGAACGGCTGTGGAATTGACGAAATTTCGTGTCTTACTAAAGGTTTTTTTTTTTCGTTTTTGTTTTTCCACTTTAGAAATAGACCATGGAATTCTAAAAAATGTCTTTTTCTTACAGCCGTTGAGAACTTTTTAAAATAAAGAGATAGCTTTTAATTGATATTAAAGGCACGTTTTTATTTTTAGTAAAAGTTGCTGGAAAATATCGAAAACACACACACACACATTTACCCTTTCTAAAATTAATAAATTTATTCAAGAGAAAGTTAGAAAGCACAATATAATTCTCTTCAATCAGTTTTATCAGTGGGAACTTATCTGTAACAAATTCAAGAAGAAATGAATCTTAGCAATCAAAGTCAATATAATTTAAGAGAAAAAGTATGCAAATGAAGCAAGTATTGTATGAAATAAGTTGCTATAATTACTAGCAAATGTTGAATTAAATACATGAAAAATGGCTGTACGAAGCATTTTGACGGAAAAAAAGACATTAATTTGTGTTCATTTGACACATGTACCTTTGAAAACTTTTACAACGCCAAAATATTTTTTACATACATCTACGCTAAACTATACTTGTTTAAAACTCATTTGAAAACAAATAATGTATTCGAATAAGAGAATCTTGAAAAATTTAAGGCTTCAAGAACTTGGAAAATAAAAAATCATTTTGGTTCGAATACTTTCATATCGCTTCATTTTTCAGTTGTGTGGCGGTTATCATTTAGATTTAGTTTGTGAACTGTAATGAAAATGAAATTTGAGCAATGATGAAAAGGTTTTATTTAGAAAAGAGTAGATATATACTTTTAGTCACGGGATGTAACAACAAGTATGAGTATTTCTTCAGAAAATAACACATCCGTTAACCAAATGTAAAAACAAAATTTTCCAAACGCAGTTATAAAGGAATTTTTTATATACTGTTGTTTTATGGAGATGGTCAGTAGCGAATCGCGAGATAATGTAAGAAAACGTTTAGTTCTTCCATTTTAGTAGATATTTTATTTCCTCCAGAGATAAAGTAAGCAAAAACTACAATTTGCATCCTGCTCCTTGACATATCTTAAGTATCCCAACTGTTTGCTGAGATATCTCTAAAACAGGGGTGGGCAACTTTTGTGGCTCGTAGTCCATAATGTAGAAGAGGAGGATACCAGCCAGCCGCCCCTTTTAAAAATTATACTTAAAAAAAAAACTAAAAAACACGCTTTTATGGTTAATCGAGCTAAAAAGTAAAAATATAATTCTTAATATAAGAATAAAATGATTAAAGAGAAAATTAATGTCGTTAGGGTAAAAGCGTGGGATGCTCTATATCAATTGCTATAATTTCTTACTAGTTCTATTCCGAAACGCAGAGTCAGTGTAAAAATGTAGTACAAAGCACCCCACGCTTTTACCACAATGACATTAATTTTTTCTCGTTAATCATTTTATTCCTATATTAAGAATTATTTTTTTACTTTTTAATTCGATTAATCATAAAAGTGTGTTTTTTAGTTTTTTTAAACTATAATTTATTTATCATATTTTAGTTCGATTTACAGTAAAAGCATGTATTTTAAGTTTTTTTAACTATCATTTATTCATTCACTTTTTTTTTTAATTTTTGGCTCACGACCGAAAAAGAACTGAATTAGAACAATTTTTTTTTCACATGTGCACGAGTCTTTTTTTTTTTAATTTCCATTTTCAGAAAGACTGGACAATTGCTTATATTATGATAAAAAAATTGCTGACGCAAAAAAACGTTTTCGCTTTTAGGGTTACTCTTAATCTTTTAGTCGCCAAATCTGGCAATGGTACACGGAATTAGTCGCCAAATTTGGAAATGGTATAATGAAATAGTCGCCAAATCTGGATTATCCTGTCTCCTTACTATCCTGTTGAGGACAATGGAACAAAATTATGAAATTATTTTATTGTCATCGGTCCTTGATAAATGTGCAAAATTTCGAATCAATCTGACCTTTTAAAGTGGGTAAAAATTGAGTTTAAAAATTCCGTTACATACAATTGAAACTTATAAAAACGTGTTAAGAAATGATTGCGTCTCAGAGAAGATATTGTTACGTAGATCGGGGACTCAAGGGTTTTATGCAAATCAGTCGCAAAGATACAGGATTCAGCAGCAATATTCGCAGAATAAATCTCAGAAGGTCTTAACACCTTCAACAGCACTCAGACACAATTATCGTATGCACGTATATAAAAATACACGTATATAAAAGATTATTCATAAGCAATCACTCATTCCACAGCCGAAGTAATCACTAAAACAATACTAACTGATCGCTAGTCAAAACCAGACTGACCGACTTTCGGCGAGCCTCTCTCGCTATTTATAAGCCTCGCAGATAATTCAAGAAAAACCCGCTTGCGTCATAGGTCTTGAAATTAGTGCATTTCTCTACTAATTTCTAGAAGAATCCAGATGGTCTCGAACACTTCAAAAATGATCGCCAAGTCACCAAATTCGTCGTCAAAAATGACGCTAACTTGTCTCTATCGCCAAGATTTCGCCAAGTTCCCATTGAATCACTATTATTCCATAAGGGGTGGCGTTGCTTGTGAATATTACAATTTTAACGTAAATTAAATCTAATTCAGAGTAAGATAAAGGCATTACACATCCAAATACAAATTATTTACACTATTTTATACAAAATTCGTAACATTGTTCCATATAAAAATCAATAAATATAATTTAAATAAAGTAGTGGTAATTTTATTCAATTTATTTACTGTGCTAATTTTATCATTTACAGCTGCAATGAAATTTAATTTTAGAATCAATTTAATGAGACAAATGTACATTTTCATTTTTTTCTACATTTGTTCGAAATCAGGAGTGAGATGGCTTGTTAGAATTCTCATCACAACCTGTAGGTTAATGTCAGACAACTTTTATCTATACTTAATATTGTTGATCTTTATGCAAGAAAAACCTTACTTAAAAATATACTTTGGAAAAACTGTCTGTTTATTTTTGTGACTATTTTGGTGGGCCTCAAAAAACCTCATTGTGGGCTGCTGGTGGCCTACACCTGCTCTAGACTATCCTTACGAATATATTTTGATTAGGGCAAACCACAAGCAGTATTAACCCTTTAACGGGAGCATAATTTTGAAGAAAACTGTCTTAAAAGTGCCTATTTTTTTTATTCAAGAAAATTATATAAAACTAAGTTAGGTTCAAACTATATATTTATTTATAAATTTCGGTTAAATTTTTAGCTCGGAATACAAAAAATTAATTTTTAAAGAAAAACCAATATTTAGGGTTATTATGACTGAATTTTGGTTTTCAGCAAAGAGAATTTAAGCAATTTTTCAGCAATTTAAAAAAAACATATGTTTTAAACATTAAAGAAGAATTTTATTAGACATATGCAATGTAAAAATACATTAGTAATTTTTTCTAATGAGATAAATTTCAAAGCGTGAGCTAAAACGGCCAATATCACAGGTAACAGTACAGATCCATCATTACTGCTCTCAGGTTCACTAACCGAACTTTAAAAAAAATCATGTATTTCAGAATCCCCCTCTTTATACTTATATACAATATTAAAAAATATATTTTTTATCACAGAACGCAACCGACATCTATTCATAAAGAGCGGAACTAAGTAACTGAGCTAAGGCTACAAAAACATATTGCTAATATATATATATATATGTTTGATTGTTCTAACATCTAGTTTAAAATAAAACAACTATCTCTAAACATGCTACTAATAATCTGGTACTGCCATTTGGTAAGAAATAAACATGATTCCGGGCATAAGAAACAGATAGTTTTAATCCTTTTAGTGCGTTACTTTTGAACACTCCAGCCCGGAAATATCACGGGCATGAGAAATAGAGAGCGAAATTTCACCCCGTGATTTTGACGGGAGCGAGAAGTAAGGGGTTAACTGTAATTGCAGTTAATGAATATTAACACTATTTTACCTGTGATCGTCAAATTTGTAAAATGACATTTTACGATCTGTGGCAACAAAAATTCAATATTAATTTATTGAGCATAGAATACAACAATGCACATTTAATTAGCATTTTGACGTGGATTTCAGTAACAAAGTATTAACACACAATACGTACAGATGAAATGCGTGAAGTTAAACTAACTTAAAGAGCGATTTTGTTACTCCAAAGAAAACTAGAAAAATCAAAGAAAATCACGCTAGAAGAAAGGAAACATCGAAGAGCGTTTTCTGAAGTTGAATGCGTAACGGAAACATGGAAGAATAGAGAATTTTGTAACAACGCAACGCTTTCAAGAACTAGAGTTGGAAGTATAATTGAATGTCAATAGGTGAAAACTTACCATACGTTTGAAAATATACCTTTAGCTTTGTGGTAGTGATCTCTAAGGATAATCCTTTGGAAATGGAACAAATTCAGATGGTTTGACATTTACGAAAATCTCATAAACAGGGGAAAAAAAGGATTTAAATTTCTTAAAATGTATCACAACAGATGATGACTTCTGATACTTGAAAAACTTCAAAAATGAAATGGAGTGGAGTTTCAGTACACCTAAATAAACGAAAAATAAATATTGGTACATGAAAGAAACACACATTATCGATTCTGAATGGATTCGAAAAAACGGTTTACTGGAGTTTTTTCCCCCTCCATTGTGATGTCTATCGCATTTTAATCAACAACTTTTCGACCTTTTCAGCGCCAGGTGACAGGCTGAAAAACATTCCATACGAGGACTGGCAGTGGTTTCTATATCCTTCAATGTGTGTCTTCTGTTTTGATTAATTGCTTCTGCCAAGAATGCACCGAACAGGCTGATCTTAGCGAGTGCATTGCACGCGGGCGGCCAAAACAAGGGGCAGCCGCTGGTCTCATATTGTTCTATCAATTAAACAAAAAAAATTTACGAATTTCTCAAAAAATAAAACTTATTATAAGTCGAATAAATATGCTGAACTTTTAATAGTTATTGAAAAATCAAAATAAGTGCTGATTTCCCAATAATATATTATAATTTAAGAAAAATAGAATGTTCGTGCACATTGAGTTGATTCATAGTTCATTATGTCTACTCTTTATACACATTCTTCATTTGGCAGCGAAATTCGTTATAGAGCTGGCAATACCACAAAGGTTTCTTTTGCTTATGAGTGGATTTCTGACGGTGCTTTGTGGATCGATACTTAACAAAATCGTCTCCACAATGATTTTTGCGAAAGTTGCTTCACAAAAATATCTAATAGGTTTAATATTCTCTAAGACATAGGAGTGTTTAAATTCAATATGCACTGGGGGAAATTAAAATTTTCATATTAATAATAATCTTACAATTTAGAAAAACAAGATAGAGGAAATAAGTTATTTTTGTGTCTATTTGCATTTTTATTAATCTTTTACTTTTTACTCTTACACAGGTAAATGAATTTATAACATCACACACACACACACACACAACGTTAAGTATTAGTCAAAATATGGAAAATTCTCTAGAGGGGATGCCCATTAGGTCTTTGCACGCGGGCGGGCGACATCTTGGGATCAGTCCTGACATCAAGGATTGTCAGACTAAGAATGAGTAAGTGGTAATGGTTTTGAAATAATAAAGGAATTTAAATGCCCAAGTTTAGTCTCAAAATAGCGAAGAATAATTATTCAGACTGATTTGCCTTTTGAAAATGCTTCAACTAGCAATATAAAACAATTTTGAGTAACAGAAGTCGTAATTAAAAGAAAATTAACAATTGATCAAAACAACAATATCAAATTAGAAATTTTTGAAGCAAAATAAAATAAATTTGGGAACAAATGAAAGATCACTTTAAATTTTCAGTGAGAATTGTCTTTATTGATGTAAATTAACAGATAGTTAAAATTATTTCCTGAGAAATTATAAATACCTATACCTATGTAATAATTATGATTATTTGAAATATTTTCTGTTTTACACATCCATTAATTAGGTGCATATTATTTTGACTTAAATAATAAACAGAATATATTGTCATAGCATATCTATATAGACTGTTTAGCCCAGGGGTCGGCAACCTTTTGGCTGTGGTGTGCCAAGCCAATCTTCTAGTATGATCCAGCGTGCCACACAGTAGGGAATTTTTTAAGTTATTCGATTCCTGCGATAATGCATGCAGAGTCAGAGGTCAATAATATTGGTTTACAGCTTTATTCTATGTTAATTTTGCATCATTTAAAGATATTTCGGAACATAAAAATAAACAGCATAAAATATAATTATTTCTTCAACAAAAATGAAAAAAATTAGTATATATCAGGGGTGGCGAACCTTTTTGGATCAACGTGCCATTTTTTTCTAAAGAAGTGTTTGATGAGTTATAGACGTGCCGTCTAATAATAAAACTGAATACTAGCAACACAAAACTCTTTATTTACGACGAAAAAGTACCATCGGCACTGTATACAGTACAGTCCCGCTAATCCGAACACGGCTAATCCGAACATCCGGTTAATCCGAACGGCTCCGCGGAAAAATTTTTATAATTTTAAGGACGAAAAAAAAATCGGTGAATATTTCAATATAAAACAGTATAAACCTTAATTCAAAACAGTTCTTTATTTAATATTCACGCACTGTACATCAAGTTATGGTACAAATTTTAAAATGGAATAAACTACAGAACAGAACCACTAATGTTTAG
Organism: Trichonephila clavipes; assembly: GCA_019973935.1. Taxonomy (NCBI): domain Eukaryota; kingdom Metazoa; phylum Arthropoda; class Arachnida; order Araneae; family Nephilidae; genus Trichonephila; species Trichonephila clavipes. The sequence goes on from BMAU01019665.1 coordinate 1,597,806, forward strand.
TGTGAAAAATTGTACAACATAACCCGTACTCCCAGTTCAAATAGTGATTTCGCTGTTACTCCGGCTAATCCGAACAATCACGTAATCCGAACAGGGGTCGGTCCGATATTGTTCGGATTATCGGGACTGTACTGTAGTTTTAAATGTTTTAGTTATATATGTAATTCAAATTATAAAGTAACATTAGTGTGACTTCTGTTGTTGCAGATGGGATGACAAATAACTTATAATAGGATTGTAAGATGTTACTTTTTAAAAGTGCATGCTTAATTCGAGTCATCTGCCAAACGGCTTCTAAGAAATTAGTTATTTTTGCTGTGGTTCACTTTTGTTGACAAGAGGATTTATGATTTTTTTTTCCAAAATGCGATGTTCTGCATACCATTATTCCCGAACATAAAACACACACCGCTTTGTTGCCTTTACTAATAATACCATGTTTCTCAGTCCACCAAATTTGAAATTCTCTATTACACTTACTATATTCACATTTTGTTCTTTTTCTGAACTAGAGATGTTAAATGACAGTTAAAAATCTTAAATATAACACAGATAAACTTTAAAATACAGTTGAGTCAGTGAAATTAACTATACTACGCGTAGACAAACTTTGCATCATAAGCAACTGTAGTCTACGACGTAATTAAGACAAGACAATAACAAACGAGTGTGCTCCTCGATCACTCGCGTTTGTTCGTAATACTTTATGATGAACTTTCAAAAATGAAATGCAAACCAATTTGATCACTGACGTGCCAAAAATATTGTGTCGCGTGACATCAGTGGCACGCGTGCCACTGGTTCGCCATCCCTGGTATATATATTTTGCATTTTTAAACATATTTAATAAAATAAGATCTAGACAACATAAAATATAAGTATTTCCCTTTATTATAGTTAAATAAAAATAAACACAAAATTTTAATGCGAACCTAGTGCTTGCACCGCTCTATTTTCATATCGCAAAATCTGGAGTATAATGTGTGACTTCCAATTTAACACGATTCTGAGCATTCAGTTGTTAAACAACTTCTCTCTGGACTTGAAATGTTTTTCATATGAAGCAAGATTTTTTACTTAGGTATGTGGAAGAAAAAGCGGAAAGCAGAATAAAGGCAATTTTCTCTCTTTAAACAGTTAAATCTTCCAGCAATTACAATCAATAATTTACAAAATAGCTGTAATCTTTAAGATTTATTCGTAATTCCGTAAATTTACATAAATCTGAAGATGTTTGTCAAATAAGATCCATTACAAATTTATCAATTTCCCTTCACTCAAAATTGATAGTACAGAATGTCCCTGAGAATTGTACCGCGTGCCACATGTGGCACGCATACCATAGGTTGAAAACCTCTGGTTTATCCTTTAATTTCTACCAAATATATAAGTTTTGTTTTTATAATATTATTAGTTTGCCGATAAGAACAACCTTTATAAAGGTTGAATATTTCCTTTGAGAGCTTTTGAAATATTTTAATTAAGAAACATTAATTAGGAATTTTGAAATCAATTTAGATAGTAACACACTTTTATGGGAACTCCTCCTGTGATTCTGAATATTTTTAAATAGATAATTAGATTATCTTAGACATTGAATTACTCATAAAAGTAGTCATTTACTAGTTATAATTTTTAATCGGAAAGTATTTCTTGCAGAAAAAAAACTTTAAACGAGGGAATTTCACAGAGAGGTTACTGATGAGCATTATAATTACCATTAGTATTTATTTCTAGTTTCTACATCTATCATTTATATGACATAAATAATGTCCAGTGTGTTTTTTCTTAATTCCCTAAAAAGGATTATTACACGATCTTATAAAAATTCTATTAATATAACTTCAAATTATTTTTCTTTTCATCTCTCGTTTTTTCGAAAAAATGCGAGCAGTTAACAATAACAGTTACATTATTCTTTCAAAATTTTAAGTTTTTAATGCTATTAAGAATGTTCAAGATATATCTGTGCTATACTACTTAAAATACTTAGTAGATTATTGGTGACACGTTGTTAAATAATTTCATAAAAACATTTTGAGTTAAGCAATTCCCACAGTAGATGTGAAATTATTAATGTACGATCTTTAATCAATAATACATTTAGCAGCGCTTTGTAATAAAATATCAAATTTGTGTTTATTTCCGTCGCTCTCTTACTAGGGCAGGTACTTTTAATCTTCTTTTATTGGTTCCATTTACATTTTTTGGGGAAGGGTGAAAGACCCAGATCCTTTCTCGGACTGTCTGCTTTCACCAGAAATGATCTTAATTATCAAAATATATAATAAAATACACTATTTGAAATCTTTAGCTTATAAAGCAGAAGTATAATAAAAAAGTAAGAATTTTTTTTTACATAGCAGTGGGTTGTACCATTATAATTTATATGTAATCAGATATCCTAATGGCCTAAACTCAGGGATAACTGAGATTAAGACCATATTATTCAAAATTTTCATACAATTGTGGGATCATGATCTTAATCTCATGACCTGCAAATTATTTCTTCTTAATTTGGCTTCTTCCGTCTTATGTTTTAGGGCCAAACAGTTTGGAAAAATGTAGTGTTTTTTTATCATTACTTTTCAATTTTTAAATTATTATTTTCATTTCATAGAAAATATTTACTCTATATTAAATATGTTGAAAAGCTGGACATGTCCCATGCTATGCTTTGTAGTGTAGTACAGAAAAAAAATAATTGTGCTGTTGTTCGTTTGTAACGTAACACTAAAATTATTTTCAGCCCCACCAGAGGACTATTGTTTTGGCTACAAATAAATTGTACCTAACCATCTGCTTTCTACAGCTGTGAGAGGTCGAGATAGCCTAATAGTCAAGGTAACGGACTCGTAGCCGGTGTCATGAATTCAAGCTTTGTACCGCTGCAGATTCGCCGTGCAGAGGGGCCCGATGAACGTTAAATATGTCGAGGCTTAAACGGTCTCCCGTTGATGTGGTGTGGAAGACAGCAGCGGGGAGTGCCGGCTCAGGTGTCATCTTCGTCACTTGACCATGATTCAAAATTATGAGGTCCGTCGCCAAAATCTCTCGTGTAGCTGAATAATGCGACGTTAATATTCTCACTCAACTGTAATGAATTTAATTTTTTAAAAAATGTTACAATAGCGATAGATATTTTTTATAATTCGTATTGGATAAAAATTAAACAATTTTAATATAATCCATTTATATATTATAATAATTTATACGCAATCAGGAATTCGAGAAACAATTGAAATATAGCAAAATCATTAAGGCACACATGTGTTCTTGTGTGAGAAGAATTGATTATTTAAGTACCAATTAACTCGTCTTACACTACTTTTCCCTGATAAAAATATGCAATAAAATCTAGCAGAAGTATAATAAATTATAATTTACAATGAATACTATACTTTTTCTTTAGAATTATGCCCATCATCAAGAATACGATACCACAAGAAATATATTTTTAATTAACCGACATGCTAAGTTATATTTTAATTCATCTTTCATTAAATGTTCTTGTGTACCTGTAAGCAATAGTATTCGAAATTAGGAGAATTTTCATAATAAGTCGAATATCTCTAAAAGTATGGAAGGAATAATAAATTAAATATTTCTAAAGAAAGTTGTTAATTTTTAATCTCGATCACATAAGCGTACTCATGCATGTGGAGTATGCACTTAGATGATGCTTTCTAAGCGTATGTGTCAATCTGCGCTTTTTTCCTTCGCACACTTTTGCAACATTCAATGACAAATTTCAAAGAAAACCGTTAAAAAGAATACCTATCATCGTCTGAATAAGGACATGTAGTAGCGAATCATCATAGATTACTGAAGCTCTAACTGCTGTTGGCAACTTTGGGATCCAGCCGATGAAAATTTATTCTTAGAGAGAAATAAGATTAGACAAAGTCGTTCAAGAGCCACGACGTTCAATGAAAATTTATATTTATAGATTACAGTGAGATGTAATAGGAAAGCGCGTAGATTCTCAGCTGCATCATGAATTTCATGTGGTTGTAAGACCCCAAGTTTCAAAAATTTCTGATTCCAGAAGTTTATATAATAGTCTCCCGGTAAGGAAATTTGTTGTTTGAGTCCCACTCACTCTTTAGCGCACAGAAGAGAACATCGACATTGGAGAACTCTTATTGCATTATTCTAAAATGAGAAACAAGCTTATCAGTTACTCAAGTGAACACACATTCCATTCAAACAACAGTGATAACATTAATCTGACACAAATATGTTAAAATAAATCTTAAGCATAGTTTATTAAGGAATAAGTGAAACTTTAAATAAACTTTGATTATAATTATGACATTATGTTAATTTTTTAATGACTTAATTTTTTTAAAAAATATATTTACTTAAAAAAGTTAAAGGATTCCTGGAGAAAAACTTCGCTTCTTTCTAAAACACTCATAAGTGCAGATGCTTCTTGCACCGTAAATCATTAGTAAAAACCTTATTTGAAACTTGTTGAAATAATTTCCCAAATTTCAAATTTTGATTACACCAATTTGTTCTAAGCTACTTTGCGTACAACAATGAAATCATATGTAAATTTTTTTCAGAAAAAAGAAGAAAAAATACTTTATCAAAATAATCGATGAAAAAACTCGTTACTCTTGATTACTATATTTTATTTTCCATTTTTATCACCTCTCCCCTCTTTTTTTTTATCATCGCAGCTTTTTAAAAGAGCTTTTTAAAGCACCTAGTAAGTAGCTTTCATTAATTCATCCCATAAAAATCGTTTAAAATTCTCTTTAAATATACCAACAATCAATCTTAGTCAACCATTTTAAATAATATCATTAAATTTATAATGATATACCTTATGTGAATTATTTCCAACAGAAAAACTAATTGATCATCGTCTTAGCAGCTTACCTTAAAGACGCCTATTAATGCTTGTCAGTTGTATTAAATTTTTTAAATAAAATATTTTCTTAAAATGTTTAACAAACGTGGTTTTTCTTAGTTTCTCTCCGTGGGGATTTATTACAGAAAATAGATTTGTGGTTTCATATGCAAAATGATTAATTATCGGTTTTCTCTCATAAATTATCCCACATTTTTTTCTCCTGTAGTATAAAATTGCAAATTTGCGGTCCGACAATAATGAATTACACAGAAGCCTCTTTTTGATGAAAAAATAGAAAACATCTCTCAATAGTAGATCTCCTGTTAGATTTATCTTATATATCTTACTCTTATTTTTCACTGAAAAAAGTTACAATTTACTTATATATCTTCATATCGCTAAAAGCTATACATTGCTTAGTTACTAATCAAATGTCTTAAATTGCAGTATCAAACAAAATGACTTATGCTTCTTCTAACTAAAGTTTAAAATTTAATTTTCTAAAATATTTTTTTAAAAATTAGTGTTATAATTAAATCTTTAAAAAATTTTTAATTTTTATTTTTTTAAAAAATTGAACACTAATATGTTACGGTTTTTGTTTAAAATTGTCACTTGTAGTGAAAGCCTATTTGTTGATTAAACAGCTAGCCTTGATTAGATTGATTTTTATTTTATGTCTTAATCTGATGCAATTGGAGGACAATCGGCGGAATGCACAAAGGAACCGATCTCACCCGAAAAGGTCATAAGGGGGCATGGTACGATTTACGCAAAAATTTTTAATTTAAGGATTTTTAAAATTTTTTTGATTGCCTCCTATGTGTATATACTATGTAAAACAGGTTTTGTGCTCAAAATTTCTTAAAAAGCTGGCTATTTAATTTTTTAATGGAAAAACTTAAAATTTGTGAAGTGATTTTAAAAGGCTACTTCTCCCCCCTGCAAAAATTTACGTACATGGATGAAACTCGATTTACAAGTTCGTCAAACTATGTATAACAAAATTTGGTATGGGTTTTGCGATAACATGATTGGTATTCGTACAATACTTCTTTTTATGAATGCTTATTGAAAATTTCTTAAAAAATGTATAAATTCTGAGTTCAACTATTTTTTAAAGAATAAGTATTTCTTTGATTCAAAAATGCATATCAACTTTTGTTACGTGTTCTGTTGGCAATAGGTAAAAAAAATTCAAAGCATTAGGCACAATAGAAAAAAAAGCCATGCCATTTTAAATGAAGACAAACCAGTTATTTTATCTTTCTGAGATAAGTAAGTTTAAAGTTTTGATTTGCCATAGGGATGGGAATAAAAACGAACGTAAAAGCTATCATAATTCTGCGTTACTTAAGTTTAGACCTTTCAAATTTTGTGAGGTTATAGAAAAATATATAAAAAAATTTAGACCAAAAAAATTATATTTGATTTTTTGACCGATTTTGGTCAATTGAATCGTACTGTGTCCCCTTAAGGCCTGAAATCACCCTCCTTCCCCATGGAACAGCCACTCCCACAATCTTAGTTTATATTTTTGCAGTACACAGTAAATTTTCTTAATACGTATAAAGGTAAGTTCACAATATACATGGCCACCCATCCTGTATAGTTGTTAGTGACGCTAGCTGCTATGCCGTTTGGCCTGGATTCGAATCCGGAGAAGGCATGGATGTTTGTAAATGCGTAGTGCCTTCGCGGCATGGGGTACTTTGAATAACCGTCGAGCCGCAAGTCTTCTAGTAAGGTTGGTGGAAGAGGAAGAGAGGTGTGAGGTCCCTGACCACCCCAGGTGTTCTCCCTCAAAATTGGGGTGGAACCGAGAAAAATCGCACTGTCACTTGCATGGTGTTCAAAGCTACGGATAATGACAAGATGTAAATGCAGCCCTTGGCCGCGAGGAATCTTGCAGGCCTATATCTGCTGTTACTGTTGATCAGGTGGCATAAGTAACAACTACAACAACACAATATCTTTTCATAATACAAATATATGAAACTAATGATAATATTAATAAAGTATAAAAACATATATAGGATAAGAGAGGAAGGAAAAAAACATTATTTTTAAGCCTTCTTATGAATGCATCAAGCACAATAAAAATCTACAATACAAATGCACCGTACAAACTCTAAAAATATTACTAAATTTTCTCGAAGATATATTTTGCTATTTTAAAACAAGAAGTTAACCTCTTATGAATACTCGCATTGTGAACTAAAGAACTAAATCATAATTTACGAAATATGTTGGTGAGTTCAGTAAAGTAAAATAATGGGGTTTTTTTTTATCAAAGTGGAATGGAACACATAGTGATCCGCATCCCCTGTATATCCATAGAGAAACAATTGGAGCTAATTTGTAATTTAAATCGATGTAATTGGTATAGAAACTGACCACGGTTAGTTAAAAACTGAACAATGTGCTTAGAATAAGGGTTAATATTAATATTAGGGATCAGTAAGTATATATTTTTTTACCAGTATGGTGTTACAATTAGTCAAAAAATTCTCCCAGTCTTCAATAATCTTATTTTTTTAACATTTTTAAGACGTGGGAACGAAGGGTAGGCGCACACACCTCTTCGCCATCTGAAGCTGCAATGTCGTTGTAATAATTTTCATTAAGGGCTTTAACCCAAAAAATGTTATAAAAATTTTGGTATAAAGAAAGTTTACATTTAATTAAATTTAAATAGGAAGAGAGGAGGGAAATTGAAGATCGACTGTCGGTATTAATATAAATTTTAACACTATTGACTTCTACCCAATAGAGAGAAAACCCAGTAAAAGGACTATTGGTAATGGATTTCGTGGCTACGAATCTCAGTCAATTGACAAGGACTACAAATGAGCCGACACTCCACTCTTCTAACTTCCGCACCACTCCAACGTGAGGTCTTTGAGCCTGCAGACGTAACGAGTATCAACCCTTCAACATGGTGTGTCTTCAATGACATCAGTACTTGAAACCACGACTATACAATGACGGCCACCGGACTAATAGGCTACCATGGCTAATAATTTTAAAGAGAAAATCCCTCTCAGAGAACTTTCTGAATCCTTTCACCACGGCAAATAGACACTGTTGGTATGTAAGCAGGATCCACATGTATGTAAAAGGAATGTTTAAATAATACCTTAATACTCATCCCGTCTCCTAATGGTAGGAAGCTATTCAAAGGAATACCGCTAGTGATAATATTTAGAGGAAACGTAGATATGCGCTGAGGGATATTCCCAGGGGCAATGTCTGAATTTTCTGAAGATGAAATCAGCTCGGTAAATTCTTTTAATAAGAAAGGTCAAGCCACAATTTGACCATTTATTTCACTACGTGATGAGTGTCTCGAGCGAGTTTCTGAATTATATTTTCAAATTGCCGCTCAACATTTGTTTTTGATTCGGAATGCGCATAATCCCTTTTTAATTTGTATGCGTCATCTTCAAAATATATTTGTTAGTTTTTAAGGGATTAATATTATATCTCTTATAGGCTTAAATATCCGATGCAATTCTAAAGGACAATTATCATTAATTAGGAATTGCCTGGACGTGTCAAGTTTTTTAATGGTACTTCAAGTTCAGCTTTCAATAATATTTCTTTGTAAAACTTTCAATATTTTCTGTATTCTTATTATTGATGGTTACTGGTATATGATGTAGTTAGTTTGCGTAAAAATGGGAAATAATTATGTTATGTACCATCAGTGGCGCACACAGGAATTTTTCAAGGAGGGGGTCCGGGGACGAAAGTTCACCATTCTTGTATCATGCTCCTTTTGATTTTATCGATTTTCGGGAACAAAACACAGTAAAAAACTAATTATTGAATAAATAATTAGCATTAATTAATAAAATTAATCATTAACAACAAATACTTAATTAAATTTTACGTACTATGTACTTAAAATTATAATCAATCGGAAAAAAAATCAAGGGCTTTCGGGGGGGTCCGACCCCCAGGACCCCCCTTGTTTGCGCCACTGTGTACCATCAGTAACGTGATTAAAACCATGTTACACAAATTGAATCAGCATGGTTTAAATTTATTTGCATTATTTTTAATGAATTTGCTTTATATAAACTTTTTCACAGACATAATTTATACGACATATTGAAAGTAAAGTACACATTTAAAAATAATGTTTATATGATTTACTCTATAACTGTAATATATTAAAAACTTCTTATAGTCTACGCAAAAAAAAAACACCTTTAGGTATTTTAAGAGTTTTAGTAGCAAATTTTTACAACCTCTAACAAATCTGTTTTATTTTTAAAACGAAGATATAGCTATAAACTTATAAACTCTGTCTCAAAGTTTGCCTTTAGCACAAAATGCTACTTACATTGTTTTACTAAGATAGTTATGACACACGGTACGTACTATATACACAGTGGTTACGGCAAGACAAGATAATAATTCTGTTGTTTAATTACTTTAAAATAATTGTTAATAGTATCGAAAGTTTATATATATTTTCAGGACGCCTTTTATTCCTATAATCATTCAAAAGATTAAAAATGAAAAAAGAGGAATGATATTATATTAAAAATATAATATCATTCCATTTAGAATAGCTACAAAAATGCCACCTTAAGCAACATAACTTTAATAGAAGACGATTGTATGTCAGCAAATAAATAAATCAGATAAATTAGAGTTGCATGAATTATAGACTTGAAGCAGATGGTAATAATATGGAAGAGAATTTTCAATTTAAACAATATCTGTAACTGTTGTTTCTTAACACAGATGGTCTAGCTCATGTCTGTAACTACTGTGTAATTTAAATAGTCAATTAAAAGTTAATTCAAAATAAAAACACCTTTGAACAGAACTAAATATTTTACAACACGAAACAATAATGATGCTTGTGAACGTACATTAAAAATAAAAATGATTTTGGCATTCCTTAATTCCTAATAAAATTTGGAAGAGAAAATTTTTAAATATGCAATTTGTGTATACATTTTTGTTTCGCGTTTTTCTTGACTTTCTGAAAAAAAAAATTCAAATCCTTGGGGAGTTTATTTCTTTGATACTTCATAGTATAAAATTAAAATATGACATGAAACCACGTACTGACGTTCATAAATCACCTGCAGTTCAAAAACCACAAATTTAGTAATGTTTTTACAAAAACAGCAAAGTGGCTACCGTATTCTATATGCTAAACAGTAGCAGAATTCTACCTGTTAATGTAAAGTATGAAGACCTTTTAAAACAAATTTTAATGCACTATAAATACAATTTTTAATGGTTGTTTTTTTTTTACTTTAACCATAGCTTTATTCTTCAGATTAGTTGAATCGGGTAAGCAAACAAGTCACATTGAGGGGTTTATAAACATTTAAGTAATGTATTTTTAAAAAAATAATGCACTGTTTAATTGAAAAATAGCATTTCAAGATGAGCAAGACAATCAAATTTTATAAAGAATTTCAGATAAAATTAGAAAATTAAATAGAACACAATCGCATGATTTCAAAAGACGTAATGTCAGTATTCATAAAACGTTTTTCACGCAAACTATTTTTTTGTTTTACGTTGTTTTAAGTTCTCAAGTTAATTATGTTTATGCTTTAAAAATTAATATACGTGTATTAAATTTTTTTGGTATTCATTTTTCTTTGTTATAAAAAGAAATTAAAATTGTGTGTGTCTAATTAAATTAATCAATTCAATCAACTGAAATTAATATTGTTTTAGCATTGAAAAAAATTCAATGCTTTATTTAACCGACATAACATTATAATTAACCTAATGAAAACAATAAGAAATTTCAGAATATTCCTAAGAAAATTTTGGAAATAAGAATTATAACAAACTGAACTGTTATGTTATTTGATCGAGTCAGGTGGGGGAAAGTGGGAGTAAAATCCAGTTTTTTTAGAGAAGGTCCTAAAATCAAGCTATCAAATTGATTTTAATGAAACTTTGATGTATTTTATGCTATATAGATTGAATATGAAGCGTAGCCATTCAATTTTTGGTTCTCACAGTGATACATTTGAAAGAGCATTTTTTGATGCCCCTAGTTTACACCATGATGGGGGAAGGGGGGGTAGTTCTAAAATTGGTGTATATTTAAATAAAAATATGTAGATATTCTTTTTGAAATGAGAATACACTGAAATAAATGTGTTTTGATTATATTTAATGGTACAAATGGGCAAAAAATTGCTCTTGGTTGTTTCCCTTTTCTGTAGTGAGAATACGGATAGCCTTTCTGTTCAGAGGATAAAGTCCTGATCATTTAAATCCATTCACTGCATGCTAGTATCCTTAATATAATTTCTTGGCATATTGAACAATAAAAGATAAATGTAAAAATTAATGTTAATAGTAATTTAAAGTGTTATTAGCACCTACTTATAACATTCAGTTTTTCTCTATCCATCCTAAACTAATTTAGGGGAAGTAAAATTAAAAAAATGTTTCTCAGTATTAAAATTACTACCTAGTGAATAAATGCTAAGTGAATTAATTATTTTAGTCATTTTATTATAAAATATAGAGCATTAGACTTTTTCTAAAGTTAACATAAAGGTAAAAATTATATCCCTATCATAGAACACTTAGCTAAACATAACCATAACCCCAAATTACCCCACCTGAAAAAACAATTCATGGTAAATAGAACTATAAAATTTATTCTTATCTTCTTATGTAGATCTGTTCCTTAGATATTGTTCTACAAGTCTGGACTAAAATTAATAGTTTCTGCGAGTTATTATTGATTTTAGAAGAAAGTTCATCAACAACCTAAACTAACATACCATTTTCAATCAGCGTATTAAGAAACTTAATATACATCAAACTTGTTACCAACTTTAGAAACTAAAATGAAAATATTTACTATAATCTCAATATATGTCTCTGAAAAGAACTAACTAAATATCTTTATTTAAAAAGAGAAAACAGATGTTTTTCAATATATCCCCCACTTTACCGCATGGCCTCACTTTCCCCCACCTGACCCTATTGATTTTAATATTTTTAGAGAAAGAAAAATTATTTCCTCAAATGGTTGTTTCCTGATTTTCTCATAAATTCAGTTTCTGGTTTTTTCTTTATTGTTTACAATTAAAAGTTTTAAAAGTACATTAGAAAATTCATAGAAAAACTTCATTAAAACTAAACACGAAAAATATGCTTTGTTTATAGAACAATAGCAGATCTTGAAAAACAAGAATATTTTAAATATTTTTTAGTTGTATTCTATGTGAAACTAATTCTTCAAGTTATATAAAAATGCAATACATTATAGAAGTAATCTTATTACAGAAATAAACATATAAAGTTAAAAGAAATTGTATATGGGATGAATTCAGAAAGTTATAGTTGGGAGGAATATACAAATATATTCCAAATAATAATAATAATAAGGTAGAAGAACATATTTAAGAGAGATAGGAAACAAATTAGGTATAGTCATGAGTTCTCCAAAAAGGTACAAGTAGAAGAATGTATTCTAAAAATGATAGTATAGAGGAACAAAGAGAGAGCCTAACAATAATGGAGTAGTGATATCTATCCGAAAAGTAACAGTGTAATCTATTCAAAACTCAGACATTAATTGAGTATATTCCAAAAGTATAAGATAGAATATTCCACAGAAGTACACTCATGAACAAAAAAATTAGCGCACTAAGAAATAATTGCGGGATCGTAACGAAAATTGGCATGAAGGTACATGTCGGGGAGATATGCAAATGATTAGAAATGCAGCGTGATTGCGCCCGATAGAGAGCGTTTAACGTCGTTCTCCGTGGAGTGTAAAACAGGTAATCAAAACTTATTTGAGTGTGCTGAATCGTTTACAAAGTAAGATCTGAGGTATACATGCCGTTTTCGAAGACAATATGAGCAGATGTCGCAGTTTGAGAGGGGGAGAATTATCGGCATGATAAAAGCTGGATGGTCAGCTAGGCGAGTAGCTCGTCAATCGGGTCTCTCTGATTGTGTTGTGAAGAGGTGTTGGGAATAGTGGATCCGAAAGATGTCATTTACTCGAAGACCAGGCTCGGGACACCCTCGACAGACCAGTCGTAGAGAAGACCACCACATTGCAAGAAATAAACGCGTACAGCCAATTGCTTAATCGGCTGCCATCCAGGCACAAATAGCACCTTCACTAGGGGCCCCTGTGTCTTCTCGAACCATACGAAGGTGCCTGGCTGAAGGACATGTGGTATCACGGCGCCCATTACGTGTGCTGCCCTTGACGCCCACCCATCGACGCCTCTGTTTGGAGTGGGGCCGCGCACGAGGAAACTGGATAGCAGCGGAATGGAGCCAGGTCGTCTTTAGCGACGAATCCAGATTCAATCTCAGCAGTGATGACAATTGTGTTCGTGTGTGGAGACCCCGTGGTGAACTCATCAATCCTGCCTTAACTTTACAGCGGCACACCGCTCCCACAGCTGGTGTGATGGTATGGGGTGTCTTTGTCTACAATACACGGTCCCTCTAGTATTGATTCGTGGCATCATGGCAGCCCAGCGGTATGTCCATGACATCCTGCAGCCACATGTGTTGCCACTCAGGCCATGCTCTCAGGAACTCTTTTTCAACAAGAAATTCTCGGCCTCACACGACAAGAGTGTCACAAGACTGTCTCTGCACTGTTACTGCCCTTCCTTGGCCCGCCCGATCCCCAGATTTGTCTCCAATCGAGCATATCTTGGATAATTTGGGATGGCGAATTGGGTATCCCGCGAGTTTGAACGAACTAGAGGCAAATATGGAACGAAATATCTCAAGACATCATACAGAACTTGTATGCCTCAATGCCCCATCGTATTGCACCGTGTATTCTCTATAGAGTGGGTTCAACAGGGTATTAAATCCTCCGTTCTTTTGCCTTTTTCTCTGAAATAAAATATCCTTTTTCTTTGATTTTCTAATCATTTACTTTTATCAAAGTAGTCATTACTTATGTAAAATTTCGTTTCATTTTGACGATTCCTTCTTGATGCGCTAATTTTTCTGTCCATGAGTGTAATTAGTATGGGAATCTATTTAAGAAAATTAATAGGCTTTTGAATTGGAATTTATTGGAAGACTGAAACTAATATATGCTATATAAGCTTTCATATGTATTAGTTTGTTTTATACATAGATTTAGATTTTTTCATTAGGCCATGTTAGTTAGGATACAAAGCTAATTCCTGAGCTTGCACCTTAATATCCACCAACATATCGTATCCAACATGATGATCCGTATAATATATAATAAAACACTTAAGAAAAAAAAACACACACACAAAATATTTAGAGTTGATGTATGATTTATTTATTTATTTATTTTTCAAAATGTCTGGTTAAGCCAAAGTTAATTTCAATATTTTCTATTGAATTAAATGTCTAATATAAAGGTAACATCATAAAAAATATGTATCAGGTAGGATTCAAAAGTTCCGAGAATGAACACAAAACGTTGTTTTGAGTTTCTATAACACAAAACGTTTTTGCAGTAGAGTGACTATGATAATATTTCTGTGTAAAATCGTCCTTCTCCTTTTCTAAAAGTGATTTGTCCCAAACCAAGGGGTCGGTGATGACTCTATACGGTGTCGTATTTTGTAGGTGGGTGCATTTAGTAACCACGATTGAAAGAAATGGCGCTTGTGGAGCAGAACATGAATATCAAATTTTGTGTTAGCTTGGAAAAGAGTGCTACGAAGACTTACGAAATATTGAATCATGTGTACGGCAGTAATACCTTATTGCGATCGCAAGTTTTTGAGTTGCATCGACGTTTCAGAGAAGGCAGGGAAAGTTGCGAAAATGATGGACGCTCTGGACGTCCGCAGATTTACCGCACCGCTGAGAACATCGAAAAGGTTTCTGTGGCGGTACCTAATAAGAGGCTTCAAACAACAGCTTAAATAGCAGAATCCTAGGAACAGAATCAGCTATACTCGAGGCCATATGTTAACAGATTCTGCCTAGGGATCTTAAAATGCAAAGAGTGTGTCAACACATCGTTCCCCGCATGTTAAACGAAAACCAAAAAGCCCTTCGAATGGTAATCAGAAATACTTAATCTCGACTGTTGACGGAGATCCTTCACTACTTGGCAGAATAGTTACTGGAGACGAGAGAGAAAATGTGTTCTTTAAACCAGAGATCTCCAACCCCCGGTCCGTGGATCAAATACTACTGGTCAGCAGAAGAGAAACATTAAATTATTTCCATTTTATTTACTGCGGCATATTTTTCTTGGGTTTGGGCTACTTTTTGTGAAAATCCCTTTATATTCCTTGTTAAATTAATTTATATTCATTTTTTGATGTAGCTGTATTTTATTCTGAAGGAACGTTTAAATACAATTAAAATAAAATTATTAAAACAAAACAATCTGAAATATAAACAATCAACGTCCTCCCCCTCAGCGGGCCTCGGTAAAATTATCCAACGTTGACCGGTCCGCGGCGATAAAAAGGTTGGGGAACACTGCTTAAAACGACAAGCAATCCAAGAGAACATCGGCAACTTGGAACTCACTGCAATCGCTATGCAAACAGAAATTCCGACAAGATCACTCTAAAGGAAAGATCATACGAGAGGTGTTCTTAGATATCCAGATTGTGCATTGGGAATTTATCCCTGAAGAACGCACTGCGAAAAAAGAACTCTATGTAGACATCTTGCGTCGTTTCCGTGAGTCGATCCGAAAGGAGAGACAAGTCTTGTGGGCTGAGCAATCATGGGTGCTTTGCATGACAACACTCCTACGCACTGATCCCTCCTCGTCCCTGACTTTCTTCTGGAAACGAAAACAATTGTTTTGACACATTTTCCTTTCTCCCCTTATCTCGCCCACGGACACTTCATCTTATTTCCTAAGCTGGCATTTCACTTGCAGGGTCGTCCATTTCAATCTGTAGATTATTAAAAGTGCATCGCAGGCTGAGTTATTGGATATGGCTAAAAAATGATTCAAGAAACGTTTCGAAGACCTCTGTAGGCGAAGGTAAAAATGTTTGTAGCTCAAGGGTCTTATTTCGAAGGAGGATGTGTTTCAGCAATTTAATTAGTAATATTTTTTAAGTTATAAACCTAGTCCGGGAACTTTTGAAACCAATATCGTATATATATTATACTTGTATAATGAAAAATCAGCTTAGACATCTTTCTGTATAAAAAAATACTTTTTTTTCTTTTCCATTTACATAACATTCAAAATTACATTATACCACAAATTCAACATTTTACCTAAAGCTAACATAAATTTACTTAATTTAAATTCAATTTGCTTAATATAGATTTCAAATTCTTGCTGTTTTACACCAAACTCAATTTCTTTTATTATTGCGGAAATAATTTTTCCATGCTATTTCCTTCAAATTTCACCTCCCCCCTTTTAAAATACAGAAACCTTGTAATTATAGTTTATAGTAATGGTCTCAATTCATGACATCACATGACAAAGACAAACACGTGCTCTCCATTGATTTCAAAACAAACATTTAACTAATAGTACTTATTGTTCTATTTGTAAAACTCAGATAAAATTTCAAATTTCATTTTCGGATAAAGATGTTTAAATGTTAGGAAAAAAATTTCTTAAAAAAGATTTTTTAAAATAAAAAAAAATCGTATTTTATGCTTATATACTTTTAAATAAAATACATTTTGTATACATGTACTTTTTAAGAGAAAGTTTCTGCAAAGAGAAAAATTTGACAACACCGAAGCGCGGGAACTGATCAGCTGGAAACAAAAGATCGTGTGACTATGACGTCACATGAGTTTTGGAATTAATTGGCTAGAATCACGTGGTTATCACTATCATGTGACTATGACGTCACATGAATTGAGCCCATTGTACATGGTGATACAAATTGCATTAATTTTTAAAAAGTACAAAAATTAAAATAATTAATGTAAACCTTGCATTTTTTACAAGTTTTTAGCAATCTAAAATTATTAAAATAATATCACCATTTTACTGATTTATGTTACTATCAAAAGTAGTTTGCCATTATTTTAAAGTTGTTATAAAAATACTGTCTAATGCTTAAAAATGGCGCATTAGTTTTCAATGAAATAAATCCAAAACTAAAAAAATAGTGATTAATATTAGATATTATACAAGTATAAATATTACTCTGTCACGTTTAGAAATTATTTAGCTATACAAGTAATTGTATTGTGAATGTCTCTCTCAGTTATAGATCATCTACCTGATTATTAGCTTTATTTTTGAGTATTTTACAAACTAAAAAATTCTAATGGCAACAGTAGAGTTTTTGTTATTCTAATTTTTGTGAGAATAATAAAATAAGTTTGTTATTATATTCCAGAGAATTAATAACCACTATATATATAAATAAATAGAGGATTAATAATTATTACAGTTTTAACGCCATTTTAAACTTTGATATTTTTAGATGTTAATACAATAGATTAAATTGACTAATCATTATTCTTCTGATTTCGAATTCAATAACGGAATAGTGAGTAATTAAGCAAAGTTTGTCTCTTTCCTATGAAAAAAAATTGAAATTTTTCTCGTTTAATGTACCCGATTTAAAAAATTATCATGAACCATGCTACATCGCTGATTCGTATTCATTTGTACAACAATACAACAATAAACGAGAGAAAAAGTTTCTATGAAATCTAATACGTAACAATCTCTTATATATGCAATTTTAAAGCAAAATTTTCCCCTCATTTGCTTTCAATAGTTCAAGAGAGCTAATTACGCTAGAATCAATTTTTATTTTGAAATTTAACCCACGGAAAAACTAAACAAGATAAAATTTTTCATCAGAAAAAGACTGCTACAATTTAAATTTACATTAGGAGATAAAACATCTGTTAATGAATTATTAATTTGCAATCTTCTTTAAAACTGGTATACGAAAATTTATTTGTAAACTCATACACATAGATTAATATCGAAATAGTTTTCTAGATTAAAGCTTCGGAGAAAATGTAAACTACATCTCTTATTTCCCCAACATTAATTTTTTTCCCAAATGCTATTTAGATGACATCTGATGACTTAAGTTCTAATTATAACGATTTCATCTCAATCATTAAGTAAAAACGGAAATAGATGGGCTCACAGACAAATTTTTTCCCGTATATAATCCATGCTCATATTACACTTATACGTCATTATCATTAAAACACATGCAATTACACAAACCATCCTTTTCACAAGATCCTTTGATAGTTTTATATGTCGGCAGTTACATCACCAGTTGCAACGACATATTACATAGAAACTATACCGGGGAAAAAATCAACTGCTCTTGCCCTTTTACAAAGGGTTATCTAAAAGTCAAATGGTTTTTCACTTGTGATTTATCTGGAGTTGAATCTTCAGTTCAAAAAGTCAAAACTATAAACAGCTCGAGAGATCAAGTTGACTCCCCGTGAAGGTATTAGAATAACAATTACTTGAAGAAAGGTCCATAATTTTTTTTATACTTGTATGGAAAATCCAATGGCGTATAAACGATTCGCTGTCAACGTTCGAAATGGGTTATCCCTCATGATGGATTCAAAAATATTCTAGAGGACCAATAATCCATTGTCAAGGACTAAATTCGTCGTGGGGAATGTAAATACAGTACATTATGTTGACTCGCAAATTTGACTAAAAATAACCTAAAGATAAAAATTATTTTCCATCGAACAATATCCTTGTATATGCAGTCTTACAAAAAAGTGTTCGTACACTTGCAATTTCTTAGAAAATTTAAGGTTTTTGACTAATAAAAATTAATACATTGTAACTGTAATTACTTCATGATATCTTCAACTTGTTCTTAATGAAATGACACAATTGATTTTTAAAAAATAGAGTATAACTATTTTTTAAAAAATTAATAATCAAAGAGCTACTAAAATATTACGCCACAAAAGTCTTCGTACACATAAAAATCTCAACTTAGCTTTAAATATTGTATTTCTTAATTTAGTACTTAGTAGGATATCTTTTAGTGTCCACAACAACTTTTAAGCGTCTTGGTACAGATTTAATCAGTTTTTTTGTAATTTCTGTATCAATTTTTCTCCATTCTTCTGTGATTATTGTTATTTCACATTTTGTGTTTATTTGCCATGTTTTCTTTTGTTACATCAAAATCTCCCCAAATATGTTCTACTGGGCTAAATAAAGTGATTGAGGAGGTGTTTTCATAATTTGGGGGCAGTTATAGAAACACCAGTGACGTACATTGAGAGCAGTGCGCTTGGCGTCATTACCCTGTTAAAAAATTAAGTCGTCTCCAATATCCAAATTTCGTGCGGATAATTTAAAATTTCTCTTTAAAATATTTAAATAGAGCTCATGATTAACAATACCATAAAAAAATAACGAATTACCTAATTTTGAGGCAATTTACACCCCCACGCCAGAACACCTTCACTTCAATGCTGAAGCATGGAGTTGGAGTTCTTGTTCTACATAAATTCATGGGATTAAACTCCTTATTTTTTCATTTACTAGCTATGATAGGCCCATTGGAACCAAAAATGTTGAATTATCTGCCATCCCAATAAATTTGTTGTCAATTTTGAATTTTCCGAAATTTAATCCCAAGAATCTAGTTGAATCAATAAAATATGGAGGTGGAAATGTTCTTGCGTGTGGGTGTAAATCGGCCACAGACTTAGGTAATTTGGTATTTTTTGTTGATATTGTGAATCATGAGCTATATTTAAATATTTTAAATTATCCGCCTAAAATTTGGATTTTTGAAACGACTTCATTTCTTAACAGGATAATGATGCCAAGCTCACTACTCTCAATGTACGCCTCTGGTGTCTATATAACTGTCCCCAAATTCTGAAAAAACCTCCTCAATCACTTTCTTTAGCCCAGTAGAACATATTTGGTGGGATTTTGATGTTCAAAAAAAAACATGACAAAAATAAACACAAAATGTGAAGTAAAAACAATAATCACAGAATAATGGAGGAAAATTGATGCAGAAATTACAAAAAAAAACTGATTAAATCTATACCAAGACGCTTAAAAGTTGTTGTGGATACTAAAAGATATCCTACTAAGTACTAAATTAAGAAAGAAATACAATATATAAAGCTAAGTTGAGACTTTTGTTAAGTGTACGGAGACTTTTGTGGCGTAATTTTTTAGTAGCTTTTTGATTATTAATTTTTTAAAAAATATACTATTTTTAAAAAATTATGTCATTTCATTAAGAACAAGGTGCAGATATCATAAAAAAATTACAATTACAATATATTAATTTTTATCAGTCGAAAACATTACATTTTGTAAGAAATTGCAAGTGTACGAACACTTTTGTAGCCCACTGTATATACGTACAAAAAATCGATATGTATTGTTGTTCTTAAGTTAAAAAAACTTAAAACTGTACTTGATACATTAAAGATTTTTTTCGAATTATTTGTAACTAAAGGTTTGCATGAATAAGATATTTTTAAAAACTTATTCACGTAGAGGTTTCTGAGGTTTTAATATAATTTGTTCATAAGTTTGTTTACTAATCTAAAAAAAAAAGGTAAATTAACTACGGAAACTAAATATGTACATTATTTGTAATTATAAAATTGGGTTTCTTAAGTTTTTGTAGTTCATCGTGCTTTTTGCTAGTAAGCTAAAAACTGGACCCCAAATCAGATGAACCTCTAATGCTATATTTCGGTATAACATATGTATCTATGCATTTGTGCTGGTATCGTACTTGAGGAGTGTTCTATAGAATTTGGATACCCCTCCAAAATATTATTAAATTGATTCTTAAAAGATTTGTTTTAATGTAAATATATGCTTGCTATTTCTAGCAGATAGGAATCTGAAACCTTTCCTCAAAGAAAATAATATGGGTGCATTTTGTCATATATGCTTAAAGATTAAAGGGAGTATAGGTAGCGAATCATTCAATAACATCACGATAAAAAATTAATAACAAAAACTAAAAAGGAAAATTACAGAAAAAGATAGAAAAAAAAGTTTTTGGGGGGGATTACTTTTTTATCTTATACTCTCTTCAAAAATACTTAAAAAATTTTCGGTGCACTGTAGTTGCATAAATTAAAACAATTGCTACAAAATTTTTGAGAACAAAGTAAATCTTCTTGAAAAAATATAATAAAATCAGTGTTTATGCATTAGTTGAAGTTAAAAAAATTACACATTATATGTATATAGTATATATGAGCCGTTTTCTTTGAAAGTAGTGTAAGTCTATTTTTATATTATGTGGAGATATTTACCACTTTCAAAGTACTTATATATTTGTGACTTCACTAACTACGTTAATTTACATTGGCAAAACGATGAAAATTTTGAAGGTGTTTTGGGGAACTGCTCATAAAAATAAAAATCTCATGGTAGATTGCATTCAATATTATAATTAACAACCTTTTTGTCGAAAATGGACTTGCACCATTTTCAAAGAAAACGTGGGTCATGTTATTAATTCTCAACGAAAACAGTAGAACATACATATGTAGATAAAAAAGATGAGGTTAGAAAATTTGTATTTCTCTTATTTTCAAAAGAAAATTGAACAAGACAAAATTCAGATTAAATTAAGAAATTTTAAACTGTTAAGTAAAATTTCAAACGAATCATTAAACTAGACATAAAAATATTTTCAAAATTCAGAGAAAAAATATATAATTTACTAGGAGCTTTCATTGTTTTTTGCTTTTTCGGAGACATACTTCATTGCATTTAAACAAACACAATAGTTTAAATCAGAGAAGTAAGAAAATAACAACTTCGTAGAACTAATATTACTTTCACACGATTTCAAAATGGCCTCCAGAAGACATTCTTAATGTGCAAACGATAATCAAATCGCTACTTTAATACAAAATCCATCAGATTTTACATTTTTCTTTACAGAATTTTATGTCGGTTTACATGTCTCAAAGGATACCAATAAAAGTTAAATGATTTCCGCAGATGAGCATTGATGTGAGTAATAAGAAAAAGA
This sequence comes from Trichonephila clavipes, assembly GCA_019973935.1. Lineage (NCBI taxonomy): Eukaryota > Metazoa > Arthropoda > Arachnida > Araneae > Nephilidae > Trichonephila > Trichonephila clavipes. Next base: position 1,619,634 of record BMAU01019665.1, read on the forward strand.
AAACGGTTGACATCATTCGTATTTCCTTTCGGAAGTTAAATAAATGCAAATTTTAGTTGCAATGAAACACGTGACAGAGATTCTCATCTTCCAATATGATTCGCAACACTTGTGAATATTAATCACAGATACTTGTAGCCACGCATTGAATAAAATATGTTTAAATTATCATGAATATTTTTCTTAGAACACGAGATTTATTAATCTTTTAAATAATTATTTTAAAAATGTCAGATTCAAGTTTTATTTTTATGCAAACTATATGGTGACACTGTGAAAAATGTGCACACATGTAGAGCAAATAAAATATTAAATCGTAAGTCGAATAATAGAGTAATCATGTCTTATGTCCACATTTTAAAATAGTGAAGATGCAAAAATGGTCATTAATTTTTTTTCCTCATGGCTTTGTACAAAAAAGGAAACAAATAATAATAATAAAAAGATTAATACATATCTTAATTTATTAAATACATTAAAAATTCTTTTCAACAAAAAATCTTAGGGAAATATTGGGATTACAAATTAAAAAGATTAACAATTATTAGTTTAAAGCTTTGTAAATTCTTCCTCTGATAATTTGTTACTCCATAAAATGTACGATTTCTAATTACATAAAGCCTGCATTAAAAGTCATGGCGGAAACTTTTCAGAATTTTTTTCGGAATAAAACTGGAGATGTCAAGAAGTTTCAAATTAAAACATTATGAGAACATATAATTTTATACATACATCTTTAATCGAGAAAAATACAGCTTCGTTCTTATTCCAGATTTTTCTTTTTGTTTTTTTCAATACAAATAATAGGTAATATGCTATTTTAACTAACATATTGTTGTCTTAAAGGATCTTTAAATTTGATAAGAAATTATGAGAAATGATGAAAATCAAAAATCATTTAGTTTATATTATAAATATAGTTTTATAAAGCTCGGCATATAAAACGAATATATATAAAATTGAAACAGTTTTAGGCAGCATTATGTTTTGAAGTTATGCAACTAAACGAAAAGAGTTGATTATTTCAAACAAAGCGAAAAAAGGAAAATTATTATCTTTATGTATTAATACATAATTTTTATGATTCCATGAATTTAATAAATTATTTTTTAGGTAAACTTATTTTGAAAAAAATGGAAATTAAAAATGGAATTCGAGTAACTCTTATTTTCGAAATTTCTGCGATGCGATAAGCAATCGAAATAAACACACATGGAGGCCTTATAAGACTTTTTCATACTCTGAATGAAAAATATGCCTTATTACGAACTGTGTTTCACATTATTTAATTCATTGAATAATTTAGTACCAAGAGAATTGTTCTTACCAATCAGGTTCTCTAGGTGCTTTCCTTCTATTTTCTGCGTTTTACTCCTCAATTACAAAACAATTTGATCGGCTTGGAAAATTATTTATTATCTATTTAAAGCAGTTTTATTTTTTTAGCTGCACATACATTTTTTTCTCTATTCAAATATTTTGTTATTGTATAATGCAGGAAACTGTTACCATTGTGATGTTCTGCTTCCACACGGTAATATAGGAGGGAATTAAATCTGAAGATACTACCATCTGTCAGCACCAAACTACATGCAATTTTTCCTGGTAAGTTTTATGAGAAATTTCAGCATAAATAGTAGTACGGGAATAAATGACTTTAATGCCTTTTTCTTTAACTAAAAAAACCTTGTAATTACATAAAAGAAATTATATTTCCCAATTAAAACTATAATAAATGACCTCCCCCCATAAAAAATACATTTCCTTATCATAATGTTAAATATAGAATTCAGGAACAATTAGTTTATTGTATTTCCTTTTCATTATTTCGCACAAAAACAACAACAACAATAATGTTCAGAAATGCCGTACATGTCTTTGTAAAATTGTGATTAACGGTCAATTTATAAAAACTTTCGGAAGTAATGGAAGATAAAGTACTTTTAACGTTGTAGGGGGCTGTATCATAATGATCCCTCTTAAGTTATGGGGTCATATTCCTTAAAATTTCATTTTAAGTTTAACTGCCACCTTCTTACAGTGGAAGCAGATTATGCTAATTATTTCTAAATTGTTAAAGTGAGTGACAGAGAGAGAATGGAAACTGATGTGGAAATAAGTAACTGTTAGCTACTTCAGATTGATTTGAGTTTTTATTGTTTTTTCTTTATTAACGACGCACTTTGAAGTTACACTAGAGCTAATGGCAAATGACCTGACAATTTCAAAACAACAGTAAAGTGACGAGGACGACTTTTAAGTTGCCTACCTTCTCTCAAAACTTTCACACTACACAAATAAGTTGAGAAGTGCATGATAAGCTTTGCAGTTTGAAAATTACATTCATCAAGTAGTAAGAACTTTGTTGCCTAAGCCCAGACACTTGGGCTTTGATAGTGAAGTCCATTTTAGAAAGTGCTCAGATAAATCTTATTAGAAGTCGGATTTCATGTCATCGTAAACACTGGAGCTTCTGTCATTTTTCGGAAACTACAGCTCTGAGCGTCTACAAATATTTCAGATAAGTGAATCTTTGATTATTGATGTAAAGGGTGTTTTTTTAGAGGTATAGAACTTTAAATTGCAATAAAACAACGATGTATTATTCGATTGACATGAATTTTTTTTATTCGAAAGATAATCTTGTGGCATTACATTTTAAATATGATTTCTGGCATAGGACTGCCACGGCTGGTTCGGATGTAGTCCAATCTGGACGTCCCATTTTCGATGACTTTTTCCAACATTTGTGGCCGTATATCGGCAATAACACGGCGAATGTTGTCTTCCAAATGGTCAAGCGTTTGTGGCTTATCCGCATAGACCAATGACTTTACATAGCCCCACAGAAAATAGTCTAGCGGTGTTAAATCACAAGATCTTGGAGGCCAAACACAGGTCCAAAACGTGAAATTAGGGCGGTCACCAAACGTGTCTTTCAATAAATCGATTGTGGCACGAGCTGTGTGACATGTTGCGCCGTCTTGTTGGAACCCCAGCTCCTGGACATCATGATTGTTCAATTCAGGAATGAAAAGTTAGTAATCATGGCTCTATACCGATCACCATTGACTGTAACGTTGTGGCCTTCATCGTTTTTGAAGAAGGATTCCACCAGCCCATAAAGCGCACCAAACAGTCAGTTTTTCTGGATGTAACGGTGTTTCGACATACACTTGTGGATTAGCTTCACTCCAAATGGGGCAGTTTTGTTTGTTGACGTAGCCATTCAACCAGAAGTGCGCTTCATAGCTAAACAAAATTCGCTTATGAAAATCGGGAACAACGGCAATCTCGTTTTGGGCCCATTCAACGAATCTGCGCCTTGCTTGATGATCGTTTTGATGAATTGCCAAACCAAACTGAGAATAAATCACTTGACAGCTGTTAAATCGGTCGCCATCTTGGAAAGTAATACCAACTTAAACTGCTATACCTGGAAAAAAAACACTCTTTATTAAGTTGATCATCCTCGTAATTCTTGAGTGGGGATAATTAGTCTAATAAAATCATTAATCATATCATTTGTGTTTGTAGTTATTTCCTGGTGTTTTGAGTCATAGTTCTGAGTCATAGGCTGCTCTTACTGCAAGATCAGTTTCGAGTCGCAATCTCTAGAGTACAGGACACCTCTCAGTTCTATAGTTTGGTTGTGGGGAGGGGAGGGAGACCATTACCACATGAATGAGCGAGTGAGTTCAGCTACTCTAGGACTTTTAGAGACGGACTTCATAATTTCGAATCATGGTCAAGTGACGAGGACGACACCTGAGCTGTCACCCCCTTCTCCTAGTTACGAACGAAACGTAGACCACACCACACTAACGGGATGACGTTTAAGCTCTCGACAGACTTGACATGCATCGCTTCCCTACACGGCGTGTCTTGAAGGGTACTAGGCTCGAACTCATGACACGCACCGTTATCACGTTACGCAATCCATAAATATTCACATCTACATGGTGTGAAATAGGAAAGGGAACTAACTGCCCGCTAATGTGCTGATCGCGTCTTCTAACAGTAGTTTTCAAGCAAGATGAATATTTTTTATGCAAAGATAAATTTTTAATTAAATAGTAAGATGTGTGTGTGATAAAATATAACAAGATAACAAAATAAACAATGAATAAGGTCACATGCACTGCAATTTTAAGTAAATGAGAAGAGGAAAAATTTTGGGCCTCTTACAATTAATTACAAATTTAAATTTGCCTACTGTATAATCCGCCGCATAACGCGCACTTTTAAAACATAAAAAAAGATCGAAATGTATGAGTGCGCGTTATACGCCAAGTATAAAAATGAGAGCTTTTTTTTTAAAAAAAAAAGAAAAAAAAAGATGAGTATAGGAGAAAATTAGACCTCTATATCGATCGAAATACTGTTTATTTAAAAGAAATGACATTTCTTATGAACTTAAAGGGTTGTAAGTCTAGAAGTATACTAGTTTTTTTTTGTAATAATACCTCGAATAAATGATTCCAAACAGAAGAGTATTGCGCACGTACATTTCAGGGTTTCTTTGTAAAAAAGAGGGTGCACGTTATACGGCGAATATACCTAAAAATGAAAAATTGCAGCTTGAAAGTATGAGTGAGCGTTATACGCAGGATTTTACGGTATTTTCTGATAAATTCGTGGTTCTGACGTTTTCTGTTCCATGGATTTCTCCTTCGATGAAATACTAGAGTAAAGATAAATAACATGATGACGGATACTTATCTTACATAGCCGTATTTAACTAATGCATTGTTATTGAAGTCTAGGTAGACATAGCCTCTATTGATGTTCTATCTTAAAGTAGACAAGACGTAGATAAAATAAAGTATTTACAAATTATTTTAAGAATTATCTCGTAATATAAAAAATAGCATTTCACAGTGTCAGCAACGCAATGAATAAAACAAAAATGAAATATTTTATTTACTCAATACGTTGCAATAAAGAATTACGCTTTAAAAATAGGTCGTTGACATTCATTGTTGTTGTGTGGGACTACGATTTGTTAAGTTTATATGTTCATTCTTTTAGGTATTATTCAATGCTCGAATAAAAAGATAAATTAGGTCAGCTTGAGATTCGATAATGGAGATCTTAAAAATTGTCAAAAATGTCATCCTTAGATAAATAAGAATTTAGAACCTTTTTTTTTTTCGTTCGTGATACTTTTACTCTCAAATGCTTTAATTTATTTTTAAGATTATTGTAGAATTCATGCTTAAAATATTTTAACTAATATAGATGTATCATATTAAAAAAATTTAATATTCTATTATATTTGTTACCTACAAAAATAGATGCGCTTTTATAAATAAAATTATAATGCTTCCCGAATTAACTAATTCTTACGAATCATAGTTTTTTTACAAAAATATCGAAATTCGAGCGAAAATTCTTTCTTCCTTGTATTATATTCGTAAAGATGCAAAAAAAAAGGTTTTAATTACTCAATGATTACTCAAAACTAAAAAAATAAATTCAGGTAATTCTAAAAAGAATGTGAATAATTTTTGGTGCTTTTTTTGAAGATCATGTAAATGAGATAGATATAACTATCATAAAATCCGGCACATAACACGCACTTTTAGTATAAAAAATAAGATCGAAATTTTAGGGTGTGCGTTATACACCGGGTTATAGCTTTAAGGTATCCGAACACGTTCAGAGTACTTTTTGACAAAATAACATATTTAAACATTATAAAGGCTTTTTAGGACTCAATACCAATAAATACTAATATTTAACCAAAAATTTTGACAATAAATTGCCTTAATTTTGCAAAAATCACAATTATAAGTGAAATTTGAGCAATATTTTTGCAAAACTTCAAAGCAATTAGAGAAAAAAGTAATAAATTTATATTAGTAAAAGAATTACCAAAACAGTCTAGAGGCATTTATCTAGAGAATGTACTAAAATTTTAATGTTTTATTAAAATTTGAAAATTTTAGAGCTGATTGAGTAAACGTTATAAGAAAAATCACGCCTTTATGAGACCATTATTTAAATAACAAGCCCTAACTCAAAAAATATTTTCCATACATTCTCTAGAAAATAGCATAAATGTCAGGTTCAAAAAGTTTTATAGAAATACATTTGTACTATTTTGTGTGATCAGACTCGCCATGATAGATTTCGAACAATTTAAATGCCTACTTCTGGTAGATCAAAGACCCTCTTCCGGTTTTTCTAACTTAATAAAATTGATTGTAACTTGGCCTCTAAGAAGCGTAGAATCAAAACAAAGTATGTTTTGTAAAGCCAAAAGATAGCTGTATTCAATAAAATAGAAAACAAAAATATAGGTCTTGTCCTAATTTGGTCATTTTCAACGTATTCGGATACCTTAAAATAAGAAAAGAGATGAGCATAAAAAAATGTATTTCTACAACATATCGAAATACAGTTTATTTAAAAGAAATGACATGCCTTATGAACTAAAAGGGTTATAGTAAAGGGTGTTTTTTTAGAGGTATAGAACTTTAAATTGCAATAAAACAACGATGTATTATTCGATTGACATGAATTTTTTTTATTCGAAAGATAATCTTGTGGCATTACATTTTAAATATGATTTCTGGCATAGGACTGCCACGGCTGGCTCGGATGTAGTCCAATCTGGACGTCCAATTTTCGATGACTTTTTCCAACATTTGTGGCCGTATATCGGCAATAACACGGCGAATGTTGTCTTCCAAATGGTCAAGCGTTTGTGGCTTTTCCGCATAGACCAATGACTTTACATAGCCCCACAGAAAATAGTCTAGCGGTGTTAAATCACAAGATCTTGGAGGCCAATTCACAGGTCCAAAACGTGAAATTAGGCGGTCACCCAACGTGTCTTTCAATAAATCGATTGTGGCACGAGCTGTGTGACATGTTGCGCCGTCTTGTTGGAACCCCAGCTCCTGGACATCATGATTGTTCAATTCAGGAATGAAAAAGTTAGTAATCATGGCTCTATGCCGATCACCATTGACTGTAACGTTGTGGCCTTCATTGTTTTTGAAGAAGTACGGACCAATGATTCCACCAGCCCATAAAGCGCACCAAACAGTCAGTTTTTCTGGATGTAACGGTGTTTCGACATACACTTGTGGATTAGCTTCACTCCAAATGCGGCAGTTTTGTTTGTTGACGTAGCCATTCATCCAAAAGTGCGGTTCATCGCTAAACAAAATTGTTGGTAAAAGTCATCGAAAATTGGACGTCCAGATTGGACTACATCCGAGCCAGCCGTGGCAGTCATATGCCAGAAATCATATTTAAAATGTAATGCCACAAGATTATCTTTCGAATAAAAAAAAATGTCAATCGAATAATACATCGTTGTTTTATTGCAATTTAAAGTTCTATACCTCTAAAAAAAACACCCTTTACTAGAAGTATACTATTTTTCAAAAATCTGGAATAATATCTCGAATAAATGACTTCAAAACATAAGAGCATTGTATACTAACATTTCAGATTTCTTCGTAAAAAAGATAGTGAGCGTTATACGGCGAATATACCTAAAAATTAAAAAATGCAGCATGAAAGTATAGTTGTGCATTATACACCGGTGCGCGTTATACGCCGGATTTTACGGTAATCGACAGGGGCGTAGCTAATGCCGTATCAATGATAGGGGCCCCCAAACGTGTAAGCAGACAATCGCAAAATGTTAAGGGGCCTCTAGAAAAAGAACTTTGATACAAGGCCCACTCAGGGCTAGCTACGCCAGTGCTAATCGATAAACATCAATAGAATATATACCTTATTTTTTCGAATCTAAGCCTGCCACCGATTCTAAGCCGCACCCAAAATTCTCAACACGTTTTTGTGAAAAAAAAACATAGCATAAATTTATTTGTTGATATTCAGTATTGACGAAATTAAAAAAAAACATTAAATGAAAATTAATAAGATTTGAATAATTAATTTATTTTACTAGTATTAAAAACGTAAATACGTACATGAGCCTGTGATTGTTCTGATCCTCCGAGTATCGTGTTCAATCTCCCTCATCCAACGAATTTTACCGCATTTGATTCCAAGCCGCATCCAATTTTCAGTACCATTTAACATTGAAGAAAAAAATGCGGATTAGATTCAAATAGATACGGTATTTGATTTCTACGGGATCTTTCCAGCAACAATACACACACACACACAACAGAAGAAAAAAAAATTATCACAATTTTTAAAGCAAAGTAAAATTTATTTAATTTTCAATAAATTCAATTAGGCAATTTAAATAATTAAAGTAGGCTTCTTTGCTCAGCTTTAAGGAGACGATAACGAACAGTATTCTGCATCATCCCGCTTCAACAAACGAAAATAAAACTCTCTTTGGTGAACAGAACTATACATTAATTTCCTCTTACATGGATCGTAATATTCTGAAAACTTAAGTGTTTTAAATATCTTTACTCTTTTTAATATCAGTCAATAAAAAGTAAAAACGTTTTCTTTTCTTTCTTTCTTACCGAAATTAAAAATAGAGGAAAATTTGACAATCTGTGCTTAAAGTCGCCAAAAGAGCGATAAAGGGATGCTTGATAGTTTCCGTATCTCTCACTCATGCAGAGACTACGCAATCCATCCTAGGCGGAACTGGGCAAGAGCCCGCTCACTCTCAGCACACAATGAGGCAGATACATTATGACGTATAATCAACGCACTGTCATTCTATGACGGATTCCATCATTCTGTTGAAAAAAAAAGAAAAAGGAGGTGGTGTTTCTAAACTCGAAAATACACATTAGGCCGACCGACATCATGTTTTTGGCATGTCCATTAGTTTTCACGGTCACTTGCTGGGGGATATGCATAAAATTCCACAATTCCCAATGTAAACTGAAGCCCTTGAAAAATTTTCCGAACGCAAAATACAAAATTCACTATCGATTTATTCAATTTATTTCTTGTTCTCTGTCTCAAGGATTTTCTTTTTTTTTTCCGAATCAGAGACTGTCTTTAATGTGTTTATAAATTGTCTGAATGGTAAATGATAACGGAAATAGATTTTTAATTAAATTTTATTTTTATAGCCCGTATATTTAAACAAAGTTTGTGTGAGGTTTTCTTTGTGAATGAAATCATTATGGAAGGTTATAATTGGGTACATAGAACTTTCTAGAATAATTTTGCTGCACGTTCGATTACGACATGCGATTGCAAGATTGACATTATTAAAAAAAAATATGTATTGTACATTTTAAGAGATTTTCGGTTTCGCATACAGTCAAACATTTTTTGTGAACACCAATTCAATCATTAAATGTGTTACTCAGTGTAAATACCAATTACGTACCAAATATAGTGGAAAATTCTTCAGTTATATAAATATTAAATGCTAATTTATTTATTTTAAACGTGGATGTCTCTTATTTCCAGAAATATTCAGAGAACAGGTTTTTGCTCAATCTTTTAATTATAAAAAATACTCCATCAGATTGCTAAAACTTGGTACTCATTCTATACTGCAAAACTTTTTTAAGAGGTGGTTCTGCTAAATGTCTGTCCTCTTTGATACAATAATTTAACAAATCTTAAATTTTACACTCAAAAATTAAAAAATGACGCCATCATTTTTTTTCAAAAGAATTTCAAGACGAAAATTCTGTTTTAATTCATTACCTTTTTTCTTAAAAGTTACACACCTCTGACCAAGCAAAATGCAACATCATGAAAGAAGTATCCAAACCATGTGAAATTTTCACCGTGCAGTTCCTGTGATGGGATATGCAAATGATCAACATTTCAGCTGAGACATACAAAGTGTGACACAAAAGAAACGAGACTAGCTCAATAAATCATACTTACAGAATCAGTTCTTTATGTCATTCTCAAATTAGTCCCCTCAGCATTCACACGCTTTTGCATTAGGTGTGAGTGAGTGAGTCTAGAGTTTTATGGCGCAAGAGCCAATTTTGGCAATACTGCGCCAAACACTTGTTAAAAAACTTGAAATGTTTTATAAAATATGTAAAAATAATGACAATACACTTTTAAAAAGTTAAAATTTCAAACCACTTAAAACCGTTTTAAATGAATTAAAGAAACAAAATTTGGTGGGGAATTCAGAGGATATAAAAGCCTTTATTAAAAAATTAGCCTTTACTTTTCCTGTATCGGGATGGAGTTAACGCGCGTAAATATCCTTTAGGAAAATTTAAAGGATCTTCTTTAATAAGGTGAATTTAACCGTAGGATCTGGCTCAAGTTCCTCCTCCTCCACGTCATAAGTTATCATGTCTTCCTCATCTGTTGCATATTCTGTAGTGCTGACTTTCTAGGTCTATGTGGAGCCATTTTTATTTCGATTTCTGTATATTTGGGCGCTTTCTTCTATTTCTTGAATTTCGTTTTACACACTGTGGGATTTCAGGTGCATTAGAATGTTCACTATTGGATGTAGTAGGGACAGAGTTTGGTAAGGTTTCAGTTGAAAGCGCATTAAAATTATCAGGAGTTGCAAGAGAACGGGTTTCAGTTTCTAAAGATGAAACAGAAGTATTCAGGTTATTGCCAGGGGAAGTAGTTGTAGTAGTAGTACAGAGTGTTTTTTTTTCAGGTATAGAAGTTTAAGTTGGCATTACTTTCCAAGATGGCGACCGATTTAACAGCTGTCAAGTGATTTATTCTCAGTTTGGTTTGGCAATTCATCATGAATAGACTCACGCCTGAACAACGCTTTCAAATTGTGCAATTTTATTTCGAAAATAATGGTCACAATTTTCATAAGAGAATTTTGTTTAGCGATGAAGCGCACTTCTGGTTGAATGGCTACGTCAACAAACAAAACTGCCGCATTTGGAGTGAAGCTAATCCACAAGTGTATGTCGAAACACCGTTACATCCAGAAAAACTGACTGTTTGGTGCGCTTTATGGGCTGGTGGAATCCTTTTTCAAAAACGATGAAGGCCACAACGTTACAGTCAACGGTGATCGGTATAGAGCCATGATTACTAACTTTTTCATTCCTGAATTGAACAATCATGATGTCCAGGAACTGTGGTTCCAACAAGATGGCGCAACATGTCACACAGCTCGTGCCACAATCGATTTATTGAAAGACACGTTTGGTGACCGCCTAATTTCACGTTTTGGACCTGTGAATTGGCCTCCAAGATCTTGTGATTTAACACCGCTAGACTATTTTTTGTGGGGCTATGTAAAGTCATTGGTCTATGCGGATAAGCCACAAATGCTTGACCATTTGGAAGACAACTTCGCCGTGTTATTGCCGATATACGGCCACAAATGTTGGAAAAAGTCATCGAAAATTGGACGTCCAGATTGGACTACATCCGAGCCAGCCGTGGCAGTCCTATGCCAGAAATCATATTTAAAATGTAATGCCATAAGATTATCTTTCGAATAAAAAAAATTCATGTCAATCGAATAATACATCGTTGTTTAATTGCAATTTAAAGTTCTATACCTCTCAAAAAACACCCTTTAGTAGGAATGGGTATTTTTAACAAAGACTCACTTTGTATTGTTGGTATTATTGCAGATGGGGAAGGAAGTAGATTTTCTTGAGTAGATGAAGATGACGTGGAGACGGTAGACTCTGAAGACGAGGTACTAGGCATTGGATTTTCAGAAGATACGGGTTTCAGGTATTGTAAAGGTGGATAGATTATGTTTGTTATATTTGGATCTGTTTGGGTAGTTGTGGATATAGTTGAAAGTTTAGTAGCCTGAGCATACGTTTCGGTTAACTGAGGAACTATTAATTTGCGTGCTTCAAAATAAGATATGTTTTTATTAGTTTTATTTCTTGGGGGATCTGCTTTTCTAATTTCCATTTTTGGCATAATTTTGAATCTGATGGATGAGACTGCGTACAATTAACACATTTCGGTTCTAGAGTACAATCCGTGGAAGAATGCCCAACGGAAGCACATCTAGAGCATGTTAATTGACCGCGGCAGGAAGCTTGGAGCGACCGAACCTCTGGCATTTAAAACAGCACAGATGGTTCGGTATATAAGGATGGATTTTACAATTCAGATATCCTGCTTATCCTTGCTCCTGACCTGAGTGACACCCTGATCAGAGAAACCTTCAAGTATCTCTGAATCAGGAGTGCCCAACAAGTCAGGTTCAGAAATAACACCGCGACAAGAATTCAGGGTTTTATGCAGACTTACTGTTACAGGGTTATTAAGAAATGATTTCGCGAGAAGAAAGGACTTGGTTTGTAAAGCTGACGTAGTTTCTATTAGCAGATCCCGGAAACGCAATCGTTTTACGGATTTCGGTTCACCACCTATTCCGATGAGAGTTTTATGAATAGCAAAAGGCGATATTTTTGACATGTCATTGTTAGGAAGTGAAATAAGTAAACATCGAGTAAGTGCAGAAACAGTATCAATGTTCAGAGTGGGTAATACGAGGCCTTTACCCGGGCACAGCAGCATTGGATCCATAAGCGCGAAGAAAACTTCGTCCTGGCGTGCCTCCATCCACCACGGAATCCAATAAGGGAGGCAGTGTGCCGGTCATCTGGCAAATACCAGGTACGGCTCTTACCTGGAGTACACCCAGAATATAATGCTACAGCATCAGGGCGAGGATCCAACGGGTAAACACGCCACCCCTTATCTGCAGCACTAACCCTACAGCAGTGTCTCTTCGGGGACACCAAAGAGAGGTACCACCAGTCGATTGACAGGAGTGGGCTCCCTTCTGCCACCCGTCTACAGTGAAGCGTGGGCCAAAGGGAACGCAGAGGTATCCCTAGGCCACCAATCTCCTCCATAGGGAGAAGCGTGGGCAAAGGGAACGCAAAGGATCCCCAGAACACCATTTTCCTCCTTACGGGACGCCGCACACGGCAAACATGCGGGTCGGAAAGCCAACGTTGTTAGTCAAAAACAAATAAAGTAAAATAATCAAAACATTTAAAGAAATCGAACAAGTAATAATACAAATACCAGAATAAATAATCGAAAAAATTAAGAAAGGATTAAACTAATTTATCGCAATACAAAATGAATACAGAAATGTTATTAATAACGAGAATAATGAGAAATCTAAATAAAGAAAATCAAATAGTTTTTTTCAAATATGTATTTCAAAATAATTGACTGTGGTCTCGACGAGAAATGAAGAAAAGGGAAATTTGAATGGCAAGGAAGAGGGCCGAAAATAGAGAAGGATCACTAGGGTACCCCGGGTTCGTGAAGCCCGTGTTTACCAAAGATAGTAAACCCCTTGGGAAAAGGAAAAGATCACTAGGGTACCTCGGGATTGTGACACCCGTACTTACCTAAAGAAGGTGAGCCCCCTGAGGGGGCTTTTGCATTAGGTGCTGCCTTTATTGGTAACAGTTCTGGAACGAGGTTTTTGGAAGGCCCTTCAGGAGATTTTCTATTTTTGCTTGAACCTTTAAGAAGGATTTAACTTTAGGAAACAAAGAAAAGTTGCATGGAGCCAAATCAGGTGAATAAGGTGGATGCCTTTTAACAATAATATTTTTGCTGGTCTGAAACTGCTTGAAACTGAAACTTGTAAGCTGTGCATTGTCTTGGTGCAGCAGCCATCCATCTCTTCACAACTGTGGACTTTTTCCCTAATTTTTTCGCGAAGTCTTTTTAGTACTTCAATGTAGTAGTGTAGATTAACAGTCTGACCTCTGGGAATCCACTCTCAATCATTACAATTCCATTAACGTCGAAAAAGACAATTAACGCTACCTTTAATTTTGATTCTGTCATACATATTCTTTTGGGTTTGGGGGATCCTGGAGACTTCCACTGCATCTACTGGCGCTTACTTTCTGGATTATAGATAAAATTTCACGTCTCATCACATGGTACAACAAATTCCGACAAATTTGGCTCGTTTGTAATGTGTTGTAACATGTCCACACACACGTCTTTACGGCTCTGATTTTGGTCTTCGGACAGAACTTTTGCAATAACCTTCACACAAATTTTCCTCATATGTAATTCGTCAATAAAAATGCATTGAACAGTTTTTCTATCCACGTTAACCAACTCCGTCTCACTGCACGGACACTTAATCTTCGGTCACTCCGGATCACATCCCGAACTTTGTCAATGTTTTGGTCTGTAATATCTCATCTCAGCATGTTCATCCTCTTCCACACTATCTCTACCTCCTGAAAGCCGCTTATGCCATTCGAATTTGAACACCCATGCACGAAACATAGTTTTATCTCCATAAGTTTCTGTTAACATTTGAAATGTTTCCGTAGCTGATTTCTTAAGTTTCACAAGAAACTTGATGTTTATTCTCTGTTCAGTTTTTACATTAGACATTTTCCCAGCAGAATGAAGTTCTACGTGTTCACTCAATGACGCAGTGCTCCTAACTGGCGCGACCGGTTAAGTAGAAACTGGCCACATGGATAGAGGAAGAATATGGGATGATGTCACCCAAATGTTTGTTGCCAACTCCTCTCTTTTTTCAAGCTATACACAGTCTCGTTTGTGTGTGTGTGTGTGTCACACCTCGTATGTCATGAATGCCTGTGGCGTCACCAATAAGCGCTATATAAAGGGAGAACACAGTGCAGTTTTATAGCAATGGAATTTCTTTCTTGCGCAGTTGTTTTGCGTGAGCAGAACGGACATCATTCGAGCACATCTCTGGAGAATTGTTGCCTATAGAGAATAAGGATTATTCTTCCAAATAAAATCGATAATTGTGTCAGACGTGACCAAGCAACAGTGATGCGAGTATGTAATCGACGGGTGCAGGAGAAAACGATGACACCGATCGCACCAGCCTCATTGCACCATTATGCCTGATGTCGAAAAATATTGTCCCACGTGACAGTGATGGTTTCCTCTACCTCCGACGTGGGCATTAAGTTGATCGCGATCGACCGGTGGACCACCAAGACATTTTGGGGTGACCGCCTGAAGATTAACAGTTAGTACTCAAGATTGGCTAATAGTATGTTGACTAAGTCTTTTTCTGGGTATAACTACGAGAACTAACTTCAGATGAAAATGTTTCATTTTTTAATGTATTTTGAATTGTTTGATAATAAATGCATCATTTGATATTATATTTGTGGCTATTATTATTATGTTTGCATCTTGCGTTTTGCTTTAAACGCGGTTTTTAAAGTGTGAGTTTTTTATTTTTATTTTAGTATGCATTATGTGTTTATTTTAGTATTTCCGTATTTATTATCAAATTTAATAAATCTTATAGATTTTTTTCTTACCTCAGTGTAACTTCGTTGCTGGGTGGATCGCAACAACTTGAAAAAATAAGGAGTAGCCCGCACACTGGAAAAGTCTGCCCACACTTGCTCTACTTCCTCATGAGCTATTTCACACCAAATACGGTCAGTAGTACAACATTCGATGTTCCTCTCGTACCATTCGACGTCATTTGCAGCATAGTGAAATGTCCACAAGGCTTAAATTGCTGTTTGTTTCAAAACAAAGGGTATTTGAATATGCAATGATACATAGAACGGTGAGCATGGGTAACCGAAAGACTCGACATTGTCTTTACAGTGGTACATGAAATTTTACTCTAATATTCTCCTGGTACACATTGACAGTACAATGCCCAGTAAATATTATGTTACTCCTGTTTTGGAATCTGTTAGTCTCCCTTGCCTTTAAAGCTTACTTGGAGCACCATTTCAACAGGACAATGCGAACGTGACATGCAAAGTTCAAGACTTCTTCAACCACCATTTTGGATTTCTGTTTTGACTGAGAGTTCATCCTGATCTCTCAACTATTGAACACTCCAGTTGTTAATTGGAGTACTACTGACCAGGCAGTGGCGCAACGTACACCATACAACTCCCCGCATCGCGGGGGACCCAGGATTACAGGGGGCCCAAAGATTATAGTTTTGCAATTCTTTAAGATCCGGCTTGGAGCTCGAAACCTTATTTGCAGGGGGGTCGTAATTTTTTCCGTTAAAGTTGATACATCATATCAGCTTTGGTAATACGGGGAATCCTCTAATAAGGCATCCAATTCTTTCATCTAACGCCGAGGTACATAATAGCAATTATTGTCAATCTAGATGGCAACACTCAGTAATATGATTTCCTTGTTTTTTTCACCTCGCAAAAGACTGTATTTTCGCATTTATTTCGTCTTTGTATTGTGTTTTAACTGTCAAACAAATTTGACTTTGCTGTCTTTTGCACTTCTTGCTGCTGCATTCTGAATAGTTAGCAATTTAGTCGTACAAATTTTTGTTCAAAAAATGTCAAAGTAAAAATAGATCTTTCATTAAGTTTCACACATATGTAAAGTACTTTTGACTAAAAGTATCATCATTCAATAACAATAATTGTTACTTTACTCAAAAATATTTTAAGAGGGGGAGAAATATTCTAATTTAATAATAACAATTCTAAAATTTAATGAAAAATCTCTGAATGAGAAATTTATTATTTACTGTTATGTGTGTGTGTGGGTGATATTTTAATTTAAATTCGCAGATTGTCTTAAAATTTATTTCTGTAAGTCAATTGGAAGTTTTATTGATATTACTTAAATAGAATTTTATCATCAACAATGCCTGCTCAAACTATTGTATTAATTATTAAATAATTTAATTCATCCAATTGCTGATTTTGCTTATTGCAGACAACAAGGTCGAAAGCGTTTGACCACTCTCTCATTGATTTATAACAGGGGTGGGCATTAAATCAATCTCGATGGACCGGTGGATCATCATGACATTTTGGGGTGACCGCCTGAAGATTAGCGCAGTTAAGTAACTATATACCGAGATATTCAAGATTGGGGCGGACACAACGCAGACTAAGTCTTCCACTGATTATAACTACGAGAATTACCTTCAGATGAAAATGACTTATTATTTAATGTATTTTGATTTTTTGGGGTAACAAATGCATCATTTTATATTATTAATGCTGCTATTATTACTTTGTTTGTATTTTGCGTTTTGCTTTAAAAGGGGGTTTAAAAGCGCAAGTTTTTTTTATACTAGTTATTCAAGTAAGTACATATTATGTATTTATTAAGTTATAGTAAATTCTGCAGATATATTTTTAGCTCACGACAACTACGTCCCTAGGAAAAAAATTAGACTAGAAAATACGCAACACCTTGAAAAAAAAATTAGAAGTAGCCTGCACCCTGAAAAAGTCTGCCCAACCCCGATCTGTAAGGTTCAAATTTCATGTCTTCAAACTTCTTTTGCTTCTCACTTTATTTTTAATATTATTTACTGTATATATATAGGACAGATATCTCTAACTTTAAGACCTATAGACTTGAAATATGGTAGACATGTTCCCTTTGTTGAGTGCAGATCCACTAAGAATAAGTTTTGCGTAAATTGACTTCTAGGTGGGTTGCAGGGGCATTATGGATAAAAATTTCTGATTTTGTACTATTGGACTTACAGACTTAAAATCTGGTACACAAATGTTTAAAAAAAATTGGAGATCCATTAAAAAGGAGTTTCATGAAAATAGTCACTAGATCAGGCTTATGAGAGTGTAAAGGATAATTGTACTTCCGCTCAAGCATTCCTGTCCTTTTTAACCCCTTGAATGGTTTGGAGGACGCTGTATGGGTACTGATATTTTCTTCTTTCTATCTTTGATTTGCACACACTTTTAAGATTATTAGAGCTAGTGTTTTTAAGGTATCCGACTACGTTCGGAACCTTGATTTTAACAAAGCGGATAAATTGATAATTTTTATGATATTTAGTGTCACTTAGATTAGAATATATGTATAAAATTGTTTTAAGGACATTTTTACAAAAAAATTATTTAAATACAGTATTTCGGCAAAAAATTATCATAGAATAACCTTTTTTCCAAAATGTACTCATTTTGTGAAAAATGCTTCTATTATAATAATATTTTGTCTGTATATAGCTCAGACCTCTGTACAGAGGTTCAACTACTATTTTTGAAAAATTCACATTATTTTCAGAGTTACCGCCAATTGAAATAATTATTATCGGTGTTTTCTTCTTAAAATTTCTCCCCTCTGTTGTAGTAAAATATGGATAAATCCACTTCTAAGTTGTATGTTTCAAAAATTCTAGTTCAGCCTCTGAACAAAAGTCTGAGCTATATGCAGGTAAAATATTATTATAATAGAAGCATTTTTCACAAAAGGAGAATATTTTGAAAATGGGTCATTCTATGTTCATTTTTTGTCAAAATATTGTACTTAAATAATTTTTTGTTGATTGATTGATTGATTGAATATTAACGTCGCACTGTTCAGCTACACGAGGGCTTTTGGTGACGGACCACGTAATTTTGAACCATGGTCAAGTGACGTGGACGACACCTAATTTTTTGTTGTAATACTATTCTTAAAACAATTTTATAAACATTTTCTAATGTAAGTGACACTAAATATCATAAATATTAACCATTTATACTATTTTACAAAATCACGGTTCCGAACGTAGTCGGATACCTTAAGGCTGTTTTCGCCATTTGTACGAGATCGTAAACTTGACACGGAGCACATTTTCGTACAGAAAAGAATGCTTTAATTTTTATAAAAATTTGTGACATTGTAACTCATGCATTTATTTAAAATATGCTCATGCTTTTAAAATTTGAAAATATTTCATAAATACCTAATTTTTCCTTTCAACATGCAAAGGGATAGCTCATTTAGCATGACGTTAAAGGGAAAAATACGAGAAACACATTTTATAAAAAAAATATGCGTCAACTTGGATAAAAATGAGTAGTATGATAAAATAAGTGATTATCTACAGGATAGTGAAGCCAAATGATAATATTAATGTTTTAATACTTTTATACCTGAAAAAATATTCCGAATTTGGTCCCTATTCATTAACGTTAGCCGAAGATAGCCTTAAGAGATGCAGTGTGTCCGAGGTACTCAAATACTTCTCATCCGGGATTTTCTTTATGGTGGAGGCAGGAATTTAGATTTTTGAAAATATTTGATAAATAACAGGGATTGGCAAGGCAGAAATTCTCTTAAGATATATGAAACATTCTTCATAGCAGGCAGTGTACTTATAAAAAGCAAACATTTAGGGTTATTTTCTTCCATAATTATAAGACAAAAAATAATGTGAAAACTTTAAAATTAAAGTTAAAATAAAATTCTTCCACTCTCGAATTCTTTTAAGTATTATGGCTTAGTTATATGCAATAAAAGTATGAATTTTTTTTAACATTTTAGGCAAAAAAAATTACCATGTAAGGTATCCGACTACGTTCGGAACCGTGATTTTCAAAAGCCATAAATGGATAATTTTCATGATATTTAGTGTCACTTAGATTAGAATATATGCATAAAATTGTTTTAAGGACATTTTGACAAAAAGTTTTTATTTAAATACAATATTTTAGCAAAAAATTAATTTAGAATAATCTTTTTTCCAAATGTTCTCCTTTTGTTAAAAATGCTTCTATTAGAATAATATTTTGCCTGTATATAGCTCAGACCTCTGTTCAGAGGCTCAACTAGAATTTTTGAAATATATAACTTAGAAGTGGGTTTACTCATATTTTACAACAGAGGGGAGCAATTTTAAGAAAAAAACGCGAATAATTATTTGAATTGGTGGTAACTCTGAAAATAATGTGAATTTTTCAAAAATTCTAGTTGAGCCTCTGTTGATGTCTTTCAAATGGTTTTATTTTAACAATATTATAAAACAATATCGCTAACATTGAGCGAATGGCCCGCACAGCCTCTTTCAATTTCTTGTTTTTACATTATCATAAAACATTATATATAAAAAGTATCGCTAACATAGAGCGAATGGCTCGTACAGCCTCCTTCCAATCGTTGTTTTTTACTTCTCCGCGTAAATAATAGTACACACCTTATAATTTAAATAGCGCCATCTAGTGGCGTACATGAACCCTAACATACTCCCCCCATCAAGAAGTTATTCTTGATGTAGAGGAAGTTTACAAAGCTTATGAATTGGTCTTTTAAATCGACCTTTAACAGTTCTAAGAGTTACTACTCTTACCACACCATCCTTACCTGGATGCGTTTCAATTACTTTACCTAAAGGCCAGGTGGCTGGAGGAATGTTATCCTCCTTAATAATTACAATTTCTCCAACCTTAATATTATGGTTAGGAGATTTCCATTTAGTTCTGTTTTGCAAATTACTCAGATAATCCATTTTCCACTTTCTCCAAAAACCTAACTTCATTTTTTGGACAATATCCCAACGGGAGCGAAGAGAAAGTTTATCATCATTGGTATGCTCAGGGGAAGAGGTAATAACCTCACCTATGAGAAAATGAGAAGGAGTTAAAATATTTAAACTGTCTGGATCATTGTCACAGTCCAAAGAGACTAGAGGTCTTGAGTTCAGAATTGCTTCTACTTGTGTTAACAAAGTGCTGAACTCCTCAAAAGTTAAATTTGTGTTTCCAATGACCCTTCTTAAATGGTACTTAATACTCTTAACTCCTGCTTCCCATAATCCTCCAAAATGAGGACTCACTGGAGGGCTAAAATGCCACTCTATATTCACTTGAGATAGAAAATAGCAAAAGTGTTCATTTTCATTAATTTTTGATACAAATTTAAATATTTCTAGCAATTTTCTTCTGGCACCAACAAAAGTGGTACCATTATCACAATAAATGTGCTTAGGTGCTCCTCTTCTAGCAAAAAAAGCGTTTCAAGGAGGCAATAAAAGCCTCAGAAGTGAGATCACTCACTAGTTCTAAATGTAGAGCTTTGGTAACAAAACATACAAAAAGAGCTATATATCCCTTAGTAGTCTTTGCTCCTCTACCTCTATATCTTAAAATATTGATGGGGCCAGCATAATCTACGCCACAAACAGAAAATGGCCTACTGGGAGTAACCCTATGAGTTGGTAGATCACCCATTAATTGCTTGGATGTAGTTGCTCGATACCTACAACATATTATACATTTATGAATACATTTTTTTTACAATATTTTTTAAACCAATAATCCAATAAGTTTGCTTAATAATACCTAATAATACAGTACATCCAGCATGCAAATATAAAATATGATACATATTTACAATTAATTTACAAATTTCATGCTGATTTGGCAAGATGATTGGGTGCTTAGCACCATATTGGAGTGTCGAATTTCGAAGTCGACCTCCTACTCGAATTAAACCGTCTTTGTCAATGAAAGGACAAAGAGCAGATAGTATACTTTTTTACTACAGGCTTATTAGCTTTAATACAACTGATTTCCTCTTTAAAGAATAAATTTTGTACATACAAGAAAATTTTATTACTTGCCTGCCTCCTTTCATATGTGGTTAAAGGAGGGACATGGTATTTACCCTTGGAATCTAAATTTTTCATCTTGCCAACTCTAGCTTTACAATTTGTGATGTATCTAAAACAGAATGCAAAAATATCAATTATCTTAGTAAATGATGAAAATTTTAAAAATAAATAGTCAATAAAGTCACAGTTGACAGCCACAGGGAAGCTAAAAGCTGTTCGTTTTCTTTCCTTTGACACTGAACTAGTCTGATCATTTCTCTTGGGTTGCTTAGGCCAAGAGTCCATCTCACAGGAAAGCCATTGAGGGCCTTCCCACCATAGAACACATGTGGGAAGTTCTTTAGGTGATAAACCTCTGCATGCAATGTCAGCTGGATTCATCTTGGTAGGCTAACTCAGACGCATCACAAAAACCATGCAGAGTTATTTGTTGGTTAGCAGTGTGGATCCACCTGGGAATGTGGATTGAACAAACTTGTTCAAACTCCTTCTGGAATGTTTTCCATTTCGTTGCAAGCGCTTCTGGAAGAGGACTGTCCCAATCTAATTTCAACAGCCATAACTGTTGATAAAAAATCTTAATAGACACGGTACAGGGAGTCAGGAAACCGAGAGGATCGAACAATCTTGCCGATTGTGACAGGAAAGAACGTTTAGTGATATTGTCCGGAAAATTTACTTTTAAATTGAAAATGAAGATATCCTTCATAGAATTCCAGGTAAGTCCTAGGGCCTTGGAGCATTCATCAGGATGGATTTCCAAATTGGAACTATCTCCTACCCAGTTTGAGGAAATACGGGAAAGTACTTCTGATGAATTGGACCGCCACTTCCTTAAATGAAATCCTCTTGCTTCTAGTATGTTAGAAAGTGGTTTTATCAAGGAAATTGCTTCCTCACTCGAAGGGGCTCCTGCCATTAAGTCATCGATGTAGAAAGATTCCTTTATAAGGGATGAAGCAGCAGGATCATCTCTTTCAAGATCTAACCCCGTTTGAAACAAGCAGCGAGTAGCTAAATACGGTGCTGATGCTGTACCGTATGTTACCGTACACAGTTTATATTCCCGTATGGGAGAGTCCTTTGATTCTCTCCACACAATGCGCTGAAAATTTTGATCTTCTTGATCAATTAGTATTTGTCTATACATCTGTTGGATGTCAGCGGAAAAAGCAATTTCATTCAATCTAAATTTCACTAAAATCGTGAAGAGGTCAGGCTGTAACATTTTTTACCTATTCCCAAAATTGAATTAAGAGAATTTCCATTTGAAGGTTTACAAGTGCCATCAAATACAACACGTAATTTCGTTGAAACACTGTCACCTTTCATAACAGCATGATGAGGAAGAAAATAAATTTTTGGGTCCATAGATTTCTCATTGTTTTCCACGGGCATCATATGCCCCATTGATTCGTATTCTATCATAAACTTTTTATACTGCCTTTCAAAGTCCTTATCTACTTGAAATCTTCTCTCCATTGCAAGCAACCGAGAAATTGCTATTCCTTTAGTGTTACCCAACCGTGAGGTGTCTCTGTATATCGGTAATTTTACTACAAATCTACCCTCATCATTATATTTAAAATTTGATTTAAAATGGTTTTCACAAAATTGTTCCTCATCGGATAGAAATTGTTTTTTAACGGATAATTCCTCCGTTTCCCAAAATCTCTGAAGAAGCGAATCAGTATTTAATTCGTTTGCAGTACTTAAAAAATGAGAATATAACTCATGTGGTTCCTTATTTTTAACATTAAGTTTTCCTGCAACAACCCATCCAAACATAGTTCTTTGTGCAATGGGTTCATTTTTAGAACCAACAATTTTTCCACTGCGAAGAATATCAAAAAAACAATCAGATCCTAAAATTATATCACATTCTTTAGGACTCATAAATTCCTCATCTGAAAGAGGAATCGATTTTAAGTAATCTAAATCCTTCACATCCAAAAACTCCGAAGGAATTTGTGAAGTAACTTTATTTAAAATGAAAGCGTTCACTTCCAAACGGTCATTCGAAGACTGTGATCCGATAACCAAATCAACGCAGCCTTTAGTTTGACCTGCAGTAACCCCCGCGAACCCACGAAGAGAAATTTTACTGCTTTTTCTTTTTAATCCCAAAATATTTACAACTCTTTCTGAGATAAAACAACATTCAGACCCAGAATCTAATAATGCTCGGCAGATAAATGATTCATTAGAATTATTATTATAAAATATCTTTACTTTTGCTGTGGGCAGAAAAGAAAGATTTAATTCACTGTTCACCGAAGCCCCAGAATAAATCTCCGATTCTCCCGCTTGACCTTTGAACTCACTCGCTTCGTTGCGAGTTTCTGCGCTAGTTCCCTCCCTCTGTGAAGTTTCATTCCCCTGTAACGAATTTGTAAACAACGCGTTTCCGTTGGGCCTTTTTCATGTAAAAGAGTATTGTGGAACTTAGAAGAGCATAGAGAACATTTTAAATGGTTATTTGGGCAAGATTTATATTTATGATTATTTAAACATAAAAAGCACAATGAAAAACGTTTTACAAAATTTTTTCTACAATTAACATCCATGCTCTTAAATTGAATACACTTAAATAAAGGGTGTGTTCCTTTACATTTCAAACATTTTAAGACCTTATCATTTTCTATATTAGAATTTGCATAATTACTTCTTATCGGAATTTTACATTCAGATTCATTATTTGACATTAATTCTAAAGAAGAACACCTCACGTTTAGGAAATCAAGGAAAGCTTTCATGTTTGGAAATTCTTCTTCAGATGATTTAATAGCCCATAAACGTCTACTTTCTGGATCAATTTTTTGTAATAATAAATAAATTAACCAGCAGTCTTTACTAGAAGCTTGCTCACCTAAAGCATTAAGCCCTCTTAGGCATTCATCACTCGTGTTCAATAATTTACGCAAATTAAAACAATTAGCTTCGGAAATAGGTTTTTGATCCAAAAACGTTTTAATTAATGACTGAACAATTTGTTTTTTGTTGTCATACCTATCTAACAATTTTTGCCAAGCTTCTTCATACGAATCATTAGATATAGGCATATGCTTAATTAACGAAGCTGGCTCATTAGTAAGTAGACCTTTCAAATACTGGAATTTTTCAACGTTCGATATTGACACTTGTGAATGCACAGTAGAAACAAATAAATCTTTAAAATTTATCCAGTCCTTAAAATGACCATTAAACTGTGGTATACTCAATTTTGGTAACCTAAAATTACTAACATTTGAGTTCGAAGTAATTGAACTCGCTACTGAATTTTGTGTTCTACCTTGATTCTGAACATTTAATTCATCTAATTTATCATTAAATTTAGCATTCAAATAAAAGTATCTCTCTTCGAACTCTTGGAGTTCAGATTCCTCTAAACTCAAATTCGAATCTAATCGTTCGAATTCTTTGAATAAGTCATCCAATCTGGATAACCGAATAGAAATTTCATTTCGAGTATTTATCTCATCAAAAGTATTTTCTAGCCTGGTCAAAGATGCCTTTACACGACCTCTGGCTGCTCGAATTTCAGCCATTTGAGCTTTCTCTGTTTCACTCATATAAAAAATTTATTCACCAAAATATCCAAATCAATAATAAAAAATATGCAGTAAGATCATGAAATCAAAAACAATTCGGTTCATTCATTCAAATTAGTTCTATGCACAATAAGTCCTAATAACAGTTTCAAATATCAAAAATATTATTCAAAATGACTTATCTCTTTGCATCTCGTCCTGGTGCCTCCAATTTTTATGTTGATGTCTTTCAAATGGTTTTATTTTAACAATATTATAAAACAATATCGCTAACATTGAGCGAATGGCCCGCACAGCCTCTTTCAATTTCTTGTTTTTACATTATCATAAAACATTATATATAAAAAGTATCGCTAACATAGAGCGAATGGCTCGTACAGCCTCCTTCCAATCGTTGTTTTTTACTTCTCCCGCGTAAATAATAGTACACACCTTATAATTTAAATAGCGCCATCTAGTGGCGTACATGAACCCTAACAGCCTCTGTAGAGAGGTCTGAGCTATATACAGGCAAAATATTATTATAATAGAACAATTTTTCACAAAAGGAGAACATTTGGAAAAAAGATTAATCTGGTTTTTTTTTCTTTTTTTTTTTTTGCCAAAATACCATATTTAAATAAATTTTTTTGTCAAAATGTCCTTAAAATAATTTTATTCGTGTATTTTAATCTGAGTGACACTAAATATCATGAAAATTATCCATTTATGCGCTTTTTAAAATCACGGTTCCGAACTTAGTCGGATACCTTAAGGGGTTAAATCAATGGGCGAGGTCTATAAAAATACTTTTCAATGCAATCGAGAGCTTATCAATGACTTATAAATAGTATATTGTCATATAACATCAGGAAATACCCAGCTAAGTGGGCAAACACCAGCTAATAAACTGATATATGTTATTTTTATTTTAATACATATTCAATGATAGAGAGAGGGAGATATATCCTTTCCCACAAAAAAATAGATGCATCATACTTCAATCAGAGGCTCATAGTATTTATCGGCCGTAAAACGTGATCGATTAATTGTGGTTTACTTGTGTGAAAAACAATAGCAGCAGGATCCGAAATTTCGCCTACGGCGTGAATTGTGAGCAATGAATGAAACTTAAATGCGCGTAATGAGCACCTATTCCTGTGATGAATGGACTGCAGTTTACATAATACAGCTTAACCAGACAATGGACTTCAGGCAATCGACAAGAACAAAATGACTTAAGCAACGTGAATGGGGTTTTTGAAAATCTAAGTCTTAGCTGTCAATAAAGCTTTTCTTTTTTTTTTTTTGGAAAACCAAAGAGATTACACAGAATTATTTAATGATTGTGGATAACTCTTTTTTTTCTCTGCGGTTATCTTTCAAGTTTACATAGCGGGAATACTCTAGCAATTTCATATTATGCATACAAATCCTGTAACTTTGACAATATATAGTTTTTCGAATTCGTAAATCAAATTGCTTTCACTTTATAACATGAAATAATAAAAATACATTATCATTTAAATATATAATCGTTTTTTTAAATATATGTAGAAAAAAATATATTTGCCCCTGTTGAATAACTTCCAACCTGATTACAGATTATCTCATAAATGTATTTGCTTACGTTTCTCTGCAGCTGGTTGGGTGGTGTCTTGTCGCTGGTCTTGTCCACATGAAATTGCGGGTACGACCCCGGCCCAAGTCGGTGGGTGAAAATGCAGAAAATCGACAATTTTCTTGTCGTATGATTATATGGTATGGAAAAGAACCCTCTTGAGAGTGCCTGTTTGGCTTGGGTGCTGTCAGCAAAATTAAATTTCTGGTACGAATTCGCATCTCCAGAGTTCAAGTGCATCCCTCTAAAGGAAACTGGGAGTCAAAATTACATTGTAGCGATTGATATCCACCTATATGATTGATATCCACGGCACTAAAAATTCATACCAAATTTACTTTTATGAATATGAGGACTATCCATCCCCGAATTTCCAAATACAAGCATGTTTTTTCGTAAAGTTCTTATATAAAGAAATACTCCTTTAATTATAGTTCGTGTTTCCTTAGTTTTAGATTAAAGCAGTTTTCAATTTTTCTGTAATTACGATGAGTAAAATCAGGCTTTATGTGATTAACGTCGAATAGTAATCAAGACGTTTCTGAGTACGCATTGCAATTAAAAAACTAATCAAGAATTTTTAAGAAATATTTGTAGCATTTTCAGGAAAAATAGATGAAATATACATATTAGAATTATTTCGGCTTCAAACTATATAAATTCATCACAAATAAAGAGTTAAAAGCCTTCTCAGTAGATAACATGCAAGATCAAATAATTCCTGGTGCTATTAGAATTTGTTGGATTATAATAACAAGTTTGAATAGCATTACAATATTTTTAGAAAATCATTATAATGATGCGCATTAAATTAAATATTTATTTATCCTGCTTGATTAAAAAAAATATGTACGAGTGTACTCCCACTTTTCGTTCCCACTAACAGCTAGTACTATTCCGTAAATGTAAATAGTTCCAAAAAAGTAAGAAAATTGTAAAATATGCAATAAACATATTTTAATAGTAGTGAAAGCTAATTGTAAAAAATGTAGCCAGATTTATTAATTTTTGCTGCGTTTATTATAAAAACAGCAACATGAAACATTAGTTTGATATAGTCTTAAATGACATTTTAAAAGTTACATTTCTCTTATTAACGATTTATTTTTATTCTTTTATTCTAAGTTTCATTTACAATTATAAAGATTGCTAGAAATTATAAAATTAGTATGATATTTAGCTCTGAATTATAGAAACTTATGTTCGATAGATGTAATTGCAATTCTCAAGGAGTTCTTGAGGTGTTCACCTGATATTTTGCTGCTAATTTTTACTCTCAATGCGTGTTTCTCTTAATAATAGTGGTTCGCAGATGTAAAAGCTTCCAAACGATGACGACATGAATAAATATAACCCAAGAGTTTTCTCCAGGAATTTTTGTCTCTGCATAAGCATGGTTTACAAAAGTACAACAAAGAAACGTGATCAGATTTAACCCCCTACCTACCGCATTATGATTTACTGAAGTTTTTTTCATGCAATATTTTTTTTTGGATCACTACAATGAAAATTAAGGGATATAAAGAGTGTTTTTTTTCCAGGTATAGAAGTTTAAGTTGGCATTACTTTCCAAGATGGCGACCGATTTAACAGCTGTGAAGTGATTTATTCTCAGTTTGGTTTGGCAGTTCATCAAAACGATCATCAAGCAAGGCGTAGATTCGTCGAATGGGCCCAAACCGAGATTGCCGTTTTTCCCGATTTTCATAAGCGAATTTTGTTTAGCGATGAAGCGCACTTCTGGTTGAATGGCTACGTCAACAAACAAAACTGTCGCATTTGGAGTGAAGCTAATCCACAAGTGTATGTCGAAACACCGTTACATCCAGAAAAACTGACTGTTTGGTGCGCTTTATGGGCTGGTGGAATCATTGGTCCGTACTTCTTCAAAAACGATGAAGGCCACAACGTTACAGTCAACGGTGATCGGTATAGAGCCATGATTGCTAACTTTTTCATTCCTGAATTGAACAATCATGATGTCCAGGAGCTGTGGTTCCAACAAGACGGCGCAACATGTCACACAGCTCGTGCCACAATCGATTTATTGAAAGACACGTTGGGTGACCGCCTAATTTCACGTTTTGGACCTGTGAATTGGCCTCAAAGATCTTGTGATTTAACACCGCTAGACTATTTTCTGTGGGGCTATGTAAAGTCATTGGTCTATGCGGATAAGCCACAAACGCTTGACCATTTGGAAGACAACATTCGCCGTGTTATTGCCGATATACGGCCACAAATGTTGGAAAAAGTCATCGAAAATTGGACGTCCAGATTGGACTACATCCGAGCCAGCCGTGGCAGTCCTATGCCAGAAATCATATTTAAAATGTAATGCCACAAGATTACCTTTCGAATAAAAAAAATTCATGTCAATCAAATAATACATCGTTGTTTTATTGCAATTTAAAGTTCTATACCTCTAAAAAAACACCCTTTACATAAACAAAATACTCAACTTTGGGAAATTTAATCCGTTAGAGCTAATTAATTGATTAAAGATATTCAACTGTAAAATTAATTATATACACTGTTCCCTTAAAATAAATAGTCAAATCTTTTACTAAGGTCTTCCTTAACATACAAAAAAAAAAATAAGACACTTAACTTTTGACATTAATCATTTTTTCGGAACAAAAAGGACAATCTTCGCAATCCGCCATTTCTGCTGTAAAACCATTCGTCTCTTTCCCGCTAAAATACTCATCATAGAGCCCGTGCTGCCATATATCATGGAAGAGTTGATTTAAAAGAATTTTCCTGCTAAGTACCGTCAGAATATTTATAAAAATGTTTGTTCTCTATAATTTTAAAGTGAGTGGTACTTATAAGTACCGTCGGTACATAAAGGGTTAAATTGGATGTCAGATTTAATCTCTGTGCATCCAGTTTTTAAAACTTGCTGGCAACATATCGATATAAAGGGTAAATAAAGTTCCCAAAATACAAATAATTTTACTATTTTTCGGAAAATTTTCAGATTTATTTTCAAATTCTTATATCAAATTTAAAAGTAAGGTTTTCATTTCTCCATTTTTAGGAATATATTTGAAACGCTAAAAAATAAAAATGCCTTTATTTCAACTTTATTTAAGTAGCATTAAGAGACGAAAATTATCTATCAAAATAAATATATTTAAGATAAAGTATCCTACGAGAATGTAAGAATTATGTAAAGCAAGTTACCCCGAAGGCTCTAGTGAGTTTCATAAATAAGCAAAAATAGAAGAGATGGCATATTTTTAACAGGAAGTTTTAAACTTGAATTAAGTTTAAAGACAAAGAGAAGCTTTTTAAAAAAGCAGTATTTTTTTTAGAGATCTTTTGTAGACAACAGAGAAAATTGCCACTGTTCAATTTTTATGTAACTAATTGACAAGTACAAAAAATCTTTTGGGTATGAGATATGGAAAATATTTCTCTTTCTCTGCCTTCTTTCCATTTCCAACAGTATTTATTTTACATTCAATTAAAGTAACATTTAGAAAATATACTACTGACTATTAAAATTGCCACATCAGAACGGACAGTAAATAACTTGTGAAGTATTCCCCCGTGGGTGATACCTCACTCCTAAGTTAACCTCGTGATCTAGAGGTGTGGAAGTGAATGAAGAACCAGGCGTTGTCATGATCTTCAAATGTCTTTATTAAGATCTTAACTTAAACACTAACAATGATAATATTATTAATCTAAGCGGATCTGAGGTGGGAAAACACACAATACGTTTTACCAAATAAGCGCGTGATCTTAACCACTATATTTAACTTTCCCGCCTATTCCTAATCTCTGTTTATATCGCATTTACTAATAGATACTAGAATGATCCTACCTTAATCTCTTGCTTAATCGCAATCCTCAATATCTTTAGATTAACTCGCGTGGAATTGGATCCACCTTGACTTGATCGTTCTGTCACGGATAGCTTCACACTCAACGACGGCTTTCTTCTCTTCCTTCAGTTCACTCGCTTAAACCAGACAAGCATAATCACTTCCCAATAGGTCATACGCTTACGTTAAACTTCTGCTTATTTAAAAGGTTTCCAATTTGCATGTTCACGTTTTGCTTCTGGATTTGGTAGGAAAGAATTTGCCTTTTTCGGCCCCAAAGAATCCAAGAGGAGATTTTAGTAGAAAACGCGATGAGCCCGTCATAAACTAACCTTTAGTAGAAATAAAACATGATTCAAGTTGCAGGCAATGTGGGCGTACTGAACTGAACTCAGTGGCGCAACAGTTCCTGAGGGTCAAGGCCTACTGTGCCCATCTCAATTTTTGTGAAATTAGGCGCTGGAGTGTATGGGCAGATGTTTCGGTGAAGTGGTTAGTCTGACGTGAAACTCCCAGTATTTAGTTCCCAAGCACAAGTTCGGTACTTATTTTATTGACCCACTGAAGGGATGAAAGACTGAGTAGACCTTGCCCAGCCCGGGATTTGAACCCCGGACCTGGGGCGTGAAAGCGCGATACACTACCACAATTTGAGAGTACACAGGTTCTCCGAAATTAGAACACACAGCTGCCGTCTCTGGTAGGTAAAGCGGCTTTATAATCCGGTTAGGCATCGAGTATGATTTGGATGACGGATAAGGGCAAATCATTCTATACTGCTTCAAGTCTATGCCACTCGTCATCAATTGTAGTGGCTCAAGAACGGAGAAAATCAAGACGAGCATTTCTAAGCAGCTCATAATGGTGAGGGTTTCATGTATCCAAACAACGAATGGATTTTCCAGGTTGACAATAAGTCTCCTTGCTAAACTAAAATTAGTCGTGATTAGTTTAAGGAGCATTCTGGACGATTCTAGCACGAATGATTTCGACCTGAAGATAGGGGAGGAAGATCTCATCAGAGATCATGTGCCCCGATGATCGCTCAACCTTGATTTGGGCCATCTAGATCTCCAAAGAATCCCATTGAATGTGTATCAGACAGGCAGTGGCGTAACGTACACCCCTGCAACCTCCGCATCGTGGGGTGCCAGGGTTCTAGGGGGGCCCAAAGCCGGACTGACGCCAAGTATGTATTTAATCGATTTATAAATTTTAAAGGCAAAATCTGATTCTGTAGTTACGTCCCTCGGGACAGGTTGTACCCTGTCATTTCTATATTCATTGTACTTTTTCTACTAAAAGTCCTGCACTGGTAACATGCAATTATGGACAGCTGTTAAGACTACATGGCTAGATATTTCTTTAAAGGACTCCTGATGACTTGATGAGTCGAGGCCACATCGAGTTGCTAAGCAAAAAGAGGCCCTACACGGTATTAAAAGATATGTCTAAGACTTTTTAGCACTGTAGAGGAATTTTAATGTACAGTCGTAGAAAAAGGACATTCTTAAAATTTTTCACATTTCTCATTGTATTTGAATAAAAGTAATATTTTAAATGGTGCAAAGAAAATTAATTTTTTTTACTAGATCACTTAACTTAATTAATTCCTAAAATATGTGCTTTTTATTATTGATGCTACTTTTTTCGTGTACCTGTTTTCACAAACATACATCATAAAATAAGTCTAAATTTCAAAATTTCTTAAAATTCTACTAGAAAGTTTTTCAATTACGAAGATTTTTTTAAAAAAAGGGATTTCTAATGCTGAATGAATGCCTTAAATATTAGACGATATGAAATCTTTTAGTTAAAATGTTTATATATATAAAAGGTGTTACATCAATCTAAAAATTATTTTTTTTCTGCATTCAAAGCAATATTTAAAAATGGAAAAGAAGAAATTTATATAGTAATTGCAGATTTGAATTTTTATATATGCAAGCAAAAAAGAGAAGAATGAGCTGTAATGTACAATTTTTTTAAGTATTTGGATTCCTTACTTCATGAAACATCTATACTCTGAATTTATGCAATTCTTCCGATAGTTCAGAAAATATTACTCATGATAAGAAAACGGGCAGCTTTAAAGGATATATTTATATTTAATTTTAGTTAGTTCACTCTTATCCACGTGACTTCGAAAACAAGAAAGTATTATAAATCATTTGAGCGAGCTAATCCATTAGTTGGTCCTTTTATGGTATTTTTCGAATATATTTGGAGCAAATGAAAAAGATTCGAATGAAATTTTGAATGTAGGCCTTTTCAGATTATTCAGTACCTAACTCTTAAGAAAATCGAATAGCGTAGTGAGAAAATTTTGTTCTAAAAGCTAATTAATCCTTTATGTATAGTCGTAATTGAAACTCCTTTTGTGCTGTAAACAATGACATAAAATTTATCCAGTTGCTATCAGAGTTTTGTTAGCAAGTAATTAAGACTGTTCCATTTTCATTGACGAATATTTTGATGTGTGTTCGATGCCATATAAATTGTATAATTTACTTCAATCAAATTCTTTTATTAGTTACCAGTTTAAGAAATTACAACACAATAACACAATCTACTACATATTTTTAAATAAAATTCAACATATATTTAAATTTTTATATAACTTTACATAATATATAAAAATTATATTATGGAAAACAATTCTTTTATCCATGAAAATCCACTGTTTTATATTTCAAAATTCTTTTTAAAAATTCCTAACTTTTTTCAATGGAATTTTTCCCTTTAGTGTGCGCCAATTGAAAAACATATGCCAAAACATTCCGTTAAAACCAGAAATTAAAGAAAACATTCTTTTGTTCGAAACTGTATACGAATAAAATAAATATTTTTGAATAATTCAATTAATGTATAAATTATTGCAAGCTTCGAGAGTAATAATAGTTATCGGTCTATACTTTGGCGAATTTCCAAATCCAGAAGATTTCAAAATAATTTTTTTGAGTTACACTTTTACCTTATTATTCTGTTTCAAATGCATCTGCGCGGTACAAAATCCGAGGTCACACGTGTAAATTATATCGTTATGAGTACATTTGATAGAAAAATATGAGTGCAATTTTGCATATTTGCAAAGATTAAAATTCGTCATAAACAACACTATGGAGTTACTTCGATGCATTCGGTAATTTTAACACATTAATTTTTAAAGCTGAAAGTAAAAATTATTAGTATTTTGTAGTTGTTATTGAGTTAGTTTTAATTCAGGGTTAGGGGTACTCTTTATTCTGCCTGTTCCACATTTACTTATTGTTTATCAGCTTATGCTTTGATCAACATTGGCAAATTTCACAAAGCCTTTGATGATACTTCAGAAAATTAATTACCATTAAAAAGTATAAAATTTAAAAAATTCAATGCATGTTCAAGATAAAAATAAAATTTTCGTCATGTAAATTTAACTAGCTTTAAAAAAAACAAAAAATTTTGAAATTCGTAACAATCGTACAACTTTAATTATTGATTTGAAAACAATTCGTTAGAGAAAAATGTAGGGTTATGTAAAAAGAATACGAATATCAATATGAAAAAACTCCGAATCAATCAGTCATTAAGAGCTGTATACATTTTTAAATGAATTAAAAATTCCTTTATAGAATTATAAATGCTATTTCTTAAGTTATTGTTTCTGCGTGTAACTGAAAAGTTAATTTGTATTATTATGAAGGTCATGTTTACGAACTCGTGAACAGGTTGTTTCTGTAGAGTTTTAGGTTCGAGTCCCCTAGTACCATTAAAGACCCGCCATGTAAAGAAGCTGATGCACGCTAAATTTTTTAAGGCCGGTACTTACGCAACCTATTATCGCAACCTATTGACAACATTATATGAAACGAAGCACATGGTTACCAATTCAGGGCGTACGACACAAAGGAAATAGGGGTTGCCAACTTGGCGAGTTATTAATAGAGTTGGCGATTGTTGCGAAATAAGGTAAGTACCTTGAGGCCTAAGTTCTCATATACTGCGGCAAAGAAATTTTGGAGAGTGGGCTGCTACATGAGGTGTCGTCACTTGACCATGGTTCAAAATTACGAAGTCCGTCACCAAAATAGCTTCGAATTGTAAAGTCAATAAACAATTATTTGATCACTGAGATATTGCTATGTAAATATGTGAAATCATAATTCAGACCTACATATTTTGTTACTTTGAGTGTCGCAAGAGAAATAAACTTATATTGAAATAAACACATCATTACAACATAAAAATATGAATCAGAACCATGTTGCTTGA
The DNA here is from genome assembly GCA_019973935.1 of Trichonephila clavipes. Lineage (NCBI taxonomy): Eukaryota > Metazoa > Arthropoda > Arachnida > Araneae > Nephilidae > Trichonephila > Trichonephila clavipes. The sequence goes on from BMAU01019665.1 coordinate 1,654,104, forward strand.
ATTCAGAAATAACAACTGTTTCTTGTGTAGGAATTCGGTAGATAAAAACAAACGCGGATTGCAAGAATAATATTAATTTTTCTTTCTCGTTCATTTTTAAATCAAGATCGAAAAAAGTGTGTTCGCAGGCGCTATATTTAAAAGAAAAGACTTTCTAGGGAACCATGCATATATTTAACAACACGCTAAATTTTGTACTTTTCCTTACGTTTCATTAAAATAACCAAAAATAAAGAGTGTTTTTTTTCAGGTATAGAAGTTTAAGTTGGCATTACTTTCCAAGATGGCGACCGATTTAACAGCTGTCAAGTGATTTATTCTCAGTTTGGTTTGGCAATTCATCATGAATAGACTAAAGCCTGAACAGATTCGTCGCATGGGCCCAAAACGAGATTGCCGTTGTTCCCGATTTTCATAAGAGAATTTTGTTTAGCGATGAAGCACACTTCTGGTTGAATGGCTACGTCAACAAACAAAATTGCCGCATTTGGAGAGAAGCTAATCCACAAGTGTATGTCGAAACACCGTTACATCCAGAAAAAACTGACTGTTTGGTGCGCTTTATGGGCTGGTGGAATCCTTTTTCAAAAACGATGAAGGCCACAACATTACAGTCAATGGTGATCGGTATAGAGCCATGATTACTAACTTTTTCATTCCTGAATTGAACAATCATGATGTCCAGGAGCTGGGGTTCCAACAAGACGGCGCAACATGTCACACAGCTCGTGCCACAATCGATTTATTGAAAGACACGTTGGGTGACCGCCTAATTTCACGTTTTGGACCTGTGAATTGGCCTCAAAGATCTTGTGATTTAACACCGCTAGACTATTTTCTGTGGGGCTATGTAAAGTCATTGGTCTATGCGGATAAGCCACAAACGTTTGACCATTTGAAAGACAACATTCGCCGTGTTATTGCCGATATACGGCCACAAATGTTGGAAAAAGTCATCGAAAATTGGACGTCCAGATTGGACTACATCCGAGCCAGCCGTGGCAGTCCTATGCCAGAAATCATATTTAAAATGTAATGCCACAAGATTATCTTTCGAATAAAAAAAAATTCATGTCAATCGAATAATACATCGTTGTTTTATAGCAATTTAAAGTTCTATACCTCTAAAAAACACCCTTTATAAGGAAATTTACTTACAACAACAATTATTAGAGGTATGATAACCAAATATACGAGAATAAATGATAAACAATTCGTTTTGGAAAGGCGACTTAAGAAAACGTAAATTTAGTGCTATATAGCATCCCCCATAATACAAACAAAGAAAATGAGAACATGCGTGATAAAATATTATTAACGCACATGATATATAATTTCTTTTATAAGTAAAAATATTTGCATAGTTTTCATAATGTATAAAAATCGATTTTTTTTTTAAAAAAATTATTTTGAAGAATAATTATTTTGTTGTTGGGTACAAATAGTAAAATATTCTGTGTTTAAAGAAATACTAATTTGTTGAGGGTGTTAGAAACTAATTCAGTAACAAAGAAAAAGAACATCCACAAATTTACTTAAAAGTTACATTGTAGCATTTCTATAAATGCTTTTCTCTGCCCACTCTGGCGCTAATTTAATATACTAAATAAATTCAATAATTTTTGCGTAATGGTTAAAAGACAAGGTCGCTTATAAAAGTTGACGCCTTATACTCTTAATGTTTCCGCACCGGGTGGAACATAACTATTCAGATTATGAAACATATTTAATGTATATCAATCTCCATTTTACAACATGAGTATTTTGGGTTCTCTGACAATGATTTAGAACCTTTTTCCAAGGTGAAAAATCACAGTGGACTATTTTTAATCTAAATAGTTAACTCCAGTTTTCAATACTTGTGTATATAATTTAATAAAGCAATTTTCAAAAACTTCCAATCATGTATACTTGGAAGTCTTATTATGTCTAATTAAAATTAAATTTATTTGATATGAGAGAGAAGAGAAAGTGAGAGAGAAAAAAAATCAAAAAACAAAAAGACTTATCAGTTCAGAAAGCTTACGTTATTTTTAAAATTGAGTTCAGTGAAGATATTTAAGTAAACTTTCAATACAGGGAACATTAAAATTATGTTTAGAAAATATAGCTGACGATTTGGTAAAATAATATTGTTGACTAAAAAAACAATTAACTGAAATATATAGATAAAAGTAAAACAATTTTTTGCGAAAAGCTTCGTTCAGAAAGCTTGATGTGTGTGTGTGTGGTTTGAGATTTCTATCTTATAATCTTTCAGAGGTTGCTTCACGATTGTATCGCCTAAAATACTGCTAATGCATTCCTAATGGTATAAAATGTTGTATAAATTTTGCTAATGCTAAACATTTCTCTTGCCAAATTGCTATTTTTTTTTACAACTGAAATGTGAGAAGTACTAAAAGATAATTATTTTGTATAAGGATTTAACTATCCTTAGAGATATTTGTATAGCTCGGAGAGAGACCATAAGGTTGCGATTTCAAAATTTCTGATACTGTTCATCATTAATAATCAGGACAGCGGATATAAATGACTTATATTTCATACATTCAAATTCATCATTGCGCATGAAACAGACGTTCGAAAACTTCAGTGCCCTTGTCATTCAGACTCACTCCTGATACTGTTTCAGTACTAGGAAGTGCTTCGTTTGCGCTAAACAAACTTTTAAATGCAGCAGAATAGAACATTCAAAAGCGTTGGCAATAAAAAAAATGCCTTTTTGAAGTGAAATTTTAGGATTTTTTATTTCTACTTAAGGTTACATAAAAATAATGAATAATTCATGCTTCTTACGACGTTGCTAAAGTTACGAATAAAAAAAATGCCTTAACGCTTCGAAATAAAATAAAAGGAAGGCCGTGCGATATTTAATGCTAATATAAAATGAAAGGAATCAAGGAAAAAACAAAAGGAGAAAAAAAGCTTTATTTACAGCATTATTTTCTCTTTCTGTTGTGAAATGAGTAATTTGAATTCTAAACAGGGATCAATGTAGTACTTTGATATCTAAAACCGAAATTAAAGTGTATAAAATGTGTACGACGAATTTCCATAGATATCTTAATATCACGATACTTTAAGAAAATAAAATGGGATTGAAACAAAAAATAATCATAAGGTTTTCTTTTTTTCTAATTTCATGCGAATAACTGTACATTTTATTTTCCAATCAATATTTCCTTACATAAAAAATAATTCACGAATTAATTCTATACGGAAGATTAAATTCTATCTGTATTATTTCTCCAATTTTAGATAGTATATCCTGTAACTTTCTACATCAATTTATTATAATAAAAACCAATCATAATGTTGTGTTTTTATTGAAGAAATTAAATAATTTTTTAAAAGTCGAAAATAAGGTTATTTGGAATCTTCAGTTTAAAAAAAACTTATTTTTCAAAAAAAGTTATTAATAATAATAAAAAAAAGTTTAATTTTTTATGGATTTTCTAATAAACTTTCATCTAGTATTTATCTTTAAACTTATTTTCAAAATATTTTTAAAATACTTTTATTAGAATTCTTTCTGTGCTTATATTATTATATAAATAATTTCCTTAATGTACAACAGATTTTGGGGAAGTTATACATATACTCGTATAAAAAAGCTTCACAAAAAATTTGTTGTACTTTAAGATAATATATGCGTAAGAAAACAAATTCCTTGTGTATTGCTTATGCTGTTAACGTCTTCTTTTTCCGGTATATATTATTTTTTAAATTTCACCTAGGGTGATAGCTATGCCATACAGAATTTGTTATATTGAAAATACCTATATTGTTATATAAAATACCTATATTGAAAGCGCATAAATCCTTCCACGTACTCATCCAAATGCGTCTCAACTATTAATTTATCATTAATAGTAATCAATAAAACATTTTTACTATCATTAATAAGTTATACGACAATATTATTATATAAATAATAATAAGAAAAATCTTTTAGTTTTAAAAAAGGGAGAAAATTATCAAAAAATTATTTTGGAATTTTCTGTTGATTAGGCATTTGAATAAAAAAATTTACTCTGTTCACACAGATGTTGACTTTTTCTCTCTTAAACTATTCTGGATTTGCTTTGAATGACCAATGAAGCTATATCCATACTTAGCTGTAGAAAACCCAACCTGAAAATATTGCTTCAAATACCGTATAATCTAGTACTCTTTAAAATGTAAATATTTCACTTGGTATTTCCAAGCAATAATCATTGATAACATGGCATTTCTTATCAATATTATGAATTTATCTTTTTCCAACCCACATTGAATGTCTGATCTCACAGCTTTTCAGAGTGACATCATCACTGCGAGCCAAATATGCCATGGTATATCACTGTTTTTTGCTTCTCACCGTAATATTCTTAAAAATGAACACCAGGAGGAATTTCTTGATGGTTTTCCGGAAAAAATACACGAGAATTGCATCATTGATTAAATGATACGATATTTGAGACCATACTTCAGTAAAATGGGAAAATAGTCACAGACCATTGGTTTGAACGACGAAAAGAATCAAATTACATCTTTGGATGAGATTTTGTATTCGGTAAATAATTTTAAAATAGTTTCGTTAGAGAGATTAAATTAATTAGTCATATTTTTTGTTTGTTTGAAAGATTTTGGTCAATAAATTGATAATTTTGAGTTGAACATGAAATGTTGCAGACCTAAAAATATCCTTACGAACATATTGATTTATCCATTATCGAAGATATTTTTTTTTGATTTTCCATGTGGAATTCAATGATCAGAAAATATTCTTCAGTATCAGCCGATTATATATTATTCTGAGATTCCACTAATGGTAGGAGATTGATTACAATACTTTGGTTTTATATTATAATAAACTAACATACAAAAACGAGAAATTGGATCGCAAGGAGAAAACCTTTACCAAACTTTTTCAATCAAGGGCTCATAGCTCTCAAAAGTTAGTTACCATTTTACTTTAATTTTCCTTTAAATACCCGAGATACGGGTTCAAAATATAATTCCTCTAATTTTATAATGTTTCCAAAAATTTGCAATATTTTAAAAGAACTACGATTGGATGTATTCGTTTCATATAATTTACACTTCAAAATAACAGTATTTGTGTAGGTATGTGTTTTGTAATTCCGTTTTAACAATTTTCTTCCTTGATTCGCTTGATTGTTACTTATTAAGTATTCAACATTCAAAAGTGAAAGGGTTAAAATGAATTTTGCTTTTACACACACAGTCAATTTATGAATTTTCCCTAGTACAACACCTCGGAAGTTATTACTCAAAGAAAACCACACCCATTTTTTCCATTCTTAAACACACGTTGCGTAAATTTTCAGAAACACGATTCTAAGCTTAAGGCACGACCCTTTCTGAGTATTTTCCAACCTTCTTATTTCTTTGTCTTCCAGGACGTGCGTAAAAGGAGAAATTAATATTCCAGCTTGAGAGATGCATGGGAAAACCTCCCGCTGAAATATTTGATAGCATATCAAGTTCTATCAAAACTTTCATCTGGTTTTACGTGATGAATTGTTTCTTATAATAGACATTAAAGGTGGATTAACTTTTTAATAGATGGAAGGTAAAAAAACCGCAAATCTTTTCATAGTATACGTCAAGGGCAGAGAACCATTTTATGCTAGCAAAAATCCACTCACTTACGTTGATTATAATCTTTTATATACGACTCAATTTAGTGTCACTTAGGTTAGAATACATGTATAAAATTGTTTTAAGGACATTATAACAAAAACAATTGTTTAAATACATTATTTTGGCAAACAATTAACTTAGAATAACCGTTTTTCAAAACGGTCTCCTTTTATAAAAAATGCTTCTATAGAAATAATATTTTGCTTATATAAAGTAAAGACTTCTCCAGAGAGTCTGAACTAGAA